>JXCR01149032.1:33170-97502 GCA_002079205.1 Phalaenopsis hybrid cultivar
ATTTTGGATTTCTACTAAAATAATGAACTTTTAAGTTCCTTCATAGGCTGAGGATAGAGCTCATAGGCGCGGGCAAACTAATGCAGTCAACATCTATATCTTTTGTGCCAAGGTACACATTATTTGTGTTTGGTGCCGTCTTTCTCCATTTTACAAGTTATAAAAGGAATGTCAGCTTCCATGCTAGTGATTTCTGGTCATTGTCAAGTTTGAGCCGGAACTTCTTATACTAAGTATTTGTAATTTGCAATGTATAGCCTAACACAATGCTAAATATCGCTTGATATGTTTCAGGGTACTTCTGATGAGTCGCATTGGCTGCATTTAAACAAGAGTTTGTTTCGTGTTTCTTCTATGATGAACGGGAAATATGATTCTGTAAAGGAGATAGAGGTATCATCTCTGTGTTTGCATTGATTCCCCCTGCATTTTGTTTGTTTTAATTTTATTAAGACTCTTGATTTTGCTTTTGCTTGATAATATAGTTATAATTAGTCCAATCGACAGTTGCAATTTTTAGGTTTCTATGAATGAGATAAGTAAGAGTTTGAGTTGATTCAAGTGTGTTTAGCAAATTGATTCTTCATCTCCTATTGCATTTTGAGTATTAGGTTGAGGGAGTTATCCAGCTAGGTAATGCTGCAAGTACTGATGAAGCAAATTGCGGCAATACTTTCATTACTCAACATCAAGGTACAAAGTGTCAAAATAATCCCTTGATTTTTTTTTGGGATTCATTTTAGTACCTGAGTATATAAAAATGTCAATTAGTTCTATTTCAGCCTCAATTTAAAGAGTTTGGGGACTAATTTGACACTTTTATGGACTCATGGTCTAAAATGGTCTAATGTAAATTTGACACTTCACTCTTTTCAATGAATATTTCAGTATTAGTTATAGCTGGGACATCCTATTTCTAGATTTTTTATGACAAGTTGTAAAATGTATAGTTGTATCCTCGGGAATTCAAGTTTCCACTCCCGATGCATGTAATAGCTTCGCCGTAGAGAAATCACAAGGCGGTGAGGATGATATACTCCAAACCCATCATCATGAATTGGAGGTAATAATTTTCTTCATTCTAATTTGGTTTTCCTTAAAGCTATTTTTTGGGTTTTAGTTTCCTTTATCACTAATTTGTCTAAACTGTTCTTAGTTAAACGGTGGTCGATATTCCATTTTAAATGAAAACCTTGAAGGCAATGATGCTGAAGCTTCGCATTCTTATCCCTCTGAAATGAGATGCGTGCTTGATAGGGGCAAGATGGTGGCGGATTCAGTAGAGGTAACTTCATACCAGGTATAAATTATGCTCTTGGAAGATTCACATACATACCACTCAATTCTTATGTACAAATCTAACACCCAAGCTTCAATTTCTACAAACATGCCACCTTCTCTTGCATGAAAAGGTGTGTTTCACTTTTTAAAAGTTAGAAATGTGGCATTTTTATGCCATATGAAAGATTTGGGTGGTATAAATGTAAAAATTAAAGTATAGGTGTTAGATATATAAATGCATAAGAATTGGGTGGTATCTATGTAAATGCCCCAATATTTTTTTATATGTGTAGTTGATTCTTCAAATCTTGAGATGTGAGGAATTCGTCTTTGTTAATGTTGCTCGTATATAATCCAATAGTTCAAATAAGTCGAATGATGCAGGAAGAGGGAAGGTGGTTACGGCTAACGAGTGCTGATGGTGGTCCTTATGTGATGGATGTCGGTGGAGAGATTGTCATGCAAAGAGAATCTCTTCGGTTTGAGGTAAATATAGCACACATCAGTTAGTCTTTTTTTGCAATTCTCTCGTCTACGGTTTTTTCATAATATCATTTTTTTCCGCTCTATATCCACCACTAAACTCCAAGAATAATTTTTTTGTTAGTCATTTCAACTTACAATTGCTTATAACCTTGTGTAATAATGATTATCATTCTTTTAATTATCAAGTACACTTCTCTGGTTTTCCCATTCATAATTTTGTGCTGCAAATTTAATCTTAATTGCAGTTTAGTCAACCTTGAACATTTTTTCACTAATGTTGTGCTGTCATTTATCGGCGATGTCATAATTCCTTGANAAAGGAATGTCAGCTTCCATGCTAGTGATTTCTGGTCATTGTCAAGTTTGAGCCGGAACTTCTTATACTAAGTATTTGTAATTTGCAATGTATAGCCTAACACAATGCTAAATATCGCTTGATATGTTTCAGGGTACTTCTGATGAGTCGCATTGGCTGCATTTAAACAAGAGTTTGTTTCGTGTTTCTTCTATGATGAACGGGAAATATGATTCTGTAAAGGAGATAGAGGTATCATCTCTGTGTTTGCATTGATTCCCCCTGCATTGTGTTTGTTTTAATTTTATTANAAAAATTGGATAAGGAGTTATAACTGTTTTGATTTCTTTTTTCAATATTTTGAAATATTATATGAAAATTTAGTAATTCCTTAGGTATTAAATATCATAAGCAAATGAATTTTTTTTTTATTTTTAATTTAAAACATAAAATTATTGTAGCAATCATCTAATGCATGACTACTCATGTATGCTTGGACCCACGCACATAATAGTGCACATCTGATTTTGGCTACTCGCCTGCATTCATGTCATGTATGTGGCTTAAAATATAGTGTATATAAATGGATATGCTATACAAGTAACACAAGATAATTATTCTCATATGGAATACAATTGAAGAATCTAACAAACTAATTACTAATTTTATTCAATAATTTCAAAAAATCTTTCAAACTACTAATTACATATTTAACTAAACAAAACCTAACTATAGAATAGCACAACCTTGGATTTATGATCTACTAACACTACATTCTATAATTAATTTAATTGAAATTTATATAATATAAATTAAAAATAAATTTATTCTCTAATCTTTGTTGATAGTTAAGGAATCCAATCTATCTTTCTAATTAATTATATGTATATAAAAACAAAATAAAATGATTGTATTAAGAGATTTTTTTTAGATTATAAATTCCTAAGTATATGTTTATCATACTTAAAAACTATTTAATTTTTTTTTTATTATTCTCCTAGGACTCTGCCTATATCTATAGATCACTTTAAATTTAAAACAAGCATATATTGATAAACAAACTCAATGAAGATTGAAATGAATTGAATATACTTTCATCCTTTAGTATAGAAAAACATAAGAGAATACAAAAAAAGGCATAAACACAAATATAGAGCTTACACAATTTAGTTCATGCTTGTATTTAGAAAATCACAAAAATATAGTAAAATATATACAAAAAAAAATTTGAAAAGACATAATCTTATTTTATTAAAGTTTTGTTCCTTAGACTCTATTTTCTTTCATGCTCCCTTTTCTCTTTTATACTCTCTTACATGCAAATCTAGGGGAAATTATATTTTTTATATAGAGTGAGAAGTCATGTATTGTAATATGTTTAGAATAATAGATTTATATAAAAGAATTCTTAACAAGTTGATATATATTTTTAGACAAAGTAGGCTTTGATGTCCAAAAACAGGATTCACCTTATATTCCACTAGAAAATCTAGTTGATGAGACATAAATCCTTATATATTTTTTGTATTAAAAACTTTTAAAAATGCATTATGAATCATATCTCTGTCAATGCAAGCAAACTTATAGTCAAAATGAACGAGTAAATAAGACAAATTTACTGACACTAGAAACAGTTCAATCCGAGTCTGAATGAGTCCAAATCAATCACTTATATTATAATTTAAACTTTAAGGTATTAACTAAAGGGCTAAAAAATGCCTGAGTTTGACATTTTTATAATCAAATTGTGTGTCTGAAAGAAAGGAATCCAACGAGTCGAAAATTATTCAATTTTGAGGCATTATGACACATAAATGCTGAAAAAATAATTTAAGATCAAATAAATCAACAAAAATTGTTCGATTGAGTACTTTGATTTTGGCTATATTATTAAAATTTAATTCCCAAAATTTTTAAATAGAATCTGGCCTTTAACATGAAAAAAAGAGGAAAAGACTTAAGTTCACATTTTGGAGAAAGCTTAGTCTGTCATAACCAATAATCATTATCAATCGCTACTAATGGTTGTTATAGCTCAACTATTACTATGTTGCTATTATAACCTTCTTATTATCATCTTATTATTGTCTGATTATTACAACTTAGTTAACATTATCATTTGTCAGCTGTTATTACTATAGTAACAGAAGGATAAACATGTGCCCGTAATTTTGTTCTATAAGAGAAGAACTTTGTAACTTCGAATGCATGAATAGATTATTCTTACTGGGTCAGACCTAATGGTTTTCTCTTTCTCTTGTTTTTTTGCATAAAAATTTTGGCATCTTCTATACCCCTTTTTTATTATTTTGTACCCAAATTAATATGTAAAATTTTTATCCTATAGTTGTGAATTTTCTAGCATATAATAATATCTAATATTTATATTTTAATATTTATTTATATGTCATTAATCTTCAATATTATATTTAAATTTTTGCTATATTAAGTTTTTTTTCAGTTAAATACATCTTGTGGTGTATATGTGATGATATGATTATGATAATAAACTATTATATAGTTAATTAAATACTCAATTTAGATTGTTAAATATGTAAATAACTTGTGTGATTTGTGAGTAAATCGCATTATTTCTAATTAATAAATTTGAAGATAAAATTTAACTATTTTATTATATTTTAATTTTAATTTATGCGACATAAAAATAGTATTTTTGAGTTTTTTGAAATATTAATTTTAATATATATATTTTTATAAAATTTAAATCAATAATGTAATATTTTTCAAAGTTATTTGTTAATTTAATATTAAAATTTTATATAAAAAAAATTACTTTTTCAATAAATCGAGTATTGTTATCTCAATTTTAAAAAATTGAGGCATGTTTTTAAAAATTTGAGGTATGCATGTCAGATTTCTTATAAATTTCTAAGCATGTNAAAATTAAAATTTTATATTAAAAAATTAATTTTTCAATAAATCGGGTATTATTTTCTCAATTTTAAAAAATTGAGGCATGTTTTTAAAAATTTGAGGTATGCATGTGAGATCTCTTATGAATTTCTAAGCATGGTCGAGTTAGAATCAAGCCATGCTCGACTTGAGTTTGAGCTTGATTAATTTTATCGAACTCGAGCTCGAATTCAAGCTTATGTCTATGAGTTCGATCCTGCTCGTGATCCAACTTATTTAATATAGAAGAGAAAAAATAATTTTAATTAACTTTATAAAAAAATTTACAAATAGAATGAACAATTATGAAATAAATAATAAGTAATCAATTAATATAAAATAAAAAAATATATATTATTTTTTTAAACATTTTTAATACATTAAAAAAAGAGTATTGAAATTTAATATATTTTAAGCGTGTTTTATATTAATAGTTTTTTAAATTAGTTTGCTCTCGAGCTAACGAGTCGAGCTAAAGACTACTTTGAGCTTTGCGTGTTAGCTCATCGAGCTCAGTCCACGAGCGACTAATTGAGTCGAGCTCGAGCTAGTTCACGTGTCGGCTCCCAAAACAAGCTCAATGCATGGTGATTGATGAGCATGCATGCATGTGGAGTGAAGTTATCCGCATACGGAAAAATAAGTTGACCGCAGCGAGTTGAGATTCTTCAAGGCCTTGACTGGTAGATGATTGTTGCCTTGGCTGGATCATGATTATTGGTTCGGTCATTCTAGTGGCTCGTATTTGTTTGGTCAACGTGGCGGCTTCTATGCGTTAACACGCGTCAATTGGAGGAAGAAGATTAAATTATCCATATCTTTTTTTTTTCGCGAGAGCTAAATAAAAAAGAAAAAGTATATAATATGATATCAAAATATACATGAAAATATGTATTTCTCTTTTGATAAATTAAAATTAGTAAAAAAAATGTTGAGAAATTAGGGCGAAGAAAAATAAGAATCGACACAAATCTAGAAGAACACAGATATTTAACGAGGTTTGGTAAAGAAGCTTACATCCTCGGGAGCAGAGCGGTGACTTTCTTTTCAATATTCAGAAAAGAATACATTCTTTTCAATATTCAGAAAAGAATACAGAATAGTAGAATACAATATTCAGCTCTCTCAAAGACCTAAGATTACAAACATGTCTATTTATAATTCTAGAATAAACCACATCGTATAATATGTAATTCCCAAATTACCCCTGTACGGTATAGCGCGACGTTGATCCAGCACCCCCAACCCACATAACGTAACTTCCCGATTTAGACAGATTCTTCCACTTCGCTCCGCTCTGCTCGGCTCCGCTTTGTTCCAACATCTGTCCCTATATTATACAAGAGCCATACCATAACAAAAATTTATCTCGCTTAAAGATTGAATTGTTATTAAGAAAATATCAGATAAATAAATAAACATAATATTGCTTAAATTTTTCATCTGTCAGTTCTTGATGCAAAAGTGATCATTAGCCATGTAGATTGCAAGAAAGACCCAAAAAAGAGAATAAAGGTGTAGGTCTTGATCTTGTTGAGATGATTCTACTAGCACATATCACATACTAGCACATATCACATATTATAAATAAACCTTTTTCTAGTTGTATTAGAAGGCATTAGTAGAATGTAGTAGATATAAACTGTATAGAATGAATTTCAAGATGAAAGTTGAAGGATCTATTTATAAAGCATAGGTGTTATCTTCAAGAGATTGTGTTATAATAACCCGTTCGGTTGTTCTCCTATAAATGAGAGGAGGGAAGCAACAAAGAAATCCATTATATTCATGATATTGACAGTATGTATAGGCCTTAAAACAGGTGATTGCATATGTCAATTTTATTGGTGATGGCAAATGACAAATTTAGTGTGCATCAATGCTTATGTTAGTGACATGCATAAGCCGGTTAAGTGATGACGTGCATTAATATTGTTAGTGGTGACATGCAACAAAGTTGATCAATGTAAACATTGATATTAATGATGTGCATTATCTTTTCAAATGATGATGTACTTCAACACTATTGGCAATGATGGGCATCGGGGTTACTGAGCATTTGTGTAGTGGGACGACAACACTTTAATGAGAATGGAGTGAAGAACCTAATCGTTTGATAAATATATAGAGAATATAGTTGGATGATGGTGATCAATGGATTGTAAATGAGTAATAGTGATTGAGAATTGGTGGTCAGTTATATATGATTAAGAAATGGTCGTCAATAGTTAATGGTTTGTTATGGTGGTTGAAAATTCGTTATTGGGCGTCGATGGTCGAGTGTCTATTATCACGACCCGACCCGATGCAATATATGTACCTCAGTAGGTTGTACCAAATCGAGTATGTAACAAATAATTAGAGTATGACCTATTTAAAAAGAATTTTTTTAACCATCTAAATTGTATCACATAGAGACATCTAAATCTCTTATAACTACATAAAAAGAACAAAGCATTATATGTACTACCACTTGACAACATTGTGGTTGATTCACAAATACATTACATCCATAGTTAGGCTTTGATGATCATATGATAATAATTAGTTGATGTTAGTTTGATAACCCTAATTGAGACATAGGAGACTAATCAATGGCGACAGTATGCTGGTGATAGTTGGGTGTTGGAAATCAAATGACACTCCAATATTAGTGATTTGATAGCAACATTAGCGAAAAATAGTGATCAAATGGCAGTTGTGATATAATGGGGCAGTTCATATAATGGTAGTTCAATAGAAGTGTGTTCAAGTAGCAACTATTTGATGGCGGGCTCAAGTAGAGTTCTAAAATCTATTAAGCAAATAAGTTGTCTCTAAATTCAGTTCTCACATGTAATCTCGCTCCAAATTTAAGGTTCACCTCATTTATTTCATCCCATGTAAGGAATGAGTGTCTGTAGATTTTTGATGTGACAATTGGTTTATTTTTGTTAAAAAATTAAAACAATGCATCAAATGAATTGAAGCCAACACTTTAATCACATGATATTTTTTGAATCACGTGATATTTTTTGAATATTTGAAGACCTTAACGATGTTGGTAATTGATACGCCTAAAAATGTACTATTTTTTATACTATATTTTATGATGATGTTGCACTTTAAAATTATGTTTTCTTGTGTTTTTGGCTATATATACATCAAATTGAAGAATTTGGAGTGATTGGAGCAAAAGGAGCAAAAAATGGACAAAAACGGAGCAAACCGGAGCAAATCAGGTTGAACCGAGGCACATCAGAGCCAAGGGGATCTAAACCGGACACTTAAGTGCCTGTGCCCGATGCTTAAGCCCCTAAAATGGCTCTTAAGCGCCACCTAGATAGAGATGAGGGCGCTTAAGCGCCCAAAAACGGCGCTAAGGCGCCAAAGACGGATTTCAACATATCTTCTAAAATATACACCAAATTTGGATGATTTTTAAAGGGTTGCTTCGTGCATCTCTTGGGGAATTCATTGGAAATGATAAAATGTACTTTCTAGAAGAATTTGGGGTAGTTATATGGAGTTTTGAAGAGGCACTTAAGACACCTTTTGGAAGATTCATTGAATCTGGACAGTTTTGAAGAGACACTTAGGAATCGCTTGGGAAATTATAATTAAGGTTTGGAAATATTTTTAAAATAACTCTTAGAATTTTGAATCAATTAGAAAGAGGAGAAGAAGGCTTGGAGAAGAAGCAGAAGGCTTGGAGAAGAAGAAGAAGGCTTGGAGAAGAAGAAGAAGGCTTGGGCATGAGCCCCAAGTGGGGCGACAAGGTGAGAGAGAAAGAGAGTGTGAGAATTTCTTCTTTTCTTTTCACTTTGTTCTTGGAGAGGATTGTAAGGAGATTGCTTTTGCTATACAAGGAGAGTTTGATTTCTATTGGAGATAAGAATTTTTATTATATTTTGATTTGACTTTAGTACTTTGTTTGTATGATTTCAAAGTCTTATTCAATGAAAAATTCTTATTGTTTCTCCATGTGTAGTGAGTAGTTTTCTTTACTCTTCCCTCTTGTAATGAATTAGTATGCATGTGTAGGATATATAATTGAGTAGAGTGAGAATATATTGGATAACTTTTACTTTATTCTTCATTTACATGTAAACTTGTTCAACTTGCATGTTAAAATCTGTTGTGAGAACATGTAAGATCCGTGATTGTATTGTCTCAATC
Source organism: Phalaenopsis hybrid cultivar (assembly GCA_002079205.1). Lineage (NCBI taxonomy): Eukaryota > Viridiplantae > Streptophyta > Magnoliopsida > Asparagales > Orchidaceae > Phalaenopsis > Phalaenopsis hybrid cultivar. The sequence continues at coordinate 42,304 of JXCR01149032.1, forward strand.
AACTGTGGTAGAATCACATAAGATTGTATGGATGAGAATATAGTCCATATGATTAAGTACAAATAAATAGGGAAATAATCTTTAATGGGTATAGAATTAGAGGACTTTCATGCTAAAGCACCTAATTTGGTCTATTGTTTTAGGTTTTGATGTGAGATGTTAGCCTCCAGGTGGAGGGATAAGAGAGAACTCTAGGGTGAGAGCTAGCGTCTTCCCTGCCTATCCAGTCTTTAGAACTATTCAAAATTTATATTAACCAATGTTCTTTATAGCATCTCTAGTAAGGGTATAGAATATAATTGTTTTATTTGTCACAATCTCTCTCACTACTTCTTTTACTTTTACACATGTCACTAATTTCATTGCGCGAGGAAGAATACTTTTAATATGTTAAACATCACTTTCTGATTTTCACTAAGTATTTTAGTTTAAGTATAAGTAGAATTGTAGTGATAATTTTAGGAAATAATCAAAACCAAAACTTTATTGACCTTCCAAGCTAGGGCGTGTTATTCTAGACTAGAACTTCTCTTGAAAGCCGCCGTGATTAACCTCGATCTCTGTGGGATCGATATTCGAGGCTTAATCAAAAAGTCATATATTACTTAATAACGATACGTATACTTGCGTAGAATCCCTACAAATATAATTGAAATCTTGCTTTGCTTGGGATCAATTTTTTGTTACCATTGCTGGAGATTAAAATCTTCAAGTAGTGGCGTCAACTTCATAAATCCTTATATATAAAAAAATATCGAGATCAGTAATACAAAGTCCTTCAACTAATATCTCAAACTCTTTAAATTGTATGCTTCAATTACTTGATTTGTACTCTTTTGGAGTCAGATCAGATAACTTCTTATGCTGAAGACTTCATCTGATGAATAGATTCAACTTAAATATAAATTTGCAAGAACTAACATTTAAATGATTTTGAATTTAATTTCAACATTAAAATCCAAAGATTGCAACAAGATTTATTCTTGGCCGAGTGAATTTTTGGAAGACATATCAAGAAGCGGTTCTCAACAAGATTGAACAAGAATCTATCATTTTTTTTCTAATTTTTATTTATTTAGTATTTATATCGGTTGTTAGATTCAAATTAATTTGCAGGTGTTTCTAAAATCTTACTAACAAGTGTTAGGGTCTGTTTGGGGTAGCTTGTGCGTTTCAGGATAAGTTACTTATTCTGAAACGCGGCCCATGGGCCGACCGCAGGGGTCGACCCGCGGCCTGCGTTTTAGTGTAAAAACCCAAATACAGTTTCGGATAAGCTGGTGAAACGCGCGAACCAAACAGTACGGCGGTGTTTTGAAGATGCCCCCCGCACTTATAAGCTGCCCCAAACGGAACCTTAGTCAAAATAAATATAATGAGATAGATAAATAATGCATGAAAAAACTCTGAGAATTTATTATATTTCAAAAAAGAAAAAAAATTCATATCTTATTGAATACAATAGAACGTGTCAAATATAACCTCTAAATCTTTATCATACAACCAAGTTAAGAAGAATATTGTAGAAAAGTTACATTTGAATAAGGTAAGTATATTGTGTACAAAAACTTAATAAATGCTTGTTGTAAATTAAGCGAGCTCAGTTAGCTTATAGCTATTAGGATGCATACAATTCTCATGATGGATTCCCATTAAGTTAGAGAGAAATTTTGCTACGGTAGAGTAAAAAATTATTGTCTTAGCATTGTACAAGAATTTGACACATATTTTGATGAAAGTAAATAACCAGTAAAGTCACAAAAAATGTTTACTTGAAAAAACCCAAAAAGGAAAAAAAAACCATGTGGACTTGCCTGATTGAGGTTTTTAACTATGAGTTGACAGTTATAAGTTTAACCTCCTATCCCACAGATAGAAAAATATTGCATAATTTCTTAAGTCACAATGTCAGTGTGCAGCAAAACTAGTTGCCCCATTGTAGGGAGCAGTCAAGGTGGGGAGTAATTGTGTCATGACAATGCTCGTGGCTTGGAATTAACCAATGCGGGTATAGATGATCAGACAATAGGAACTAAATAATCTCTATTTTTTTTTCTTTAAACTAACCATTAATAAATGAAAGTCACTAAAAAATTTTAAAGTAAAGCAACACAAGTAAATTTACCTCATTAAAGGCTGCCCGCTTCTTCTATAGATATTTTCTCTTCTATCTCTCATATTTTATTCTCTCTGAAACGGTTGGTCTTAANCGATCAAGCTCTAATCCACTTGATATAAGCTTATTCTTCCTTTCGTACCCGAGAACCGGATCACTCGCGAGTCACCAAATCTCCTTCTCGCTTCTTTCTCTCGATAAAGTCACCCCTTCCTCTTTTTGGCGAAATCACATTAGGGCACCACTTCTTTTCTTCGAAGTCCCACTTCCTTCTTCCAATACGTTCGACTCATCCTTTTCCTTTGCATCGAATGCTTGCTCGAAGTTCGATGACGCCACAAGAGAGTCTTTTTTCTCATCTTCCCTTGATTGACTAGGGCACTAGTTGCAGTGTTGTTAGACCTTAGCACCAATTCGACATTATAGATAAGCTGAATGTGATGTTTTATAGGGTGAATTCACCTCCTTGGCTTCCAACCCCCCTTACTTCCTCTGCACTTTATTCAGTTTCCGACTCCTTGCCTCATCTCTCTCTCTCTTAAACTTTTTATTTTCTCTTTCAGAGCTTCGTTTCCTCTTTGCCAAGTAACTGAAACGGGACGTTACAATCTTCCTTAATTACAAAAATTTTATCCTTGAAATTTAAAAATGGATCTCAAGTCATTTCTTGTTAAGCAGGTCGACATGATCTATTCATAAATTTTCTATCAGACTCCCTTCTTCTAATTTTGGGTGCATGACTCTACGTAAATGTATATAACTATTAATTTGAGTTGACATAAAATTTTAATTAATATATTTTTAAAATTTTCTTATAATTACTCTCTTTACTCTTTCATTAGGATTACGTTAATTAATCTTAAACCTTGGGCTCAGATACCACTTTAAATGACCCGACCTGACACTTAGAATTAATCAAGGCAGATATAGATAGATGGGTGGTGTGAAATAAATTTTCTCTATTTACTTTTTATAACTATTAATAAATAAAAGAGCCACTAAGAAAATTAAAGTAAAGCAGTATAATTAAATTTAATCTCATTACAAGTTGTCAGTGTCTTTTATAAACATTTCCTCTTTATTGATCATCTTTTAATCAATTAAACCGACCTGACAATTTAGTTTAAAATAATAGTGAACTAAACAAATCAGAAAATACTCATACGCCTAAACTATAATAATACAATGGAAAAGAAAGTATTATGCAAGCCAGTTAAACTTTTTAATAAATTAATATAAACATATGATCTTATTCAATGAATTTTACTATATCAATAACATATGTTTATAATTTTATATCTTTACAACCGTCACAGAAGCACTGTTTAAAAGTTTTACTAGTTGAGGTACTTCAATATCAATATCCCTTTTCATTTACGTGCACGAGTACATTAACATTCTCTCACTAGTACCATAAAGGGATGATTTTATCGTAGCCAAGCATGTAAATACAAGCAACTGTAAAAATATTATTTCCTAATAATGAATATTTCATTGTCAGTTGCACAACAGACAACATTCTTGTACAAATATCAATATCTACGATAATTTAAATAAAGCTGAACACACATTCCATTTTTATAATATAAACACAACTTCATAGAACCATAAATCATACATATGCAATGTTATAAGAGTAATGCATTTAATGAAGAAGAAACAAAATAGTACTATTTCAAAAGAAAACGATTACTCACCTCGATGATTATTAATTTGTCATTTGATCTGTCTTGAGGCTGACTTCTCTAAATTGGAAACCTAGCATGAAAATAATATTTATAATAAAAAATTTTAAATAAATTATAATATTAATTAGTTATTAGCTTACAATATTTATCTATGGAATTTTTATATTTTACTTTACGTAATCTTACTAAATTTTGTATTATATTCATATATATATATATATAACAATTTTATTATTAAATCAATTAAATAAACATTATTAAATCAATTAAATATATATATAACAATTTCTTCCTTCTGCATGTCGTCCTCTCTTCTCCTCTTTTCTTCCTCTCGATAGAGCCTCCTATACATTTTTCTGTAGAAATCGAACGAGAACTCCTCTTCTTTGATGGTCGGATTTCTTTTTCCCATGCACTCGACTCATCTTCTTCCTTCACACTGAATGCTTGCTCGAAGCTTGAGATGCCATGAGAGCGTCTTTTCTCTCGTCTTCTGTTGATCGGCTAGGGCACCAATCACAATGCTGCTTGACCTTTGCACCGAAGTCGTTCGACACTACAAATAACTTGATTGTGATGCTTTATAGAGCGAATTCACCTCATTGGCACTTTCCCACACTTTGTTTCCTCTTCCCCACACTTTGTTTCCTCTTCCCCAAGTACCTGAAATGGGACACTACAAATTGTTAGAGCATTATTACACCGTCTTTGGGATCAACACAATGTTCTAGATGAGGCAATGCTTCGTTGGTTAATTCGTGACTCTACAGTGTTAGTTGTTGCTCCACACAATGTTTTGCAGTAAGGAGCATGTGGCGGCCGATGGTGGTCGACGATGGCTGACGAGCGGTAGTCAGCGGCTATAGAAGCAGAAAGTGTTCGTTGGATCACAGGTGTTGAATATCAAACTTCAGCTCTCTCTTCTCTAGGCTCTAGTCTTCCTTTGGCTCAAGGTTTAGTCCCTTCATAAGAGGGGTTAGGGTTCTATTTATAGAGTGCATATTGCAAATAAAGAATGAATCCATTTCACTTTTATCGAGCAGCCTGGGGGGATTCCCTTGATCGGAAGGCATTTTGCGGAAATTTAGCTGTCTTAATGTTGTCAGAATTGAGTGATCTTAAGGAAGTTAGATTTACCTTATCAAGACATTTGATTTAACTATAAGCATGTCATATTCAAAATTTGTTTGACATTCCAATTACGCTCATAAAGCTCCTAAAAGTGGTTTACATCTTGACCCCGGGCTTGATTTAACTCGAATTGATCAAATTTTGGTACCATTGGCTCCATCTCGTAGTTTGACCGTAAGTTTACCAAAATCAAAGTTCTAGGTGACTTTTAGCAAAGTTTGAATGTTTCTTTCGCAAAAATTACATCGAGATTCATGCCAAATAATAAAAATTCGTTGGTGGCGTATGAAATTTATGTCTTAAACATTTTTTTTCAAGTGAATCGATCTACAAATGACACAAACCATTTGTGATGCAGAAATCGAATAGATCTTTAATGGCAATTTAGACGAAAAAAAAAGGAGATTCCAATAGCAAATTTAGATAAAATCTTAAAGATATATTATTAGGGCAACAATATTGACACAATATACAAACAAAACACTATTTATACATAGATAATGTCCACAAATTAACTATACTTTGTGATCACATACAGAGGATTATGCGATTACTTATTGTTCCTTGTTTTGGAAACCTCTCGGCAACGAGAAATTATTGCATACGGACACCACATGCATCTCTCCATGCGGTGTCCAATCCTGACAGTAGATCACGGTGATCTACGGTCAGAATATATTTCAGTTTTTTTTTAAAATTTAGGTGGGGCCCACCGAAATATATCTTGACCGTAGATCGTCTGATCTATGGTTAGGATCGGGCACCGCATGCAGAGATGCATGCGGTGTCCGTCAGTATACAATAATTTTTCCTCGGCAACAGTATAGAATCTGCCTCATCTTTTCCTTTGTTTTGTTATATCTCAACTCACCCCTACATCATCAAGTAAATTGATTTACAGATCATTGACCTGCCCTATTATTAAATAAATATGAGGTCTTTTGAAGCTATGAAAAAGCTTAATGTATTACGATTAAAAATTAACGTTAATTTACCAAAAGCTCTAGTACTAAACTTTTTATTAACTTTGACATATTCTAAATATACATTTAGTTGAATAAACTCAAAGTCTAATTTTATAATAATATTGTTATTATTCCACAACTATTTTCCTTAAAGGTCTATGCCCATACATTTATGTACCTTTATTTTAAAGAAGAAGTTTGAGGCAGCTACTAGAAAGCTGCCACACCTAGCCAGAAGTGGTGGGAAAATGCAGATTTCAGCGATCGCTATTTGAAAAAGCTGTCAATATGCAATTTATCCAAACAGACAAAACTGTTGTGTGGTGCTGCAACGCCTCCCCAGACAAACCTTAAATTTAAAAGTCAAACCTTATCGACATTATGCTTTGATAAGACGAAGAACGTGACAATGAGCGACTGCAAGGTACATGAGAGAGTGAAGAGAAATAGTTTAGATTTAAATAATTGATTTAATTTTCTTTTTTAATGTAAACGTGGGAATTTACAATTAATTAGGGGCTTGATTTTTTAGCAAAACAAATTTGAAGCAACTTTTAAGTTATTTGTATTAGCAACTTTTAAGATATTTGCATTTCTCATTATGCTATTTGCATGTATTCGAGTGTTGTGCGTGTAAATATGAAAGAATCGAGTGCTGTGCGTGTAAATATGGAAGTTAGTTTTAACATGAGTTACGCAAATGGGGGTGTAAACGCGGTGAACACGAGCGAGTCCAGGCTCATCTCGTGTTCGGCTCATTTATATTTAGAATTTAAAAAATAAGTTCGTGTTCAGCTCATTTGCTTAATAATAATCATCATTTCAAAGATACATTTGCAACATTAGAATGCTATATATATATATATNATAAACATGAAAGTTTAAATATGGTATGTATATAAATACATAAAATTTATAAGCTATGCATGTAAATTTAGAGTCGGCACCATTTATATATGTAAGAAAATATGACACGTGTGGGTGGCAAGCTAAGTGAAACAACCGTGTCAACATCACATCGTGTCGGCCAAGAACTCTAGCGTACTATATTCATAATTTAGTGGATTAATTTAATCACAAAAAAATAAAACATGGCTTCATGCAAAATTTCCACTCTATTATAGAAATAAAAAAAATAGTTTTATTTTGTAGATTATCTCACCATCTATCTCTCTCTCATCACTCTCTCCCCCTCTATTTATTTAAAAGAAGATTTACATTGTATCGCTATATAATATAACTTCTTGATCATTGACTCTCATGTTTAACTCGTCTTTTTGAACATCTGTCATAGCTCTTCAATTTGCAAGAAAAGGTCTCCCAAAAATAATAGGAATTTATATATATCACGTTTATTTAATAAAAAATATATTCTATTTTTAAAAATAAAAATAATAATATTTCAATTTTGAGTGATGTAAATGTAAAAAAGAGAATTTAATTATTAAATATATAAATAGATAAAAATTGAATGGTATGTATCTAAATGCTAATCTTTTTTTTCACACACCCAAATATTAGGTGCAGTGAACGTAGGTGCGAATTAGTGGTATTTATGATTGTATTTTGGTGGTATTCTGATGATATCATTATAATATCACTGATCCACACATACTTTCACCGCTTTTCACACACCCAAATATTAGGTGCAGTGGACGTAAGTGCAAATTGGTGGTATTTATGATTGTATTTTGGTGGTATTCTGATGATACCATTATAATATCACTGATCCACACATGCTTTCACCGCACGTAATAACTGCTCCAAATACACGCACCATGTATATACGAGGCCTTGAACGCAAAATAAGCTCTCAACCGACATGCCAATAAGATTTACAATTATGGTAGGAACCAATTGTATTTTCAAGCAATAAATAAATGAGAGCAAGTTTGCCATTTCTTCCACCTCTGTGGGTTTCTTTACAGTGACAATTATACGCATCATTAATAAAATAAAGCTTGATGATTTGTATATTATTATGTCAAGTAGGTTTCATGGTGCAATAATGACTTCTGACCGAATTTTACCTTCACGAATGTTTCTATTTTTATTTTGGGCATGCCACCTAAGCCCTTTTTATTTTACATATCTGTCCACTGACTTTTGTTTATACCCCCCAAATCTTTCATTTCACATAAATAAACATCACTTTTTAACTTTTTTTTTTTTTTGAAATACATATTTTTATGCATAAATAAGATGATATTTGCATTAAAAAAAATCATACGATTCTTATGTGTGTGTGTTGTGTGTGTATTATTTTGACCATCAATTATTGAACTAAAGTAAAAGGACACTTTTTGTAATGTGGTACCGCTCACCTACCACATCTCACATATCGCTCACCTACCTCCCACCTACAACTCTCTTACTTCTATAAATAGAGAGTGTGTGAGGCTTAGGAGAGCAAGAGAAGAGATCTTAAGCTACCACAAATGAGGAGAGAATAGCTAGAGAGCTAGAGAGGAGGAGAGCATATTGAGGCCTTGTATCAATGTGTCACATGAGAGGAAGGCCATAGAAGGAAGATGATGACTCATCTCTATTTATAAGCTATGTATTCTCCATTTGTTTTGTCTTAGTGAATTATTTGATTGATTCCCTCCCGTGGACGTAGATCCAGTTGGATCGAACCACGTAAACGATCTGTGTTTGCTTGTGTTCTTTNAGGCTTTCCACAGTCTAAATGAAATTATGGAACTCATTAAGTTGAGTTTAGTAAATTCATTTTTTAACAAAGTGAATCCAATAGAAAATAGTGGTGCTGGAATGAGGGAAACGTGAGATCCTAACCGGTTTCACTCTAATCAACTTTAACATCCCTCATAAAATTTAAAGAACTACAACCATAAGGCCACTTGATTTGACATCATAACTGGACACCCTAGAAAACTTAAACTCATCACGGTAAGGAGCTTGGAGCTAGCATTGTGGGTAGCACGACCATCTTCAACAACAAAACATGTCTACATAAGCTAGACCAACTTCCTTCCTTAGACTTAAACAACCAAGCCATAGGATTTTGAGGTTGTCCACTTATGCAACATAAATCCTCAACTTATCTTTAGGACTTTGTTTAGCTCTATTGTAAAATAAAAGCCCTAACTCGTCTTAGGATTTCTAGGTTATTGTTTGTCGCAACCTAAACCCTCACATATTCCAAGCTATTTGTGTGATAATTTCACACAAATGTAAGCCCTAACAAATGAAATTTGCAGGATGAAACACTTAAATAATTTCTCCTCAAAATTTAAGCTAAATAATAGGATAGACCGGGAAGTCACCGATGTTCTCTTTCGAATCCATGACATCCCCTAGTTCTTCTTCCTTTGGATTCCAAAAATAAAATGCTCCAAATTTAAGCCAATCCCATTTCACACCTCTTTGTTTGATATCATTGAACAGTCTTATCCTTTTGAAATCCTTGAAGATAATATTTTCTGATTTTTATTGAAAGTTATCTTAGGTGGCTTTGGTCATTTAAGATGTAATTAACAATAGGGGCTTGCCCTTATAGAAAGCTCGTTCGAACCGACCTTAATATAAATCCTATTTAATTCATCATATTAAATAGGGGAAATTATTGGCAATTAAAATGGTTTCACAGACCAAACAAACGTCATACATTTCTTAGATTATTTGATCGAGCCTCATCCTGAAGTCATGTGTTTATCTTTCGGGATAGATACAGGATTTGAGGTATAACGCTCTTTCATTTAAACTATGAAGAATATGGAGTTAGTTTGATTTTATATTTTTCTAAACATTATAAATGGCCTTCCAAAGTGGGCGATGAGATTTCAATTTTAGTGATTGGCAGCTTCTTACGGGCCACTCCTCCAAGCCAAAATAGTGCCGACAAACACACAAATACATTTCTTTAAAGCACAATATCTCAAAAATAGGTATAAAAATGTGTACATAAAGACTATATATCTTTAGTGTATCACTCATCAACTTAATGTTCAATTTACGTTTAATTATAAAGAATGTAATGCTCCTGCTAACTAGCTGGCAAAAAATAGCACTGAAATCTTAACAGTTGGCACTCCCCTCTCCTTTAAGAGGACTGCTGCATATTGATAATCTATCTATGCCACATATTAGAATATAGTTACTTTTCTATGTTACACTTCTTCTTCCTTGCTTACCTTCCCTTTATGTCTACCATATCCTTTCTCTTGCTCGAGAACTGGACCTATTTATTATGGGGCTCCCTGCATTCTTATTGGAAGATCTATTACTAGGATAGCTTATACTGTCCCCTTTGCCTCCTTGCCCACAACTCTATATCTATTTGTTGGGTGATTACTGTGGGTGTATCAAGCTGTTGTTTTGGGTTTTTCTTTCTTGCTGGAATGTTACAAAAGGTGTTTTTTATTGTGACTTGGTTTTTCTTTCTTGTTGGAATGGAACGGATGGTGTTTTTTGAGGTTCGATTTTCTTTCTTGCTGGTTTGGAACAGATGGCTTCAATTTTGTCCCACTTTTTTTGTGGATGTTCTCTCCAGTGGCTGCCTTGGTCTGGTGCTTCTCTAATTCAATGCCTAGACCCTATCTCTTCTACTGCTTTGTTACATCATCTTTATTTTGATTGTCTGTTGATCATCTCTGACTTCACTGCCTGGACATGGGTTTCTATTTTTCGCTGTAGTGTTTTGTTTCATATACTTTACATTTTCTTTCGGCTTGGCTCTCCTTACACGTGTTCTACAGATCTTCATTGATACATAGCTCTAGTTCAAGTTACATGAGTATACATTATGGGATTGTTTTGGGGTATACTTGTATGTTATTTTTTTGGGTTTTTGCTTGTGTGGAGTTGTATTGTGGGAGGTGGAGCCCTTATGGGTGCATTCCAATTGTATTTTATTTTCTTTTAGCTATGGGGATCCACCTCCCTTCCCCCTTTTTGTACTCTATTTTATTCAATAAACTCAGAGCTGTATTATGCTCCTCTCCCCCCTTACGAACATATATATATATATATATATCTGAGTGTGTGTGTGTGTGTCTTGCACCCAAGGTTTGATATCTGCACTTTATAACATCTAGGAGTCATTAACATGTGATCGGAAAGGTGCAATTCACTTATAAGAAAATAGGAATTGTGATATTTTTTATGTGATGTTAAAAATTTGAGTGAGATTTATGTAAATATTAATGTTTAGTAATTACATATATACATAATAATTATGTGGAATATATGTAAATGCCCCAAATAAAAATTGAAGTTTAGATATTAGATATATAAATACATAGAATTGAGTGGTACATATTTAAATCTTATTTTTATTTTTAGTTTTTAATCTTTGTGATTAATTAAGGGGATGGAAAACGACAACAACTAATAAGTTTGTTATCTAGTTTCATATTGGCTTCTATCATGTTAGGTTGATCATTTCGCTGGTCTCAAGTTTCCTTAAATAGTAATTTTGGATTAGAAAGAAGGATAAAAACTTTGGATGTAGAGAAAGTTCACTAGAAGATCCTTCTTATACAATGTTAGGGGATCAATCCACTTTTCTATAATGTCTTCTCATATTGATAGATGGGTTAACTCATATGTTACATGAGTAACAAACAATACAATATGACACACATATCTCAAAGGATATCCGTTTTATCAATTTGTCTTCTTATGGGGTGGGGCTTTACAATATTTATATAAAGATTTGCATTAATAACCATTCATCATGGGTGATTTTACTCTACCAGTCTCAGTAATTCTTTTGCTATCCTAACTAGTGTTTTAGAGAGCAGATGAGGTCTATCGACCTGACTTGGGAGTTTTATATTGAGTTTGCTACTCTCCCTCAGTTGGTATAATTGTTTTGGCGAATTGATTGTGCTATCCCAACTAACTAATACTGCTTGATGTCATGGGTGAATTACTTTGTCAGGTCCTCTAAATTGAATTGTTGGATCGAGATGATTCTACCAAATGGCCACGTCAGTTCGAAAGTTAAGCTAACTCTCTTTATGAGTATGGCGTAAGAGTTTTGTTAATAATAATAATAATAATAATTACATAATAGTTAATAATAATAATATTTATTATTATTAATAAGATCTTACCATAATTACTTTTCTTATCTCAACTTTGCTTCATACACATCTATAGTTAGGAATGGCTTTATGCGCAAGTAACATGGTGTCGGCACTATTTTTGGTGTGGGGTTTGCCCGTAAGAAGCTGTCGGTCATCGGAATTAAAATCCCNCTCAATTTGGTTTGAAAAATGTCCATCGAAACTTTTTGTCAAATATTTTAATTTGTTATATGAAGGTAGCGTAATTCATTGTTTTTTATACCTATTATTGTAGTGAAGCGTGAATACACATTAGGTGGGGAAGGTCAAGGTAGTGACGGAGAAACAGTCAAATTTAGTCAATGTGTTTTGCATGTTTTAGTCATGGCTATTAACTTTAGCAGTGTAGCACTTTGTTTCTCTGTTCTACTTTTGTTGTAGCAAGGTGATGCCATTATTGATACACAAGTTAGAATATTGAAGGTTTGTTTTTAGTTTATATATATATTTAAATGTAAAAAAGTTATTTATATCAATCTAAAATATTATTTTGTTTTAGTTTTACTTGTGATACGGAGGAAATTATAATAATTTTTTTAAAATTAAATTAAATTGGTCGGGAGATTTACATACATAACACCTAAATATAATAAATAAATAAATAATTTCATCAAATTTTGCACATTTCTTAGATCCCATTTCTTCTCTGGTTTTCCTTAACTCTCAGTTTAGGAAACTCCATTGGGAGATGGATTCACTAGATATAGAGAAGCTATGGTGCGTGAGCGGGTGGGAGGAAGGGTAGAAAGTTGATGGTTACCTTCCTCACTGGTTGCCAGTTGGAGCGAACGAAAGGAGGAAGATGGGAGTTTCGGGTTTTTGTATGACGCGATCCCACCATTGCCTTCTTGTCTAGCTCCAACTGCAACTTTATCACGAGGGTTTGGTCACGAAGGAGATGCTTTTAGGAGAAATCGGGAGAGAGGAAGGATGGGAAATCGGTAGGAGGCCCTTTTCTATGTTCTTGTAGAGCGTCACTCCTCGACCAATCAGGAAGGCGGCAAGGAGAGGGTGGGAGATGAATCGTGAAGGTATCCGGAAAGGGAAAGGCAAGATTCACTAAATCCAATCCGGAAGCAGCAACACAGAAGGAAATCACGAGCAGTGGAAAAGGAAAGAGAAAAAAATGGCGTAAAGGAAGATGGTAAAAAAAAAATTTGGTTCTTACAGAAGCGACATGGTAAAGTTTGGCAATGGTGGAGGGCAGCTGTGTTAGGCGGCAGCAAACCTGAGAAGGGAGGGAGATGGCTGGAAATGGTGGAACTGCAAGAAGTAGCTGTAAAAGTTGTTGTTTCGGAGGTACAATAGAGAAAGGGCGGTCAGGAGCGATGTGGGAGAATGCAGAAGGGGATATGGGGAAGAAAATCACCATCTCGAGAGAGAGAGATGCAACCAAAGCATCACCCAATCTCTTGGATACAACATTCAAAGCGAGAAAACGGACACCGGCGGCTTTCCTAAACAAACTCACACCAAAATTGAGTATCCATGTTATATCATAACACATATATGGGAAATGACTAGAAAGGAACGAAGAATTAAAAGAAATTTGCTAAAAGTTTGAAAGAAATTGGAAGGGAGGCCGCTCGATTAGATTTGGCGTTGTTCATGCGACCCTTCACAAGACTGTAGCAGCACCATGGAAAGGGAGCTCCCAGGTAGCTCCCACATCAATCAAAGCTTGAAATAGCTCTCTATTTGAGTATAAATTGAATAAACATATCAAAAGATCGAGTTTCAACAATTTTTTTGAAATTTCTAGCAATTGAGGTTTTTTTTTTCTTGGATAGAATTTTGAAAATCCTCAACGGTGAATTTATTTATGGTATCTAAAAGTATGTTCTATGTTCTTAATTGGGCGTGAGTGTTTGTTTGGCACAAAGTGGATGCAAGTGACCTCATTTGTTTGGAACTCACTTTATTAAATGTGAGAAGTGAGTAACTATGGGCACTCAAAAGTCACTTTTTTTTTTCTCTTTTGCATAAGGTTGTACAATTATACAAATTGTTGTGAGGATTGGTTAGTTAAGACTATTTAGGCTAATTCTGATTTATGTAAAACAAAATTTGATAATAAATGAGGCTCCAAAAATTAATCCGGATGATTATTTATGTTGTAATAGGGTAATTAGCCATTACTAATTAGATAACGAGGCATTTATTCATTTTAACTGTTCACAGTTTGCTTAATAAACCTATGTGTAATTGGAATTTTAAATTAATATAGTTAATAGAATCTGTTATGGATTTTGTGGGTGAAAAAGTTATATTTTTTTTGAATATTTAATTGTAAATTTTTTTGAAATCAATTATTGAAACAATTATTATATATTGGAAGATAATATATCTAATTATGTAATTATTAATATTCTCAAAATGAAATTACATTATTGACCATAATAAGAACATTTATGATTAAAATATTAATTTAGTTTGACTTTCTGTGAAACTCAGTATAACGCAAATGAACGTAGGGTTCACAATAGGTGAATAGTGCTAAAGAAAAAAAAAATTTCTTTAAAACTTATTTATATAAAACTCACTTCTAGAACTTTGCTTTAATCACTTATAAAGAATTACATTGGAATAAAGCAACTGTTAACAATCAAGTCTTTGCCCTTTTAGACTAATCCTGAGAACTCTCATCCTAAACAACTATACTTGAAATCTTTTCTTTCCTTATCCCGTTTCTTTTTCCTGAGAGCGACAATCCCTTCATTGTCTTTAGTACAATCTTTCATCCCAACTGTGATTCGCCGAACAAATCAAGATTCCTATTTCATTATGCAGTGTATCGGCTTGATTAACTTTGATAATATTAGTATAGCTGCACTAATTCCTCTTTTTTTAGTAGATGTCAAATATAATTTTAGTGTTTTGTATGGCCTTTTTAGATTTGTTGCAGTCATCCATTTTGATAGTGTGGAGTTATTTGTTTTGCATACAAACAACACAATGTTTTGTTACCATCCATGTGTGATTTTTATGCTCAATTGTGTGATAAAACGTGCATATCTTTTTTCTAGGCGTCATTTAATTTATTTAATTTCTTGTAAGTAGCATTTTGGATTTCTACTAAAATAATGAACTTTTAAGTTCCTTCATAGGCTGAGGATAGAGCTCATAGGCGCGGGCAAACTAATGCAGTCAACATCTATATCTTTTGTGCCAAGGTACACATTATTTGTGTTTGGTGCCGTCTTTCTCCATTTTACAAGTTATAAAAGGAATGTCAGCTTCCATGCTAGTGATTTCTGGTCATTGTCAAGTTTGAGCCGGAACTTCTTATACTAAGTATTTGTAATTTGCAATGTATAGCCTAACACAATGCTAAATATCGCTTGATATGTTTCAGGGTACTTCTGATGAGTCGCATTGGCTGCATTTAAACAAGAGTTTGTTTCGTGTTTCTTCTATGATGAACGGGAAATATGATTCTGTAAAGGAGATAGAGGTATCATCTCTGTGTTTGCATTGATTCCCCCTGCATTGTGTTTGTTTTAATTTTATTACGACTCTTGATTTTGCTTTTGCTTGATAATATAGTTATAATTAGTCCAATCGACAGTTGCAATTTTTAGGTTTCTATGAATGAGATAAGTAAGAGTTTGAGTTGTTTCAAGTGTGTTTAGCAAATTGATTCTTCATCTCCTATTGCATTTTGAGTATTAGGTTGAAGGAGTTATCCAGCTAGGTAATGCTGCAAGTACTGATGAAGCAAATTGCGGCAATACTTTCATTACTCAACATCAAGGTACAAAGTTTCAAAATAATCCCTTGATTTTTTGTTGGGAGTCATTTTATTACCTGAGTATATAAAAATGTCAATTAGTTCTATTTCAGCCACAATTTAAAGAGTTTGGGGATTAATTTGACACTTTTATAGATTCATGGACTAAAATGGTCTCATGTAAATTTGACGCTTCACTCTTTTCAATGAATATTTCAGTATTAGTTATAGCAGGGACATCCTATTTCTAGATTTTTGATGACAAGTTGTTAAATGTATAGTTGTATCCTCGGGAATACAAGTTTCCACTCCTGATGCATGTAATAGCTTCGCCGTAGAGAAATCACAAAGCAGTGAGGATGATATACTCCAAACCCATCATCATGAATTGGAGGTAATAATTTTCTTCATCCTAATTTGGTTTTCCTTAAAGCTATTTTTTGGGTTTTAGTTTCCTTCATCACTAATTTGTCTAAACTGTTCTTAGTTAAATGGTGGTCGGTACTCCATTTTAAATGAAAACCTTGAAGGCGATGATGCTGAAGCTTCACATTCTTATCCCTCTCAAATTAGATGCGTGCTTGATAGGGGCGAGATGGTGGCGGATTCAGTAGAGGTAACTTCATACCAGGTATAAATTATGCTCTTGGAAGATTCACATACATACCACTCAATTTTTATGTACAAATCTAACACCCAAGCTTCAATTTCTAAAAACATGCCACCTTCTCTATGCATGAAAAGGTGTGTTTCACTTTTTAAAAGTTAGAAATGTGGCATTTTTATGCCATATGAAAGATTTGGGTGGTATAAATGTAAAAATTAAAGTATAGGTGTTAGATATGTAAATGGGTGGTATCTATGTAAATGCCCCAATATTTTTTGTATGTGTAGTTGTTAATGTTAATGTTAATGAAACCTTCTTCAAATCTTGAGATGTGAGGAATTCATCTTTGTTAATGTTGCTCGTATATAATCCAATAGTTCAAATAAGTCGAATGATGCAGGAAGAGGGAAGGTGGTTACGGCTAACGAGTGCTGATGGTGGTCCTTATGTGATGGATGTCGGTGGAGAGATTGTCATGCAAAGAGAATCTCTTCGGTTTGAGGTAAATATAGCACACATCAGTTAGTTTTTTTGGCAATTCTCCCGTCTACGGTTTTTTCATAATATCGTTTTTTTCCGCTCTATATCCACCACTAAACTCCAAGAATAATTTTGTTGCTAGTCATTTCAACTTACAATTGTTTATAACCTTGTAAATGTAATAATGATTATCATTCTTCTAATTATCAAGTACACTTCTCTGGTCTTCCCATTCATAATTTTGTGCTGCAAATTTAATCTTAATTGGAGTTTAGTCAACCTTGAACATTTTTTCACTAATGTTGTGCTGTCATTTATCGGCGATGTCATAATTCCTTGAACTCTTGAATGTAATTATTTTTACATTTTCTGTTGCAGGTAAGTCATTATACAGGGAGGATTCACTTGTATCTCTGTGTGCCTGGAAAGGATTTACGGCCAAGGCCAATTTTTGTGAATTTTAGGCAAGAGGAATTAGACTCCATCGTGTTTTCACTTGGAGAATCAAATAAGGAAGCTGCTTCCCAGCTACTGAAGGAAAATCCTGCATATTGTAATATCTTTCAAACTTTTATCAACGAGTGGAGCAATTTAAGACCTATTGAACGTCATAAGCTCCTTGGGAAACCTTTACAGCTTCCTCTTAGCCTTGAACTGTGCTATTTAAAGGAAACTGCCAACCATGGGTCTAATGTATGTAAATCCAGGACATTTGCGCAATTCTTATTGTTCATGTGTTTTTAAATGCCGTTATATTTAAGATATAATAACTTAATGTTAATCGTCCTCATATTTTGTTGGAGATAAGTGTCAAAATGGTCCTCTAGCTCTTTGCTGGGGCTATTTTAGCCCCAGTGTCAATTTAGTCCCGGGCCTCTTTTAATATGACTTGAACTAGTTACCAATGATGACTATTTTGGCCCCTATCAAAATATTCCCAAGGACTAATTTAGCACTTCTTTAAACTCTGAGACTAAAATGACCTAATGGAAATGGTCGGGGGCTATTTTGACACTTTACTCTATTTTTTTGTAATAGTTCAGATTATATGATAACTGTCACATCTTATTATACAAAAACAATACGATGAAGAGAATTTTATTATACGAAAAATATTCAATTAAGAGAGATGAATTTCTTATAAATGTCATTGTTGTGAGATTGGTCCTGTGAAGGTGTATTGTTTGGGATTTTTAAAGAACTGCAAAATGTGCATACTCTTAGAAGTCGTATTTCCAGCATTTTTTATGAAAGTTTTGTTCTTTAATGGTTGGCTTGCCTGACTTATGAACTCTCTCTTTACAATTCAGGGGTTGCTGAAAGGTGGAAGCAAAAGACGAGTTACTCCATTAAGTGAGATAAGCTGTCATCTTCCCGAGAATGCTTGTTGGAAGAAGGTTGTTCTTTACAGTGGCTCTGCTAAAGAGAAAGAGTATACTCAGGCTTGGTCCGGCAATGGCGAGCCGCTCTGCAAGTTCTGCCATTCAATTTGCAAGTATAGACCCATTTGTCCAAATTTTTTAAGCAAGATTTACATACACACCACTTCCATTTTTACATACATGCCATCTTACATATGCATGAAAATGTGTTTTTCACTTTTTTAAAGTTAAAATGGTGGTATTTTTGAGATGATATGAAAGATTTGGGTGTTATATATGTGAAGAGCAATGTCTAGCCGTTACATATGTAAATACATAGGAATTGGATGGTATGTATGTACATGCCCCTTTTTCTAAAATTCTACCGTCATGATCTATTTCTATTTGTACTTAAATGTTTACCACGATTTCATATCAAAAATTTTCAATCATAACATACATGCAGTGGAAAGCTCTCAACAGCTCCAGAGTTTTTTGAGGATTTGTTTTGTAATATGTCTTGCTTTCAAGAATACCGTGTAAGAACTAGCCAAAAAGCCCTACGCGAGGTAAACGTCAGTCATTCCTTCAATAAGATATCTCAATAGAAACTCATTAGGTCGAAATAATTATGAGTGAATTGCTCATGAAAGCTAACAGTGACATCACAGGCACTTTTTCAAATAGAGCATGGTGTTTGTACAATTTGCAATCTTGACTGCCACAATCTTGTAAAAAACATAAGGCCTTTATCCATTGCAAGGAGGAGGAATCATGTTGAGAATGTAGCTCCGGAGTTGGCCAAGAAAAAGAAACTGTGAGTGTCATTTAACTTGGAAGTATATATATATATATATATATATATTGTGTTTGGACTGTTTTGGGGTTTTATGATTTTTGAATTAGAAATATCATTATTTTGAGGAGGGTAAAAACAGAGGTTGTGATTGCTTAAAGATATTTTTTAGGGAAATTTACATATCTGCACATAATTTTTATGTATTNTGGAGTTGGCCAAGAAAAAGAAATTGTGAGTGTCATTTAACTTGGAAGTATATATATATATATATATTTTTTGTGTTTGGACTGTTTTGGGGTTTTATGATTTCTGAATTAGAAATATCATTATTTTGAGGAGGGTAGAAACAGAGGTTGTGATTGCTTAAAGATATTTTTTAGGGAAATTTACATATCTGCACATAATTTTTATGTATTTTCATATTTGACACAAAGTTTCTTGTTTACATAAATAGCTCTTTGGTGTATGTGTAAGTGAGCCAAGATGACTCGTGAGCCTGTTGGGGTTCGACTCTGTAAGTGGCTAGTGAATTGAGCTCGATGAGCTATCAAACAAGCTCAAGCCAGCCCCGACTCGACTCGTTAACTTGTGAGCCGACTCGTTTAAAAAATATTTAATTAAAAATATACTTAAAATATATTAAAATAAAAGAAATTTTCTTTAAATTATTAAAATTATTTAAAAAAAGATATTTTGCATTTTATATTAATTGATTTATTATTATTTATTTCCTAAATATTCATTCCATTTGTCATTTCATTATAACACCAATTTTAATTTATATTTTCTCTTTATCATATTAAACAAGCCGGCTCGAACTCTTTCATGCAAGCTCGAGCTCGAACTCGATTAACTATTCAAGCTTCAACTCAAACCGAGGGTGGTTGGAGCTCAGCTCGACNCTTTAATTTATATTTTCTCTTTATCATATTAAACAAGCCGGCTCGAACTCTTACATGTAAGCTCGAGCTCGAACTCGATTAACTATTCAAGCTTCAACTCAAACCGAGGGTGGTTGGAGCTCAGCTCGACTCGTTTACACCCCTACTTTGTTGCTTTAAGCCCATGCATGAAAATGTGCATTTCACTTTTAAAAAAAATGGTAATAGTGATATTTATGTCTTGATATTAATTATTGAAGTTTAGGTGTGAGATTGTAATTACTTCAAGGATTGTGTGCTATGTAGATGCCCTTTTTTCATAGANCCATGCATGAAAATGTGCATTTCACTTTTAAAAAAATGGTAATAGTGATATTTATGTCTTGATATTAAATATTGAAGTTTAGGTGTGAGATTGTAATTACTTCAAGGATTGTGTGCTATGNTATACTTAAATTATATTAAAATAAAAGAAATTTTCTGTAAATTATTAAAATTATTTTTAAAAAGATTATTTACATTTTATATTAATTGATTTATTATTATTTATCTCCTAAATATTCATTCTATTTGTCATTTCATTATAACACCAACTTTAATTAACATTTTCTTTTTATCATATTAAACAAGCCGGCTCAAACTCTTACATGTAAGCTCGAGCTCGAACTCGATTAACTATTCAAGCTTAAACTCAAACCGAGGGTGGTTGGAGCTCAGCTCGACTCGTTTACACCCCTACTTTGTTGCTTTAAACTCATGCATGAAAATGAGCATTTCACTTTTAAAAAAATGGTTATAGTGTTATTTATGTCTTGATATTAAATATTGAAGTTTAGGTGTGAGATTGTAATTACTTCAAGGATTGTGTGCTATGTAGATGCCCTTTTTTCATAGAAGTTTAGTGAAATATCCATGTTTTCGTTGGACCTTCACATCTTAATATAACCAACTGTGTACGCTAGCGTTAACTGTTAAATAGCTTCTTAATTTCAGTTAGTATTGTTGGAAGGATTTTCTTCCAAGGCCTTCTGATTTATGCCAGAAAATATTGTCCCATGGAATTTTTTTTTAATAATAAGATATTAATATATTCTTCCTGTATATTTGGGACCATGAACTTTTTCTGGTAGTGGAAGATTCACAAGAGATGAAATTAACTTTTAACATCAAACATGTCTGCAGGTTGGACAAACTTGTAACTGAGCCAGTTGAGGGTAATGCATGGCATGCTGATCACATAGTGCCTGTTTTCAAAGGAGGGGGTAAGAATATTCTTAATTGTATTATAGGACTCTGAAGGGTTTTTCAAAATTTTTTATTGTGGTGCATGTACATACTTACCAGTCAATTCTTGTGCATTTATATATTTAACAAGTAAACTTTACTTTTTACATTTATACCACCCAAACCTATCATATCACGTCAAGAATACCAGTATTTTTAACTTTTAGAAGGTGAAATATACATTTTCAAGCAAAGGCAAAGTGGCATATATGTAAAAATCAAAGTTTAGGTATTAGTTATGTAAATACATAGGAATTAAGTGGTATGTATGTAATTTTGTCAAGCTGAATCATGAATTGATTCAGGCTCGGTTAACTAGTAAGCCATGATTCAGCCTTCTGCTCATGTTTTATCGTAAAATATGACTAAATAATGTTAAAATGAAGGAAAAAAGATATTTCAACTTTTATTAAATTTATCTTTCTCATATGCATTGATTTTTCATTAATATTTCTCTTCCAAGTTCTTCTAATGTTTTATTACAATCACTTGAATTGAGAATGAAATAAGCAAGCTTGCCAACCGACTCAAACTTATAGATTTAATATGTTGGCTTGAGTTTGATTTCACGTGGCTACGCCCGTAATTTGAAGCGGACACAAAATTTGGAATGGCAGGTGAGTGTAGACTCGAGAATATGAGAACTTTATGTGTGTCGTGCCACGCCGAGGTCACAAAGGCTCAAAGGACCGAACGGCAACAGGCGAGAAAGAGGGCTAAAGAACAGCTTAAAATTGCCATGAAGGGGCAGGAAACAGAGCTGAATCATTGTGTAAGTATCAAAACCTTGGTGCTCAACTGATCCATAACTCTACTGTAAATCATGGTAATAATGTTAGGTTCATTCCATATAACAACAGCTTTATTAATTTTTCTTGGTCTGTATTTAAGGGGCATTTATAATTTTTATGTATTTACATATCTATCACCTAAACTTCTATATTTACATACCTAATACTCTACAAATTAACATCACGTCAAAAATATCACTACCGCTAACCTTTCTTTTAAATAACGAACACCTTTCTATTGATAGGTATATGACACCAAAGTGTTATAAATATAAATATATCAAACTATAGGTGCTAGATGTGTAAATACAAAAGAATTGTGTGGCACTTATGTAAAATTCCCAAAAATGAAAATCTCATTTACTCTTTAGAATGAATTCTGTTTAATGCCTGAAGGTTGGTGGAGCTGGAGGAGCAGACTCTGAAGAAGACCCTTTGCTTGTACATGTTCCAGGCAGTGCTTATTCTGAAAGTTAAGGACAGGAGCTTTGCTGGCTGTATACTCCAGCTTATTGCAGGTATGTTTTCCTAAATCAGTTCTCATTAATAAAAAGAAGTAAAAATATAATTATCAAATAAANACACTGGCCATTATAATGAATGACTGCAGACTTTCTCACGTTGTCAATGTTGGTCTTCTCCTGGTAGCCTAAGCCTAACATATGCCATGACGGATCAATTGGGTGAACATAGCCTCTGAAAGCGATAAGAGCCGGAGGCAGCGTGCCGAACTTCCACAGTGTTAAGTTCGAATTTAGATTCTGCAAAGTTTCGAAAAAAAAAAAGACGAAAAGTAAAGAGTTGTCAGGCTTTGTGTTTTAGAATAGGGGCGTTTAAATACATACTACTCGCCCGATTCTGATGTATTTATGTATCTAACATGTAAACCCTACTTTTTACATATATCTCATGTAAATCTTTCATTTTAAATTTAAAAAAGTGAAATACACCTGTTCCTGCAGAAGTAAGAGGGCATATATGTAAAAAATGAAGTTTATGTGTTTGATATGTAAATACATAGGAATGAAGTGCTATGTTGCTTCAGAATATTATATGTTTTAGACTGAAATATAAACTGAAGAACCTAAAAAAAAAAGCCAATTCTAACACACCCAATCAACATGATTATGTCCCAACCATTTGGGGCCAGCTATATAATGTTAATAAATTATAAAATTTTCATAATTCTGAGCAGTTCAAAAAAAATGACATGTTTCTCAGTATACCTAATGAGGACTATTAGCCCTCATTAAAACAGTCCGAGACTAGTTTGACACTTTTATAAATTCTAGGACTAATATGACGCCATCTAAAACCTAATATGATTAATATTAAACGCTGACCATCTGATGATCCGGTTAAGAGAGTAGTTGTTTTAGATGCGACTTATGTTAAGAAAGATAAAGTAGACCTAAAAAGACTGGGCATATTGTATAAAAAAAAGAGTTGAGTATATTGTACAAAAAATGATCTTAATTTATTAGAATTAAATGAAAATACGACACTTAATAGGACACAACAGAAACAAAGAATTTATGTAGTAGACCTCACTTGGCGCGATAAAGGCTTATTGTTGTACTCTTTTAATATGATTACAACGATTGCAACAAATAAAANATACAAAAATTCTCGTCGAAGCATTTTTTATCGTAATTCCTATTGCTTTCTACAAATTTCTGTGATAGAAAATTGTTCTTTCAAATTAAGCATTTTCTAAGAAGTTTTCTTCAACATGGACTTGCAATCACTTTTTTAAAAAAGTTGAAGCCGCCTCAAATAGATTCTAAATCTAGAATTTAAGACGAAACTAAGAAGTTGAGAGGGAATTGGATTTATTAAATCCTGAATGTAAACTTGTCTCCTTTTCTTTTCTAGTTTAGATTGGTTCTAAGATCTTCATCTTCCTATAAGGGCAAGTCCTATAGTTAATTACATCTCACGCAACCGATGTTATCTAAGAAAACTCTCGATTAAAGTTGTGGCTTTGTTCCTAAGAAATTTCTAAGTTCTCCATCGATTTATCGGTTAAATTAAATCTTCCTTAAATTTGTTATCATATAGCCCCTCATATTTTAAAGATATTAACAAAATACTCAACTGAAGCTTAATCAGATTCAACATCAAATGAAATAAATGGAAGAGATTAGGCCTTCACATACTTACCACCCATTTCTTATGTATTAACATATCAACCACCCAACTTTAAGTTCTTACATACATGCTATCCAGTTCTTATGCTATTTGTGCATAAGTTGGGTGATCTGAAGGTAAAAATTGAAGTTAAGAGGCGTTTTGTATGCTAATACATAAGAATTTGGGGGTAGCTATGTAAATATTCCATAAAAAAAAATTGAAAAAGAAATTGTAAGAACCTTTAGGCCATTCAGCAACAATGCTTTCCTTCAAAGAGATCACCGTAGTAGCCATTGAGTAGCTCTTTGGACCAATATCTGATCCATCGCCCAATCTGAACCTGATTTCTAATTGCTCCTCATGATCTCCATTCATTCTGAAGAACCTCAAAAAATTAAAAAAATAACAAATAAATCCTTTTTTTTTTCAAATTAAATGATAAATTAGGGTTTCTTCCTCTCAAAAACTGTGTTATGTATCTCGAAGAAGTTCGCCTTGGGCGGGCGAAGTTCCTTTGAAAGTCACGTTGGCAGTTGGTAGAACGAAAAACTGACCTGCAATCTAAAATGGCGAAAAATCACAATTTCTTTGGATATGAGACTTATGGCTTTAATAAAGAGGCTTGAGAGGAAAGGCTGCAGACATTTACATGAATACCAAACAATTGTTATGTATTTACATTTACAACCCCTAAACTTTCATATTTGCATATAATATACTAATATTTGTATAATTACATAAAAACTACCACTCTTATTTTCTAGCTCCATGTTATAAATGTGAATATGAAAATTCAAGTTCTAGATATGTAAAGTATGAATTGTGTTGTATGCATATAAATATGAAAATGTGATTTATATGCATATTGTATGATTCTATAAATTTATATTTTAAATAAATAAGTTTTTGGGAAAAGTAAATATTTAAAATTTTAAATTATATCAAATTTTGTCACTAAATATATCTTTATCTAAAATAAAATATAACTTTTCACATTTATAAATAAATCTATAATAAATATTAAATTATTACATAGTACATAAAAATACTATGTCATGCATGTAAATTTCACTTAATTAGGAGCTTAAAGAATTAGTCATTTTTATTCAAAATGTACAGACTTAACTTTAATTAAAATAATGCCTTATTAACCTTACTTGAATACTTATATAATATAATATTTTAAAATTATTTAAATAAATAAATAATGTCATTATTAAACATTTTCTCTCTATACTATGTTCTTATTTCTTTAGCCGTTTTACATTTTATTTATTTATTTATTTATTTATTTCTCATCTTTGAATATTTCAAATTCTTATTTAATATCACAATCATAATACTCGGTTAATGAGTAATGATTGAGCCCACTTTTGAGAATATTTAATAAATGCTACTTTTACATATTCTTCTTGTTTTTTTTATTAGAAGATGAGGATAATAAAAGTATTATTATTTAACTTTTATATTTTATTCAAATCAAAATAAATGGTTTTAAAATCATATTAATCAAATTTTAATTAGGATGACTTTTGATGTATTATTTACGTTTAAAAAATCTCAAATTTATTTTTTAATGAGATATTTTGTATATTTACATATCTTCATTTTTTTTACTTTTATATATCTTGTAAAATTATCACTATTATATATTTTTTTAATAAACTTATTGCCTCACAAAGTTAGAATGACAAGTCAATGTCTTAGTGTTGTGCGAAGATTTGACAGATACACTGGTTAAAAAAAAATGATATAAAAGACGACAAAAATTCTCACATGTAAAACCTGAATGGGAAAATTATGAAGTATTGCTTAGTTGAAATGATTTTACTACATTATTATAATTATAAGACTATATTAGTCCTCAAATGGTTGGGAGCAAGTATACACAATGGTATGACTTTCGCTAGGGGAATGGCATAATATGTCAAGGAAATGGTGATGTACCGACAAAAATGGTTCGGTGATGGCTCTAGTGGTGGCGGCGGTGACAATCGGGCAATAGTAGCACTGACAGTGGTGAAGGTGGTGGCGATGGCTGGTTGGTAGTGGTTTGAGGGCAATAATGATGGTCTAGTGGTGGCTATGGCTTGACGTTGGCGGCCTACCGGTGCAATCCGATGGTGGCCAGGAAGAGGTAACGGTGGTCCAATGGTGGCGATGACCAGGCAATAGTGGTCTGCCGAGGGAGGTGATTGGTCGATGATGGTCTGATGGCGGCGGAGTTGAGGAACCCTCAAGAACTTGAATTTCTTCTTCGACCTCCTCCAAGTTTCGTACCATTTAATGAAGGGACAACAACAACAAAAAAACCTTTATCTGATAAAGTGGTGTCAACTACATGAATCATTTTTTCTCCATTATGTCCTATTGAGTGTTAAATTTTCATAAAGGGGTTAGATTCTATTTATAGATTTTAGTAGTTACATCTCTATAAATAATGCATAAATTTGAACCACTTCATTGGACCACACATTCTATAAGCATTTGAGAACTTCAATGATATCAGAATTGAGTGATCTTGAGCTCATTGGATTTTGCTTGACAAGATGCTCGATTTGACTAAAAATTTTTTATGTTTGAAATTCATTTGACCATTCAATTGTGCATCCAAACCTTCCAATTAAGATTACATACAAAGCACCAGAAATATTACCATTCACAAATGAAACACCAAGGGATTTTTTGAACTACCCAACCGATGCATTTAAGCATAAATATCAAACTTTACACGCTTATGACACCATCGTGTTATAAGCGTAAAGATCAAATTTTAGGTGATAGATATGTAAATACATAAAAATTGTATGGCGCATAAATATCACTTTAAAATGCCCAACTTGCACTTTGTCCCACAGAAGAATATGACAATAAAAGGCAGAATAAAATAAACATATGCACAGCTTCAACAAGTTTATTNTGATTTGACTAAAAATTTTTTATGTTTGGAATTCATTTAACCATTCAATTATGCATCCAAACCTTCCAATTAAGATTACATACAAAGCACCAAAAATATTACCATTCACAAATGAAACACAAAGTGATTTTTTGAACTACCCAACCCATGCATTTAAGCATAAATATCAAACTTTACGCTTATCGTGTTATAAGTGTAAAGATCAAATTTTAGGTGATAGATATGTAAATACATAAAAATTGTATGGTATGTAAATATCACTTTAAAATGTCCAACTTGCACTTGTCCCACAGAAGAATATGACAATAAAAGGCAGAATAAAATAAACATATGCACAGCTTCAACAAATTTATTATACAATTGAATATCTGAAGAATCACAAAGAAATAATATCCTAACAGCCCCTGCCATAAGAATCCCTAACATTAATATTCTTTCATAAATGATAAAAATAATTAANGCTTTAAAATGTCCAACTTGCACTTGTCCCACAGAAGAACATGACAACAAAAGGCAGAATAAAATAAACATATGCACAGCTTCAACAAATTTATTATACATTTGAATATATGAAGAATCACAAAGAAGTAATATCCTAACAGCCCCTGCCATAAGAATCCCTAACATTAATATTCTTTCATAAATGATAAAAATAATTAAAAAAAATTAAAATTTGAAGGCAAAAGAATTGTGGAAATTACAAAAAAAAAAAAAAATATTATGGCCAAAGTTTCTTTCAGCTGTGTAACAATCCAAGCCTTCTTCTTTCAGCATTGTGCCAATAAATTTTGCTGCTTCCTTGAATTATGGCTGATAATGTAATTATAAAATTACTGAAAAATTTATATTTCAGATCAAAAGAATGTTCAATTCACCAGCAGCAAAGCAGAGAAATTGCATATCTGACCAAAAAATATGGCTCTGTTTTCGGAGCTTTGAGAGATATATATATGACTGATCTACTCTTCAGGGTTCAAAATGTGACAATTTCTGATGAATTCATTGGNTCCAAAAATATGGCTCTGTTTTCTGAGATTTGAGAGATATATATATGACTGATCTACTCTTCAGGGTTCAAAATGTGACAATTTCTGATGAATTCATTGGAGTAATTTACATATTTTGTCCAAAAAGGCTTCAGGTGCTTGAAACCAATCTCCAGCCATGGCTTACACTGGCCGTTATAATGAATGACTGCAGATTTTCTCACATTGTCGATGTTGGTCTTCTCCTGGTAGCCCAAGCCTAACATATGCCATGACGGATCAATTGGGTGAACATAGCCTCTGAAAGCGATAAGAGCCGGAGGCAGCGTGCCGAACTTCCACAGTGTTAAGTTCGAATTTAGATTCTGCGAAGTTTCGAGAAAAAAGACGAAAAGTAAAGAGTTGTCAGGCTTTGTGTTTTAGAATAGGGGCTTTTACATACATACTACTCGCCCGATTCTGATGTATTTATGTATCTAACATGTAAACCCTACTTTTTACATATATCTCATGTAAATCTTTCATATAAATTAAAAATTACTAATATGACGCCATCTAAAACCTATTATGATTAATATTAAACGCCGACCATCTGATGATCCGGTTAAGAGAGTAGTTGTTTTAGATGCGACTTATGTTAAGAAAGATAAAGTAGACCTAAAAAGACTCGGGGCATATTGTATAAAAAAAAAAGAATTGGGCATATTGTATAAAAAATGATCTTAATTTATTAGAACTAAATGAAAATACGACACTTAATAGGGCACAATAGAAAAGAAGAATTTATGTAGCCGACCTCACTTGGCGCGATAAAGGCTTATTGCTGTACTCTTTTAATATGATTACAACGATTGCAACAAATAAAAATTGAAGACAATGAGACTGTTGAAAATTACCTCCTGGAGCCAATAGTGGTATGAATCTCTAATTCTTGTTTTCCTCCAGGCGTTCAGATCAAAGATATTCATTCCATATGCCCATGCACATTCATCTTGATCCAAATTATCAGAAATTATGGGATGAGAAAAGTTGAAATATGTCCGAAATCGTTTCGACATGACCCATTTATCATCACCCCTGCAAGTTTCTACAGCCCCATTTATCTTTCCGGACATATTAATATCCCAAAGTGGTGACAAGTCGCGTTGAATAACAACATCATCATCAAGAAATATCACCTTGTTGAGATTTGGAAATAGCTGTTTCAACACATTGAATGTACGTGTTAAAGGAGCGTGAAAAATATGTTACAAGGTTTTCTATCATTGATCATAATAGATAAATGCATTGCATTAAATATATGAAAAATAAAACTACTAAATCTGAAATTGAGTGAAATATTAGCTCAAATATACAAGTTACATCACAATCATTAGTTATGGAGTAAGGTGTAAAAATAATCCCATTATTATTTTCATAGGATCATTTTAGTCCTGGAGTCTACAAAAGTGCTAAATTAGTTTCCAAATATTTGAGTAAGAGTTGAAATTGATATTTTTATAGATTACGGGATTAAATTGATATTTTTATAGATAATGGGACTAAAATGACCACCTATAAAAAATCAAGAGACCATTTTCACAATTTTCTCATTTGTTATGTTTATTGTTTCATTTTACATTTTTTTTTATAAAAAAAAAATGTGAGAAAATAGAGAGATGCAAAAAATGTTCTTGCATGGCTTTGAATTTTCTAGCCATTGTTTTTTCTCTTTCGCAAAATTAAGATGACTTATATTGTTTATATATATATATATAT
Organism: Phalaenopsis hybrid cultivar; assembly: GCA_002079205.1. NCBI lineage: Eukaryota > Viridiplantae > Streptophyta > Magnoliopsida > Asparagales > Orchidaceae > Phalaenopsis > Phalaenopsis hybrid cultivar. The sequence continues at coordinate 72,026 of JXCR01149032.1, forward strand.
ATATATATGTGTGTGTATACACACACACACACACACACACACACACACACACACACACACAACTAAGTGTACATATAAATTCAAATTTTTGTTTTGAAAACTTAAAAAACATCTACAATATGTTCTCTAAAATTTTAAGACAGCTCAACCTATTTGAAGAGAAAAAGAAAACAAAACAAAACAAAAAATAAACCAAACATATTTTATTAGCTCTTTAACCAATTTTTTTAAAAATAATAATAAAAAAAAAGACAATCCTGAATAAACAGACAACATTGTGTCTTAAGAGTTCATATTTTTCTTCTTTCCATAAAATGAAGAATGCATGTATATAGAAAAGTAGGGAAATTTACATTCTTTGCATTCGATTCTTATGTATCTACATATCTCCCAACGAAACTTTCATATTTACATACATAACACTTTGGTGCTTTAAAACTATGCATGAAAAGGTATATTTCACAAAAGTGCTATTTTTTATGTATTATTCAAGATTTGAGTGCTATGTGTGTAAAAATGAAAATTTAGGTGTGAGATATGGAAACACATCAGAATTTTGTGCTATGCATATAAATTTCCCAAAAAATTACCTCAGGCAGGTAAATGCGAAGATGGTTGAGTAGAGAGATATATCTTGGGCTCCTCGCTTGCAATTTCGAAGCAAAAATTCTTGGATTATCAGTAATATTACTACCCTTAACATGGTTTCCATGATAATGATTTTGAACACCATGATGACTCTCTATAGCTTCAAGAATAGGCACATTATCCCTTGTCAACCAATCAAATTGGTGAACACCTTTAACTTCAACAATTGCTGGGGAAGGAGGATGTAATGAAAACCACGAATGCATGACCGGATACGTCTTCTTGTCGGTTATAACATGAAAGACGATTCTCATTGGCCTCAGCGAGGACCTCACCGTAGATGAAACAACAACAGAAGCCGCGAGAACATTATCCGTCAACAAAACGAAATGATGCAACGAATTATCGGATAGTGAAGGAAGCAACTCTGGCGGAGGCAATTGCTTTCGAGCTTGAGCATTAGACGAGTATTCATCCGCTAGGCGTAACGAAAGACAATGGATGCCTTTAGGGATAGCATCCGCTGCAAAATGCTTGTGCAACTGTTCTGCCAACTTTGCTCTTTTCGCCTCTCTATCCATACTTTCCATCTGCACACGATCAATTAATCACAAATTGTAACAATGTGTTTGAAGAAGCGGAACGAAAATGACAAAAATCCATTCGGTTAATTCAATTAGGAGCAGATTTACAAGGACTGATTAACTCAGCACTTACATAAGTTATAAAGATTTACATACATAACAATCAATTCCTATGTATTTACATGTTTACACTTAAAACTTAAATTTTTTATATACATGCAACTTTAATTTTAACAGCCCGGACTCTCACACATCGAGATATTGACCGCTTTGCCCTGATGGCCTCAAAATTATGTGTTGGTGTAACTTCCTAGGAGGTCACCCATCCTAGAAGTACACCCACACGAGCATGCTTAAATTTGGAGTTTATGTCAAAATTTCATCTTTACACCAAAAGAGCTTTGATATTTAAGAGTTCAATTTCATTCTATTTAATGGGTTTTACATTAATTATGAATGAAAATATGTATTTCACTTTTCAAGAGTTAAAATAGTGGTATTTTTTATGTGATATAAAAGATTTGGGTGGTATAAATGCAAAAGGCAAAGTTTTGGTGTTAGATATGTGAATACAGAATTGGGTGGTGTGTATGCAAACGCCCCTTTAATTAGAAAAGGGGTCTGAAAACACAGATTTTAGCATCAACGCATCTGTAGAGCATAATATTATACAAAAACTAGAATAATATAAACATTCCACAATAAACAATGTTCATGAGAAATTAATTAAGGCTGTATAGACAAAGTAGTAAATAAATGAGACATTTGAAATGTATACAAATACAAGTACCGTTGCCTTCAGAAAAACAGCAAATGTCTTGATATCATACTGGTTTTTCTTTATTTCAAAAAGGAACTCATCGAATGATCCTGGCAATATTGCTTCTGAGGGAATCTCCTCAAAGTTAACGTGATTAAGTGCCTCATACAAATCTCTTATAAATCTCTGCACAGATTTATTCAGGCAATAGAAATTATTTATTAGTTGCTACCCCCTCAAGCAATGGTAGCCATTCATTGACCAAAACTTCAAAGCATACATATATCTATATGAAGTAAAAAATAGATATTACCACAGAATGATCCGTTCTCCTCCCAAGAAACTTTGGGCCAAGCCGTCTACCTAAACAATCTGACAAAAAAAAAACAAAAATCATTGAAAACATAGATTTGTACAAGGTATAGTTAATTCTTGTTAAATATAAAAGTGTAAGGTAATTCGAGATATAAAGCGTGATGATTTTATTCCAGAAATGAGTATTAAATCAACAAAACAGCTGAAGAATAGCATGAAAGCAGTCGAAGATTAGTAAAAAGTAAAGCAAACACTTGATGAAAGCCATATGCATGCCGGTAAAACTCCAAGATACCCCTCGACTAGAACATTCCCATCTCCCCAACGTTAGCCTTATCTATTTGGGTTCAGGGTTATGAATACTCATTTTCTATTCATTCCTGGTGAGTGTTGTCTCGCGTGAAAGATATACTCTTGACAAATCATTTTGAAAAATTTCCATTTATTTTTCTTTCATAATCGTCTTACACTTATTTTATCAACTCATTTAACAAATGCATTCTACCCTTCTTTAAAATGCCCAATCCAAAGTCATCTTATATTCAAAAACTGTTTCTCCAATATTTTCACACTATAATCATTCCTTAATTTATGCTTAAGGGTTTTGCTACACATCCAATTTAGCAATCCCACTTATGTCGAATTAGATATCAATGGCTTTTTTGTGGCACAACATTTGAATCCATGCAACAATGTTAACCTATTTGTGGTTTTAAAAATTTATCTCCAAACTTCAATGATATGCTCTAATCACACAAAACTCTTAATACACTTCATTTAACCGCCCAAACTTGATTCTAAAAATAATACAATCAATGATAACACAATATGAACCTGTGATATTCAAAACTCTTAGGTCATTCCAAAACTACTTTTAATATTAGGCAATGCAACAACATAANTGGAAGCAACTCTGGCGGAGGCAATTGCTTTCGAGCTTGAGCATTAGACGAGTATTCATCCGCTAGGCGTAACGAAAGACAATGGATGCCTTTAGGGATAGCATCCGCTGCAAAATGCTTGTGCAACTGTTCTGCCAACTTTGCTCTTTTCGCCTCTCTATCCATACTTTCCATCTGCACACGATCAATTAATCACAAATTGTAACAATGTGTTTGAAGAAGCGGAACGAAAATGACAAAAATCCATTCGGTTAATTCAATTAGGAGCAGATTTACAAGGACTGATTAACTCAGCACTTACATAAGTTATAAAGATTTACATACATAACAATCAATTCCTATGTATTTACATGTTTACACTTAAAACTTAAATTTTTTATATACATGCAACTTTAATTTTAACAGCCCGGACTCTCACACATCGAGATATTGACCGCTTTGCCCTGATGGCCTCAAAATTATGTGTTGGTGTAACTTCCTAGGAGGTCACCCATCCTAGAAGTACACCCACACGAGCATGCTTAAATTTGGAGTTTATGTCAAAATTTCATCTTTACACCAAAAGAGCTTTGATATTTAAGAGTTCAATTTCATTCTATTTAATGGGTTTTACATTAATTATGAATGAAAATATGTATTTCACTTTTCAAGAGTTAAAATAGTGGTATTTTTTATGTGATATAAAAGATTTGGGTGGTATAAATGCAAAAGGCAAAGTTTTGGTGTTAGATATGTGAATACAGAATTGGGTGGTGTGTATGCAAACGCCCCTTTAATTAGAAAAGGGGTCTGAAAACACAGATTTTAGCATCAACGCATCTGTAGAGCATAATATTATACAAAAACTAGAATAATATAAACATTCCACAATAAACAATGTTCATGAGAAATTAATTAAGGCTGTATAGACAAAGTAGTAAATAAATGAGACATTTGAAATGTATACAAATACAAGTACCGTTGCCTTCAGAAAAACAGCAAATGTCTTGATATCATACTGGTTTTTCTTTATTTCAAAAAGGAACTCATCGAATGATCCTGGCAATATTGCTTCTGAGGGAATCTCCTCAAAGTTAACGTGATTAAGTGCCTCATACAAATCTCTTATAAATCTCTGCAAAGATTTATTCAGGCAATAGAAATTATTTATTAGTTGCTACCCCCTCAAGCAATGGTAGCCATTCATTGACCATAACTTCAAAGCATACATATATCTATATGAAGTAAAAAATAGATATTTACCACGGAATGATCCGTTCTCCTTCCAAGAAACTTTGGGCCAAGCCGTCTACCTAAACAATCTGACAAAAAAAAACAAAAATCATTGAAAACATAGAATTGTACAAGGTATAGTTATTCTTGTTAAATATAAAAGTGTACGGTAATTCGAGATATAAAGCATGATGATTTTATTCCAGAAATGAGTATCAAATCAACAAAACTGCTGAAGAATAGCATGAAAGCAGTTGAAGATTAGTAAAAAGTAAAGCAAAACCTTGATGAAAGCCATACACATGCCGGTAAAACTCCAAGATACCCCTCGACTAGAACATTCCCATCTCCCCAACGTTAACCTTATCTATTTGGGTTCAGTCTTATGAATACTCATTTTCTATTCATTCCTGGTGAGTAATGTCTCGCGTGAAAGATATACTCTTGACAAATCATTTTGAAAATTTTCCATTTATTTTTCTTTCATAATCGTCTTACACTTATTTTATCAACTCATTTAACAAATGCATTCTACCCTTCTTTAAAATGCCCAATCCAAAGTCATCTTATATTCAAAAACTGTTTCTCCAATATTTTCACACTATAATCATTCCTTAATTTATGCTTAAGGGTTTTGCTACACATCCATTTTAGCAATCCCACTTATGTCGAATTAGATATCAATGGCTTTTTTGTGGAACAACATTTGAATCCATGCAACAATGTTAACCTATTTGTGGTTTTAAAAATTTAACTCTAAACTTCAATGATATGCTCTAATCACACAAAACTCTTAAGACACTTCATTTTACCGCCCAAACTTGACTCTAANAAAAATAATAATAAAAAAAAAGACAATCCTGAATAAACAGACAACATTGTGTCTTAAGAGTTCATATTTTTCTTCTTTCCATAAAATGAAGAATGCATGTATATAGAAAAGTAGGGAAATTTACATTCTTTGCATTCGATTCTTATGTATCTACATATCTCCCAACGAAACTTTCATATTTACATACATAACACTTTGGTGCTTTAAAACTATGCATGAAAAGGTATATTTCACAAAAGTGCTATTTTTTATGTATTATTCAAGATTTGAGTGCTATGTGTGTAAAAATGAAAATTTAGGTGTGAGATATGGAAACACATCAGAATTTTGTGCTATGCATATAAATTTCCCAAAAAATTACCTCAGGCAGGTAAATGCGAAGATGGTTGAGTAGAGAGATATATCTTGGGCTCCTCGCTTGCAATTTCGAAGCAAAAATTCTTGGATTATCAGTAATATTACTACCCTTAACATGGTTTCCATGATAATGATTTTGAACACCATGATGACTCTCTATAGCTTCAAGAATAGGCACATTATCCCTTGTCAACCAATCAAATTGGTGAACACCTTTAACTTCAACAATTGCTCGGGAAGGAGGATGTAATGAAAACCACGAATGCATGACCGGATACGTCTTCTTGTCGGTTATAACATGAAAGACGATTTTCATTGGCCTCAACGAGGACCTCACCGTAGATGAAACAACAACAGAAGCCGCGAGAACATTATCCGTCAACAAAACGAAATGATGCAACGAATTATCGGATAGTGAAGGAAGCAACTCTGGCGGAGGCAATTGCTTTCGAGCTTGAGCATTAGACGAGTATTCGTCCGCTAGGCGTAACGAAAGACAATGGATGNCTCATTGGCCTCAGCGATGACCTCACTGTAGATGAAACAACAACAGAAGCCGCGAGGACATTATCCGTCAACAAAACGAAATGATGCAATGAATTATCGGATAGTGAAGGAAGCAACTCTGGAGGAGGCAATTGCTTTCGAGCTTGAGCATTAGACGAGTATTCGTCCGCTAGGCGTAACGAAAGACAATGGATGCCTTTAGGGATAGCATCCGCAGCGAAATGCTTGTGCAACTGTTCTGCCAACTTTGCTCTTTTCGCCTCTCTATCCATACTTTCCATCTGCAAACGATCAATTAATCACAAATTGTAACAATGTGTTTGAAGAACCGCAACGAAAATGACGAAAATCCATTCGGTTAATTCAATTAAGAGCAGATTTACAAGGACTGATTAACTCAGCACTTACATAAGTTATAAAGATTTACATACATAACAATCAATTCCTATGTATTTACATGTTTACACTTAAAACTTCAATTTTTTATATACATGCAAATTTAATTTTAACAGCATGAACCCTCACACATCGAGATATTGACCGCTTTGGCCTGATGGCCTCAAAATTGCGTGTTGGTGTAACTTCCTAGGAGGTCACCCATCCTAGAAGTACACCCACACGAGCATGCTTAAATTTGGAGTTTATGTCAAAATTTCATCGTTACACCAAAAGAGCTTTGATATTTAAGAGTTCAATTTCATTCTATTTAATAGGTTTTACATTAATTATGAATGAAAATATGTATTTCACTTTTCAAGAGTTAAAATAGTGGTATTTTTTATGTGACATAAAAGATTTTGGTGGTATAAATGCAAAAGGCAAAATTTTTGTGTTAGATATGTGAATACAGAATTGGGTGGTGTGTATGCAAACGCCCCTTCAATTAGAAAAGGGTCTGAAAACACAGATTTTAGCATCAACGCATCTGTAGAGCATAATATTATACAAAAACTAGAATAATATAAACATTCCACAATAAACAATGTTCATGAGAAATTAATTAAAGCTGTATAGACAAAGTAGTAAATAAATGAGACATTTGAAATTTATACAAATACAAGTACCGTTGCCTTCAGAAAAACAGCAAATGTCTTGATATCATACTGGTTTTTCTTTATTNACTAAGTGTACATATAAATTCAATTTTTTGTTTTGAAAACTTAAAAAACATCTACAATATGCTCTCTAAAATTTTAAAACAGCTCAACCTATTTGAAGAGAAAAAGAAAACAAAACAAACAAAAAATAAACCAAACATATATTATTAGCTCTTTAACCAATTTTTTTAAAAATAATAATAATAATAATAAAGACCATCCTAAATAAACAGACAACATTGTGTCTTAAGAGTTCATATTTTCTTCTTTCCATAAAATGATGAATGCATGTATATAGAAAAGTAGGGAAATTTACATTCTTAGCATTCGATTCTTATGTATCTACATATCTCCCAACGAAAGTTTCATATTTACATACATAACACTTTGGTGCTTTAAAACTATGCATAAAAAGGTATATTTCACAAAAGTGCTATTTTTTATGTGTAAAAATGAAAATTTAGGTGTGAGACATGTAAACACAAGAATTTTGTGTTATGCATATAAATTTCCCAAAAAATTACCTCAGGCAGGTAAATGCGAAGATGGTTGAGTAGAGAGATATATCNCATGCATGCATGCATGCATGCATCAATACATACATTATGTATGTATGTATGTATGTATGTATGTATGCATGCATGCATGCATGCATGCATACATTCCTTTATATAAATTTTCACACACACACACACACACACACACACACATATATATATATTCCTTTATATAAATTTTCCTGAGCCAACTCCTTTATTTATTTTTTTTATCCTTCTATAATATATTTTATCTTTTATTATGCTCTTTTAAAATAAATCTTCCTTAAATCTCTTATTTAATAATTTTTTAAAGTAACATTTTCATTTTTCCTCAATATTTTCATCCTCAACGAATATCATATTTTTATGCATCTAATTTAGTTAAAATTCCTAGATGTCTTATCTCTTATCTCAGTTGTTCGACATGACTCATTTACACTTTTCTTAGTACCAAGTCCATAATTCTATAAATCGTCAAAATTTATGGACTTTTTTTTTACTCACTACCCCTTGGTAAAAATTTTAGTTTTCTTATAATCATTCTAAGCATTTGTAGTATTTAAATTTTTATACTTTTTTAAAAGTGTGTGTCATCTTTTTTAATAACCGTTTGTACCTCCTCACCCACCAAAAACAAGCTAACATTTAAGTAGCATCAGCATCTTCATTATATTTCTAGGTGTGTAATCGAGTGGAATTTCTCTTACCTAAAAAAAGGTTTAGGCTCCAATCTTCGAATAAATAATCATCATTAGCTTTATCCAACTATTAAGGTAGTCTTTTTTAAATATCATTCTCCATTCAACATTTCTGAGTGACATGTAAAAACTATTTTATGTAAATCACTTTGTACAATCTTTAAAGCCATCTAAAAATCTCTTCTTATGTTCCAATCTTTGCACAATTCTAAGAAAAAATGAAAAACATTTTCTCAATCGCAAATGCATTGGAAATCCTCGACCAATCATCCGGCAATAGATATGTAGCTAAATAATATTACGAATGAGAGTGAAAGAAAATTAATATTAAAGAAAAATTGACGCACATGTCAACTAGAATGAACATATTATGATCAATTTAACAGCATAATGATTGTTACAATGGGATCTCAACTTTAGAAACACTAGGAGATCCAAAACATTCTAGAGAAATATCTCCTATCATTTTTCCTGGTGTTTGCAAACTTCCGTGAGAAAATAATCTCATTTTCCCAACCTCGTGCACATTTGAACTCCATAGTAATTCAACGTTGCATATCCACAACCAGCAATAGAATTTGAATTGTGAACATAACTACTCTAAATGCAGAGTGAGAAATATTATCATTAAATTAAACGGGCATTTACATACATATCACACAATTATTATGTTACATATCTCACACCTAAACTGTCATATTAATACACATAGCGCTCAAATCTTCAATATTACAGCAAGCATATCACTATTATCACTTTTTAAAATTGAAATACACCTTTTAATGCAAAGGTTTAAAACACCAATGTTACGTATGCAAATGTGAAGGTATAGGCGTGAGAGATGTAAATACACAAGATTTGTGTGCTGCATATATATATTTACCTAAATTAAAATTATACACCTCCCATCAAGGATGAAAATAAACCTTACCCAATTTAATAGAGCGAATATAATCACACTACAATATATTTGTAGGAACTTTTTCATGTATTATCATTTTTTTAATCAAGTCCTTCAGAAAGAAGGAGCGTAATTAACAGATGAAGAAATGAAATATATGCAACAAAGTGAAGGGCCATGACACCGGAGAAAGCCTATGCATTTGGAAGAGGTGGGAGGACTAAAAGGGAAGGTGGGGCAGCTAATTGGGAAGGGGAAGGTGGCGGCAAAAGCAGGCATTTGGGAGGCAGATAATTTAGGGAAGAGGGACGGTGCGGAGGTGGAATTAAAATATGCATTTATAATAACTCACGATTGTATTCCATAAGTAACTCAAAATCTTTTATCTTTGACAAATTTGGACCTCTTTCTCTAAGGGCAACTCAGAAGGCAGGCTATATATATCTGAAATGCCTAAATTTTTTTTAATTTGAAATTGACCTGTGTCTAGTATCAGCTTCTCAAACTCTTGGTTCTTTTGGACATCCAAAGTCAGTTCTGCTGATGCTCCTCTCTATACCTACAAAATGCTACCTCGAAGCACCATAATCTCATACTCTGTCGGAATGCCCATTAGTAGGGCTGTAAATGAGCCGAGCTTGAGCAAGCTCAGGCTTGGCTCGTGTTCGGCTTGTTCGAAATAGCTCGTGTTCGAAATCGGCTCGTGAACAGTGTGTTTGTGTTCGGCTCGATTTAAATATTTGTGTTCGTGTTCGGCTCGTGTTTGACTCGAAATTGACACCTTAAACTTAAATTGAGAAGAATAGATGTAAAGAGTGAGATTTGAACCTGGATCAAATATATACAAAAGAAGGTACTAACCACATTGCCACAGGATGTGTTATGATTTAAAATTAGACATATATATATATAATATATTATTATATAAATAATATATGTAATATATTGTTATATAAATAGTTATATAATTTTTNTATTATCAAAATGCTTCTTCTCTAACTATTTGGCATTCTCTTTAGTTTCAAAATTTCATTTAAAACATATTTAACCAAACCATTGTCATGTCCCTCATAACTTTGCAAATCACGATAGATAAGTCATTTGAAACTAAAGCTTTACTTTTATCCAACATTTCGAGAGCCCACTCCATTATATATTTTTTTATCAATCTATAATATACTTCTTTACGTTATTTATTAAATTCTACCAAAATAATTTTTAATTTAAATATCTTATTTAGTAAATTCTCAAAGTTAATTTTGAATCTTCATAACTTCATCTTTAACCAACATCATACTATTTTAAAATTTTTAATGCATTTAAATAAATAAAAAATCCCTAAATCTCTTATCCCATATGGAACTAAATTGTTTCCTTTACATATACATTTATATATTTTGATATACAAAAGAGGTACTAACCACATTGCCACATGAGGTGTTATGATTTAAACTTTGACATAAATATATAAAATATATTATTATATAAATAATATATGTAATATATTGTTATATAAATAGTTATATAATTTTTTTATTTCGAGCTAAAACAAGCCAAACACGAGCGAACAAAGAGTTGTTCGTGTTTGGCTCGTTTATAATTCGAGCTTTAAAAATTTATTCGTGTTCGACTCGTTTACTTAACGAACGAACCGAACATGAGCTGTTCGCGAACAACGAGTTTTTTTTTTGACAACCCTACTCATTAGATCAGCATCACTATCTTCTAGAATAACTATTGTTACCTCAATTGAAATCTCTATCTTAGAGTCAACTAGAATCGACGACATCTCTTCCTTTTTGGCTGAAATTGAGAATCCTCTCTGAGCTCTGCATCTTCTTCTAGATCTTTTTTTTTTCTCTTCAACTGGAAGCTCATCCTTCTGCTTTGTGTCCTCACCGTCTTCAGTGTCTACTGCATCATTACCCAATTTTTCAAAAACGCCCTACTCCCTAAACCCTAAACAAAACAGGTTCCTGGGTGTAATCTGGATGTCAGACCCTGAGGTTGAAATCTGCCTGTAAGATGTGTCTCTCCACTTCTGAAGCTATAATTTGAACCCACTGTCTATAATAAGCTGGTAGGAATTAGCGTTGTGTCTCTAACTTCATCTTTAGATTACCTTGTTCTCTCATTCACCTCTCCCGATCATGGTCGAGGGTAACATCGCATTGGACGCCGCAAGCCTCTGCTGAAGTTGGTGGATCTCTCGTTATATCTCCTCCTGAGTAGGCTCGGGCATGTATCTACTTAGTGGCATGGATAGGGTTTAGTGTTGGGAGGAGAAAGAGGGTAAAAATAATTGGTTTAAGGTTATTAATTTTGAAAATCAGTAAGGGGGTATTTGGGATAGGGATATGTGGTATTGAAAAGGGGTATTTGGCGATAAAAAAAACTGTGTTATGGAAGATGCTAGGAAACCCAAAGATAGAAGTAGGTTAGACTAGCTCTAATACCAAATGATACCGGAAAAAACCCAAACCATAAAAGAAATAATAATATCATCGCTGAAATTCAAAGGTTACAGCGACAACTCTTCAAACAATAAATAAATGACAACAAACATAAAAAGACACTTTAGAGCAAAAAAGAATAGCCAAACATCAGTTGGACAACACGAGGAGGGGCTGGTTGGGGCTTGCGATAGCGCTAGATGGTGCGGGAAAAAGCTGTGACAGCAGGTGAGTTGGGGGTAAAGTGTTACAGTGTTGTTTGAAGGTTGGATGATTGGGAGAGTCATACGTGAGGGGGGTAGGAGGGGCATCAGGTCAGCAGGGCCTCACAGTGGAAATAGGAAGGATTATGGGAACGAGATGAGACCAGTTAGGTTGCTGGAAATTGTCGGTTAGGAGCACGTGTTGAGCGACCTGCGCCTGAGAAAGAGGAATAGACAGTTGGAAGAGGTGAGAGGGCTGAAGGGAAGTTGGGCAGCTAATTAGTAAGGGCATAGGGCATGGTGGAAGAGGTAATAGTAAGGTTGTTGTGAGGTCACTGTTGGCAACAACAGGCAGTTGGGCCGCAAGAAATTTAAGGAAGAGGGATGCTGTGCAGGTGGAAGGAAGTGTAGTAGCGAGGAAGGAGCGAAACATCGTGGATAAACACTACCTCAGAGAAAGATATAGCTAGCACACCACCGTCCTTGGATAAAGCCCTGGAAAGGGAAAAGAAGACGTCGACGATTGTCCTTGACAGTAATCTGAAATCAAACTCACCAAAAACTAACCCTAAAATAGAGAAACAACATATAAATAGAAGATGGATAGGCGGAAAACAAAAAAATAACATCACTTTAAAAAAGTAAAAAAGCCAAAATAACATATGAATGACCATGAACTATTTGTCAATAATCAATCTTCTCAAAAAAAAAAAAAAAAAATAAACGTCTCAACCTAAGATTTTTACTTGTGGTTATCCATCACCACAACAATAAAATACCAAATTAATGTAATTGGAGAAAAGAACAAACTCTTAAGAAAATCCTAATACAATCGTAGTGAAGTTTGTTAAGTAATTTTGCAAATAAAGAAAAGAAATATAAAGAAAATTGCTATAACCCCAAATGATTATAGGTTGTTGAACAAAAACGGATGAAGTGTAAGAAGATTAAAGAGCAAGTAGATGGTTAGATTTTTTTTAAAAAAACAAACATATAAGAAAAATTTGTGAAATAACAATGAAGGTGCACAATCTATTAAATAAAGTCAGGCATGGTTCCAGAAAGCTAGGTTGATCTAAAAAGGGTCCCTATGATTTATAATCAATATTAGAGATTAGTTTCTCCAATATGTTGTTAAGAAATCTATGCTAAAGTGTAAAATTTGGCCTACATTAATATCAAATATAGGAAAAGTATATCATTTCCAACTTTCCATTTAAAATAACTGTACCTACAAGCAGAGGGTGGTCTTTAGTTGAGTTCCAGCCAGGCAACCTTTCGATTTCTGCTCCTCTTGAGTCGAAAATGGGCAAATTTTTTCGCTGAATCAAGCCCAATTTTTTAAATTTAAAAAAAATTTAGAAATTCTTAAATTCAACACAAGCAAAATCAGAAGTGCATTTATCTATGCAGGAGTATACTTGGAGTTTAATATAGTTAATTTTGAGCAAGAAGCCATTCTCATATACATGAACACCGGCCAGATGACTCGGATCCGCTAATTCAAAATCAAATAGTTCTTTCAAATCCACGTGAAGAAAATCAGCGCCAATACAGATACGCCTTCATTTTCTAATTACAACAAAAAAAAAAATCAACTAGAAATGCCACAATGGAATCCAAAATCCTAACCATCCACATCAGAATCACAGCAAAAACAACTCACCCAAACACCACAAGAAAACAATCACATCCACAACAAACTCATCAATCAAAAGAAAAGCCAACATTCAATACAATACTTAAAACACCAGCACCAATCAATCACTCATTTGCAACCAATCTAAACATATTCATAGACGCATATTCATTAACTCCACAAGGAAAAAAAAAAAAAACAGCCAAATTCATTCCAGTCAAAACTAACCCTAAAATTCCAATTCAGACCAAGGGAATTCATCATCTAATAAGAAAAGGAGAGGAAGGTAGAGTACCGAAGGANTACCTCCACAAGGAAAAAAAAAACAGACAAATTCATTCCAGTCTAAACTAACCCTAAAATTCCAATTCAGACCAATGGAATTCATTATCTAATAAGAAAAGGAGAGGAAGGTAGAGTACCGAAGGAGGAGCAGTTATCAACACCCTCGAGAGTTACGATGGCCGCGAGGATGAAGACGAAGGGCAGGAGGAAGGCGAGGATTAAAACGGTGTAGAAGAGATTTCGATAGGGCGGCGGGCGAGCACCGGCTCCAACTTTGACCTTCATCGAGTCGAGGACCCCATTGTTGCTCGAGATCGTGATGGTTCTCATGCTCGGCGAGATCCGGAGCTGCATCCTCCCCTCTAATGAGAAGGCGGTGAGCTCGTTCGAGAATACGGCGGCCGCTTGTTGTCGGTGGAGGCGGAGCCCCTCGCCGTCATCGACTTCGGCCCATCAGCTCGATCCAGCTCGATATCGGAGAAGCGGTGGGGACAAATTCAGAAAGAAAGGGTTATTTATATAAATATATTATTATTATTATTAAGAATTAAGTACTATGAATGTAAATTTTTTTTATTATTATAATAATAGAATTTATATTTTTTAAAAAAAGTAAAAAAAAAAATACATATGTTATGACCAAATCATAAAATCTTATAAATTTATGAAGTAATTTTATTATCTTTTTAAATTTGACATAGTTTAGTACTTTCACGTGTAAAGGTATAAACGAGTCGAACTTGAGTAAGTCCAAATATTATTTATATTCTGCTTGTTAAAAAATATCATTATTCGTGTTCGGCTCATTTATATATCGAGCTTAAAAATTTGTTTGTGTTCGACTAATTTGCTTAGCGAGCTGAATACATGTTGTTCGCAAAGAACGAGTCATTTTCATAACCCCAATCACTCCCTAATCTAAAAGACATCTCAACTGCCTAGCTAAGGTTCTACTATTCTACCAAATAATCAGCCACCAAANTTGTAAAAATTCCTTATTATTATAATAATATAATTTATATTTAAAAAAAATTACATATGTTACGACCAAATTATAAAATCTTATAAATTTATGAAATAATTTTATCATCTATTTAAGTTTGACATAGTTTATTAGTGTCACATGTAGTGGTGTAAACGAGTCAAGCTTGAGTGAGTCCAAATACTGTTCGTATTCGGCTTGTTAAAATATATTACTATTTTTGTTCGGCTTATTTATATCTCGAGCTTAAAAAATCTATTTGTGTTCGACTAGTTTGCTTAGCGAGCCAAATACATGTTGTTCGCGAACAACAAGTCATTTTCATAACCCTAATCACTCATTCGAAAAATGTTTGATGTAAGTATGAGATTTAAATACTATAGTTTATATTAAAATGTTCATTTAAATATAATTTAGTATATTTTTTCTATTTAAAATTAATAATTATAATTGATTAAAAAATTTTGTAGCCTTATAATCAATTAAATTATTTAAAAATAATACTCATTATATATTTTTGTAAATAAAATTTAAACATATACCCCAAGATAATAAATGACTTAACTAATTTCTTGCCAATTTTTTTATTATAATAAAATTTATAATGCATGAAATATTTCATATTCCTTAAACAAATTTAAAATGTATTTATATTTTCAAAAAAAAAAAAATCATGAATTTTCATTGAAGAAGATTGCGCATCACCCCTCCCTAATCTAAAAGACATCTCAACTGCCTAGCTAAGGTTCTACTATTCTACCAAATAATCAGCCACCAAACCTAAATAAAAAATAATTGCTTTTTTACAAATTAACCCCTCATATAAAATAATCATGTGTGTGTGTGTATAAATATATATGAATCAAGTATATGAAAAAATATAATAATCCAAGTTAAATTACTGACTTCCAATTGGGGCGGCGGTGCGACACGACACTACAGTTTTGGGTAAACTGAGTTCTTGAAAAAATTGCTGCTGAAATCTATGTTTCACACCGGTCCTGATTAGATGTCGTGATAGTTTTTCAGCTGCGGTATGAATTTATCCGAAAAAATAATTATAATTGTTATCGCAGTTTTTTGAATGTCATATTAGTAAGCAGATGTTTTTAATGGAGCAAATTTTAAATAAATAAAAATTTCAAAATCATAATTGCATAAAAATGGGCCCACAAAGCTTTTCAGAGAAAAGTATGACAGCCAGAAATAAAATTAAAAAAGTTGTTTTTTTCCTTATTGGTGAAATAAAATCTAAGATTTCGCTGCCATATATATATATATATATANACACAACAATAAAATACCAGATTAATGTAATTGGAGAAAAGAACAAACTCTTAAGAAAAGCCTAATACAATCGTAGAGAAGTTTGTTAAGTAATTTTGCAAATAAAGAAAAGAAATATAAAGAAAATTGCTATAACCCCAAATGATTATNGCCTAATACAATCGTAGTGAAGTTTGTTAAGTAATTTTGCAAATAAGGAAAAGAAATATAAAGAAAATTGCTATAACCCCAAATGATTATAGGTTGTTGAACAAAAACGGATGAAGTGTAAGAAGATTAAAGAGCAAGTAGATGGTTAGAATTATTTTTTTTAAAACAAACATATAAGATAAATTTGTGAAATAACAATGAAGGTGCACAATCTATTAAATAAAGTCAGGCATGGTTCTAGAAAGCTAGGTTGATCTAAAAAGGCTCCCTATGATTTATAATCAATATTAGAGTAAAAGTTTTTCCAATATGTTGTTAAGAAATCTATGCTAAAGTGTAAAATTTGTCCTACATTAATATCAAATATAGGAAAAGTATATCATTTCCAACTTTCCATTTAAAATAACTGTACCTACAAGCAGAGGGTGGTCATTAGTTGAGTTCCAGCCAGGCAACCTTTCGATTTCTGCTCCTCTTGAGTCGAAAAAGTGCAAATTTTTTCGCTGAATCAAGCCCAATTTTTTAAATTTAAAAAAATTTTAGAAATTCTTAAATTCAACACAAGCAAAATCAGAAGTGCATTTATCTATGCAGGAGTATACTTGGAGTTTAATATAGTTAATTTTGAGCAAGAAGCCATTCTCATATACATGAACACCGGCCAGATGACTCGGATCCGCTAATTCAAAATCAAATAGTTCTTTCAAATCCACATGAAGAAAATCAGCGCCAATACAGATACGCCTTCATTTTCTAATTACAACAAAAAAAATCAACTAGAAATGCCACAATGGAATCCAAAATCCCAACCATCCACATCAGAATCACAGCAAAAANATCAACTAGAAATGCCACAATGGAATCCAAAATCCCAACCATCCACATCAGAATCACAGCAAAAACAACTCACCCAAACACCACAAGAAAACAATCACATCCACAACAAACTCATCAATCAAAAGAAAAGCCAACATTCAATACAATACTTAAAACACCAGCACCAATCAATCACTCATTTGCAACCAATCTAACCATATTCATAGACGCATATTCATTACCTCCACAAGGAAAAAAAAAACAGCCAAATTCATTCCAGTCAAAACTAACCATAAAATTCCAATTCAGACCAAGGGAATTCATCATCTAATAAGAAAAGGAGAGGAAGGTAGAGTACCGAAGGAGGAGCAGTTATCAACACCCTCGAGAGTTACGATGGCCGCGAGGATGAAGACGAAGGGGAGGAGGAAGGCGAGGATTAAAACGGTGTAGAATAGATTTCGATAGGGCGGCGGGCGAGCACCGGCTCCAACTTTGACCTTCATCGAGTCGAGGACTCCATTGTTGCTCGAGATCGTGATGGTTCTCATGCTCGGCGAGATCCGGAGCTGCATCCTCCCCTCTAATGAGAAGGCGGTGAGCTCGTTCGAGAATACGGCGGCCGCTTGTTGTCGGTGGAGGCGGAGCCCCTCGCCGTCATCGACTTCGGCCCATCAGCTCGATCCAGCTCGATATCGGAGGATCGGTGGGGACAAATTGAGAAAGAAAGGGTTATTTATATAATTATATTATTAATATAATTAAGAATTAAGTGCCATATATGTAAAATTTCCTTATTATTATAATAATATAATTTATATTTTTAAAAAAAAAGAAAAATAAAAATTAATTACATATGGTATGACCAAATCATAAAATCTTATAAATTTATGAAGTAATTTTATTATCTTTTTTAAGTTTGACGTAGTTTATTAGTGTCACAAGCAAGGGTGTAAACGAGTCAAGTTTGAGTGAGTCCAAATATTGTTCGTATTCGGCTTGTTAAAATATATTACTATTCGTGTTTGGCTCATTTATATATCGAACTTAAAAAATCTATTTGTGTTCGACTAGTTTGCTTAGCGAGTCGAATACAGGCTGTTCGCGAACAATGAGTCATTTTCATAACTCTAATCACTCATTCGAAAAATGTTAGATGTAAGTATGAGATTTAAATACTATAGTTTATATTAAAATGTTCATTTAAATATATTTTAGTATATTTTTTTCTATTTAAAATTAATAATTACAATTGATTATAAATCTTTGTAGCCTTGTAATCAATTAAATTATCTAAAAATAATACTCATTAGATATTTTTGTAAAAAAAAAAATTTAAACATATACCCCAAGATAATAAATGACTTTAACTAATTTCTTCAATCTTGGCTATCATGACATGAATCAAGCCAATTTTTTTATTATAATAAAATTTATAATGCATGAAATATTTCATATTCCTTAAACAAATTTAAAATGTTTGAAATTGCAAAATTATAAAATGTATTTATATTTTCAAAAAAAAATATATGTATGTAAATTTTGTCTAATCTAAAAGACATCTCAACTGCCTAGCTAAGGTTCTACTATTCTACCAAATAATCAGCCACCAAACCTAAATAAAAAATAATTGCTTTTTTACAAATTAACCCCTCATATAAAATAATCATGTGTGTGTGTATAAATATATATGAATCAAGTATATGAAAAAATATAATAATCCAAGTTAAATTATTGACTTTCAATTGGGGCAGCGGTGCGCACCGCGCTACAGTTTTGGGCGAACTGAGTTTTTGAAAAAGTTGCTGCTGAAATCTGTGTTTTTCATCGGTCATGATTAGATGTCGTGGTAGTTTTTCAGCTGCCCTATGAATTTATGCAAAAAAAAATAATTGTAATTGCTATCACAGTTTTTTGAATATCATCCAAATAAATGGTACTATGTACTGATTTTATATATGTAGATTGGTTTNAAATAATAAAAAAATATAAAAAACTAAATAAAAAATAAAAAAAACCCAGTGTTTAGGTATCATGCAAATTTTACAAGCATTGTAGCAATATAATTTGCATATAAACCATTGTATTACCGGTATTTGTACCAATAAACCATTGTATTACGGGTATTTATATCAATATAGGTCGTCTGCAATAGCTTAGGAGTTTAATAAACTACAATTCATAGAAAAAATTTTCTGAAATTTTATTTAGATCATTAAAACTAGAGTATGTTATGAGTATTCCTATAGCATATGTAACTTGTATTCTAAGAGAAAAATCAAAGTCATCTCTTATTAATTTTACCACATACACACCAATACAGGAATTATGCATGGCTAAATATGATCTAATTGAAGATATTGTACTTTATAAATATTCTTTTGAAGAAGTTTTAGATGTAAAAACTGATTTACAATTGCGTATAATCCTGCATCTAATGTTATTCAAACTAAATATATATCTACAATAGATCATGTTCATGATTATGAATCTATACTTAAACAAAAAACATAATTAGTGTTTGTAAGTAATACTGAGGATGTGATCATATTTAAATCTATATTTCTAATAAAATAAAATTGAACCTAAGCCTGTATATGAAATTCAACAAATCTTGCCAACTATAGTTGATGAACCGGTCAATTCAAAAAGGTGCATAATTCATGAAAACTTATATTTAAATCATTTGTATTAATTTTCTTGAGGAAATTCACTCATATAATCATATCATGTATCAGGTTTAAGTGAAAACAGATGCAATTCTTAAAAAACATATGACAATTTGCTTAATGTGCAAGAAAAGTATTTCAATACATAAACTATTAATTATGAAAATTATAAACTTTTTGTTGATGTCAACATGAGGCAAGTACTATTTAAACATTGTGATAAAATAATGAAAAGTNGGAAATGCTTGATTAATTGAAACAAAACAAGGAGCCTCTGGCTCAATCAAATCAAAAATTGGCTCAAACAAGCCGACTAAAAAACCGTGCAAGCTTGAACCAATTGAACCAAAACCCCACTTAAACCTGAACCGGCTGAGCTTTTCCAACCAAANTGAAATGCTTGATTAATTGAAACGAAACAAGGAGCCTCTGGCTCAATCAAATCAAAAATTGGCGCAAACAAGCCGAGTAAAGAACCGTGCAAGCTTGAACCAATTGAACCAAAACCCCACGTAAACCTGAACCGGCTGAGCTTTTCCAACCAAACTAGAATAGAGAGTGAATCAGGTCGATTATGTCACTAAACTGCCCAAGACTATGCGAGCTCTATAGTCAGAAACGTATATGCTTCTGTTGTCTTATTCTCTATAAGATTTTAGCCGCTTGTCTGTTGTGTTATCTATCTTTGGGGCTAAAATTATGATTTNTCCAACCAAACTAGAATAGAGAGTGACTCAATCAGGTCGATTATGTCACTAAACCGCCCAAGACGATGCGATCTCTATAGTAAGAAACGCATATGCTTCTGCTGTCTTATTCTCTATAAGATTTTAGCCGCTTGTCTGTTGTGTTATCTATCTTTGGGGCTAAAATTATGATTTTCCTACAATACTGTTGCGCTAATAATGTAGCTAGCCAATTCCTCCAGATTGTGGCATCTATTATATAGGATTTCTTATATCTGGTTGTTTGAGCATATGTAGCATTGGTTGTGGCTCCTTTGTTGTGCTCTTTTTTAATTCTATTTTTGGAGTTTTGGATGTGGGAGGAAGGAATTCTATATTTAAATTGAACCTGTACAAAGCAGATGACTAGATAACTTCTATACTATTAATTTCAAAAAAGTTAAAATTTTTAAAATAAAATAAGTAAAGGTTGCTCAACTTCTTTGGTGAAAAAAAAAAAAAAAAAACCTGAGATGTGTATAAGAAANGAAGGAATTCTATATTTAAATTGAACCTATACAAAGCAGATGACTAGATAACTAAATGTCTATACTATTAATTTCAAAAAAGTTAAATTTGTTAAAATAAAATAATTAAAGGTTGCTCAACATCTTTGGTGAAAAAAAAGAAAAAAAAAAAAACCTGTGTTTAGGTATCATGCAAATTTTACAAGCATTGTAGCAATATAATTTGCATATAAACCATTGTATTACCGGTATTTGTATCAATATAAGAAAGAATAATTAAAAAAAACTAAAATTAAATAAATAAAAACCCAGTGTTTACGTATCATGCAAATTTTACAAGCATTGTAGTAATATAATTTGCATATAAACCATTGTATTACCGGTACTTGTACCAATAAACCATTGTATTACGGGTATTTGTATCAATATAGGTCGTCTGCAATAGCTTAGGGGTTGAATAAACTACAATTCATAGAAAAAATTATCTGAGATTTTATTTAGATCATTAACACTAGAGAGTATGTTATGAGTATTCCATTAGAACTATAGCATATGTAGCTTGTATTCTAAGAGAAAAATCAAAGTCATCTCTTATTAATTTTACTACATACACACCAATACAGGAATTATGCATGGCTAAATATGATCTAATTAAAGATATTGTATTTTATAAATATTCTTTTGAAGAAGTTTTAGATGTAAAAACTGATTCACAATTGCGTATAAGTCTGCATCTAATGTTATTCAATCTAAATATATATCTACAATAGATCATGTTGATGATTATGAATCTATACTTAAACAAAAAACATAATTAGTGTTTGTAAGTAATATTGAGGATGTGATCATATTTAAATCTAATTTTCTAATAAAATAAAATTGAACCTAAGCCTGTATATGAAATTCAACAAATCATGCCAACTATAGTTGATGATCAGGTTTAAGTGAAACAGATGCAATTCTTAAAAAACATATGACAACTTTCTTAATGTGCAAGAAAAGTATTTCTATACATAAACTATTAATTATGACAATTATAAACTTTTTGTTGATGTCAACATGAGGCAAGTACTATTTAAACATTGTGATAAAATAATGAAAAGTGTTGTCAGTCAAGAAAGGTTTACCTAAGAAAATTTTAAAACAAGTAAATGTGGGTAAGGCAAAAGAATTTAAATTTTATAGCTCATTGGAATTAACACATTTGAGTTATAAATTTCAAGAAATTATAGTTTTAATCAAATTTTTAGTGTATCTAACATTCTAATTTGAGTTTATTTCATAAAGCCTGCGATTAATTTAATCGTTTTTTCTCTCTTACTATTTCCTCCATAAGAATCTTCATCCAATATCGACCAAACAATTACATAGTACTTGTTCCTGAAGTTATCCTAAATGATGAGATTATATTTCTATTGACGGTGGATTCTAAAAGTATCTCGAGCATTGGAATGCAAATTTGTTTGTACAGACTCATAAATTACTTTCCTAAAAGAAAAATATTATACCAAATATGAAACTTTTGAAATGTTTATATTGCAAATTTTAATTAGAGGATACAATAAATAAAAAATATGCAAAGTCCCACCACTTAGGTGTGACTTTGCTATAGTAAGTAGCGCCTACAATACATGACTTAATTTTTTATTTTTTTTTAACTACAAGAATGAAATTGAATTGATGGGCATGCTGAACTAATCAATTAATTTGTTTTCATCCTCAGTATTGGTTGGAGGACCCTTAAATTGTATAGAAGTCTTTAAATTAACTATTGCTATAGTTTAATATTTGGTTTAGTTATCCTTGTTTCACCAGTGGTCTTGTCTATGTTTCCTTCTTCCTCTTGCTCGCCTTCTTCATGTTCCTCACTCACTCAAAAATTGTCACCTTCACCAATAACAATGTAAGGCCAGCAGTTGCCGCCTCCAATGGTGGCATCCAACTCAACATTAGCTAAACATAGATCACCGACAACCAATTTTGGGCCTGCATAGGCCACTCCTAAATCGTCTCTAGTAATGGTCATTGCGAAACCAATGACTACGGTGGCAAGCTCTACCTTACAGATTACAACTTGCCACTCAACAACCTTCCATAGTTTTGGCCTCAACCAATATACTAATCTCGACTTGATTGACTTTTTCGTTATTGATGTCTACAATATNGCTCTATAGTCAGAAACGTATATGCATCTGTTGTCTTATTCTCTATAAGATTTTAGCCGCTTGTCTGTTGTGATATCTATCTTTGGGCCTAAAATTATGATTTTCCTACAATACTGTTGCGCTAATAATGTAGCTAGCCAATTCCTCCAGATGTGGCATCTGTTATATAGGATTTCTTATATCTTGTTGTTTGAGCATATGTAGCATTGGTTGTGGTTCCTTTGTTGTGCTCTTTTTTAATTCTATTTTTGGGGTTTTGGATGTGGGAGGAAGGAATTCTATATTTAAANAAATGAGAGTGAAAGAAAATTAATATTAAAATTGACGCACATGTCAACTAGAATGAACATATTATGATCAATTTAACAGCATAATGATTGTTACAATGGGATCTCAACTTTAGAAACACTAGGAGATCCAAAACATTCTAGCGAAGTATCTCCTATCATTTTTCCTGATGTTTGCAAACTTCCGTGAGAAAATAATCTCATTTTCTCAACCTCATGCACATTTGAACTCCATAGTAATTCAGCGTTGCATATCCACAACCAGCAATAGAATTTCAATTGTGAGCATAACTACTCTAAATGCAGAGTGAGAAATATTATCATTAAATTAAATGGGCATTTACATACATAGCACACAATTCTTATGTTATATATCTCGCACCTAAACTGTCATATTTATACACATAGCGCTCAAATTTTCAATATTACATCAAGCATATCACTATTATCACTTTTTAAAATTGAAATACACCTTTTAATGCAAAGGTTTAAAACACCAATGTTACGTATGCAAATGTGAAGGTATAGGTGTGAGAGATGTAAATACACAGAATTTGTGTGCTGCATATATATATTTACCTAAATTAAAATTAATGACACCTCCCATCAAGGATGAAAATAAACCTTACCCAATTTAATAGAGCGAATATAATCACACTACAATATATTTGTAGGAACTTTTTCATGTATTATCATTTTTTAATCAAGTCCTTCAGAAAGGAGCGTAATTAACAGATGAAGAAATGAAATATATGCAACAAAGTGAAGGGCCATGACACCGGAGAAAGCCAAAACCATAAAAAAATAATAATAATATTGCTCAATTCAAAGGTTATAACAACGACTTTAAACAAGAAATAAATGACAACAAACCTAAACAGACACCCTAGAGCAAAGGCGAAGGGCTGAACACCGGCTGGACAGCATGAGAAAGGGCTGGTTCGAGCTTGCAGCAGCACCAAACGGCGCGGGAGGCTGTGACAGCCGGTGGGCATTGGGGGGAAGTGTTATAATGCTGTTTGGAAGGTTAGGTGATTGGAACAGTCATATGTGAGGGGGAGTAGGAGGGGCGTGAGGCCAGCAGATAGCATGGGGAAGGAGTTTGGCCGCACAGTGGAAACAGGAAGGATTACGATAACGGGATGAGTGCGGGAAGGTTGCTGGAAAATGTCGGTTAGGAGCAGGTGCTGAGGGACCTGCGGTTCGGAAAGAAGACTATGCGTTTGGAAGAGGTGGGAGGACTAAAAGGGAAGGTGGGGCAGCTAATTGGGAAGGGATGGTGGCGACAAAAGCAAGCAGTTGGGAGGCAGATAATTTAGGGAAGAGGGACGGTGTGGAGGTGGAATTAAAATATGCATTTATAATAACTCACGATTGTATTCCATAAGTCACTCAAAATCTTTTCATCTTTGACAAATTGGACCTCCTTCTCTAAGGGAAACTCAAAAGGCAGGTTATATATATCTGAAATGCCTAAATTTTTTTTTATTTGAAATTAACCTGTGTCTAGTATCAGCTTCTCAAACACTTGGTTCTTTTGGAGATCCAAAGTCAGTTCTGCTGATGCTCCTCTTTATACCTACAAAATGCTAGCTCGAAGCACCATAATCTCATACTCTGCTGGAATGCCCATTAGTAGGGTTGTAAATGAGCCGAGCTTGAGCGAACTCATTCTTGGCTCGTGTTCGGCTCGTTCGAAATAGCTCGTGTTCAAAATCGGCTCGTGAACAGTGTGTTTGTGTTCGGCTCAATTTAAATATTCGTGTTCGGCTCGTGTTTGACTCAAAATTGACTCCTTAAACTTAAATTGAGAAAAATAAATGTAAAGAATGAGATTCGAACCTGGATCAAATATATACAAAAGAAGGTACTAACCACATTGCCACATGAGGTGCTATGATTTAAACTTAGACATAAATATATATCATATATTATTATATAAATAATATATGTAATATATTGTTATATAAATAGTTATATAATTTTTTTATTTCGAGCTAAAACGAGCCGAACACAAGCAAACAAAGAGTTGTTTGTGTTCGGCTCGTTTATAATTC
>JXCR01149032.1:101045-111753 GCA_002079205.1 Phalaenopsis hybrid cultivar
ATTATATTATTAATATAATTAAGAATTAAGTGCCATATATGTAAAATTTCCTTATTATTATAATAATATAATTTATATTTTTAAAAAAAAAGAAAAATAAAAATTAATTACATATGGTATGACCAAATCATAAAATCTTATAAATTTATGAAGTAATTTTATTATCTTTTTTAAGTTTGACGTAGTTTATTAGTGTCACAAGCAAGGGTGTAAACGAGTCAAGTTTGAGTGAGTCCAAATATTGTTCGTATTCGGCTTGTTAAAATATATTACTATTCGTGTTTGGCTCATTTATATATCGAACTTAAAAAATCTATTTGTGTTCGACTAGTTTGCTTAGCGAGTCGAATACAGGCTGTTCGCGAACAATGAGTCATTTTCATAACTCTAATCACTCATTCGAAAAATGTTAGATGTAAGTATGAGATTTAAATACTATAGTTTATATTAAAATGTTCATTTAAATATATTTTAGTATATTTTTTTCTATTTAAAATTAATAATTACAATTGATTATAAATCTTTGTAGCCTTGTAATCAATTAAATTATCTAAAAATAATACTCATTAGATATTTTTGTAAAAAAAAAAATTTAAACATATACCCCAAGATAATAAATGACTTTAACTAATTTCTTCAATCTTGGCTATCATGACATGAATCAAGCCAATTTTTTTATTATAATAAAATTTATAATGCATGAAATATTTCATATTCCTTAAACAAATTTAAAATGTTTGAAATTGCAAAATTATAAAATGTATTTATATTTTCAAAAAAAAATATATGTATGTAAATTTTGTCTAATCTAAAAGACATCTCAACTGCCTAGCTAAGGTTCTACTATTCTACCAAATAATCAGCCACCAAACCTAAATAAAAAATAATTGCTTTTTTACAAATTAACCCCTCATATAAAATAATCATGTGTGTGTGTATAAATATATATGAATCAAGTATATGAAAAAATATAATAATCCAAGTTAAATTATTGACTTTCAATTGGGGCAGCGGTGCGCACCGCGCTACAGTTTTGGGCGAACTGAGTTTTTGAAAAAGTTGCTGCTGAAATCTGTGTTTTTCATCGGTCATGATTAGATGTCGTGGTAGTTTTTCAGCTGCCCTATGAATTTATGCAAAAAAAAATAATTGTAATTGCTATCACAGTTTTTTGAATATCATCCAAATAAATGGTACTATGTACTGATTTTATATATGTAGATTGGTTTAGGGGGGTTGGATTGGAAATAAAATTTTAAATATATTTAAATAATGATAATAATAAAATTATTCTTAATTATTTCCTCTATGTGTTCTACAAAATCTATATAATCTGTGAGAGGATGAGGTCATGCATACATAGACATATAATTTGTTTAGTATGATGATATAATATTAATAATGTGGTTTCACATATGTTTTATAAAATAAAATTATCTTATTCCAACATAAATTAGAATTATGAGCTAAGTCTGTTGAATCCAAGATTGTACGTGAATCACATCCAATGAACAAAGCGAATAGAGAGAGAAAGAGAGGCACTAATGAAATGTTTTGAATAGTGCATCCTTTTCAAAAAAGTATTTTTTTAATATGTATAGGGAAGATAGTGCAATGATGATAATAGATTTGTGCTCGAGTTAGCAGGGGGTTTGTATCGAGATATTCCTGGTATTTTACGAGTATGGCTTATCATCCAACTGCCTTCTTGCTCGACCAACTAAGCTTAGTTAAGTTCGGGCTGACGGGATCAGCTCAATTTAGTTAATTATATTTGATCCCTAGTAACGAGCATTTAGGGTGTCTCCATCGGATAGTCGGAGATATTCTGTGAAACTGAGTCTTCCCTCAGGCCAACTCCGCTGTAGGATTAGACATTGCATCGAGCAGGCTTTAGTATTGTGGGTGGCTCGGTCACTTTCCTAGCAAATCTCTAGTTAAATGACTCATGCTTGGATCGTTGATTCATCGTCTTGTATGGCTTCGCTCGTTTGATCAGGTGAGTCTCACAATCTCCTTATAGCGGATCTGCCTCCCCTAAACCTTTTTGATGTACAAAGTCAGTATAGAAAACTCATAAAATTAAAAAAAAAAAAAAAATTTAACCTTATTTTAAAGATGAGTAAATAAATAAAAGTTAAAGTCTAAGATAAATTTGATGTAGACAATTATAAAATTTATGAATTGAGAGTAGAAGGCATGATGGAGAATTCTATTTAATTATTAGCCTATATTGGATTGCACTAATTTCACTTATTATTAAAAATATATAACATGATGCTAGCTCTATTAAATAAAAAAATAAAAAAATAAAAATAAAATAAAAATAAAATAAAAATGATGATAAGGTAGTTATGAGGTCAAAATCAGATGGGAAGAGGCTGGGGAATAAAGCTGTAAAGGGAGCAATTTGTGTCATCTTTATTAGATGTCAGGACATCAATGATGATGCATGGGCTGCATGTCATGCCAACCACTTCACATGAAGGTTATGTGTGACATTTTTAATTATATTTTTAATTCATAAAAATTTTTAACTTTCTAATAGTATTTTTTTAATAAGGTATTGAATGCAAATAAGAAAAATAAGGGATATTTACAAAATTACCAGGAGTTAGAAAATATATGTTAAGTAAAGGATTAATTTTCTAGAGTCATTATTTACTTTTCTTTACATACTTGTTTCAACTCCACACATAAAA
Source organism: Phalaenopsis hybrid cultivar (assembly GCA_002079205.1). Classification (NCBI taxonomy): domain Eukaryota; kingdom Viridiplantae; phylum Streptophyta; class Magnoliopsida; order Asparagales; family Orchidaceae; genus Phalaenopsis; species Phalaenopsis hybrid cultivar. The sequence continues at coordinate 103,748 of JXCR01149032.1, forward strand.
TAATGAAAGAAATCTCATAGTGCATGTCTTTCAACATTAGGGGTGTAAACGAGCAACGCTCATGTTCGGCTCGTTTATATTTCGAGCTCAAAAAGTGTGTTCGTGTTCGACTCGTTTGCTTAACGAGCCGAACACGAGCTGTTAACGAGCAAAGAGTCATTTTAACAACCCTAATCATGTAGTCATAAGACAATAAAGCTTAAGCAAGATTTAAAAATTATTATTTATATTAAAACATCATTTGAATCTAATTTAATAATTNAGATTTAAAATTTAATACTTATATTAAAACATCATTTGAATCTAATTTAATAATTTTTATTCTATTTTCTTAATCAATATTTTACTTGGTTATAAATCTTTGTAGTCTTGTAGTCAATTAGATTTTTTTTAAAATACTACTTTATATATATATATATATATATGTATGTATGTATGTATGTATATATATGTATGTATGTATGTATATATATGTATGTATGTATAAACTTGATGAGTAGTATTTCGAGCCAAAATGAGCCGCACAAACGAACACATCTTAGTTCGTGTTCGGCTTGTTAACTTATCGAATGAAATTAACGAGTCAAACACGAGCTTCTTAACGAGTCGAACACAAGCTGTTCGCGAACAACGAGCCGTTTTGGCAGCCCTATTCAACATCCAAAGAGAACTTTTGGTTTTTCTCTATAGGAAGATTGGCATGGATAACACTTAATTTTTATGTATTGCATATCTAACATCTAGACTTCTAAGTTTTACATATATCATTTTTTAAAATTAAAATGGTAATAATTTTAATGTGATGTGATCCACTGAGGCGATATAAATGTAAAAAAAAAAAATTGTTGATGTTAGATATGTAAATACATGAGAATTGGGTGGTATGCATGCAAATGCACCTAAATTTAAAGTATCCAATAAGCACTCTAACCTCCAAAATTTAACTTGCAAACACAAGAAACCAAAGAAGCATTCAGCCCAAGTCTGCACAAGAAATACAAAGTCCGAACTTACACAAGCCCCCATCTTCACCATTACAACATCAAGGGGAATTCAAAATATATACAAATTAACTAAGGATAATCCCAGCTCTCTTTTTTTACTTCCAGTCAAGCATGTCGAGAAGCCATAGAACCTCGTCCTCCGAGCTCGCGGCATCACAGAAGTNGGCTAAGGCTGTTGAATCCAAGATTGTACGTGAATCACATCCAATGAATAAAGCGAATAGAGAGAGAAAGAGAGACACTAATGAAATGTTTTGAATAGTGCATCATTTTTCAAAAAAAAAAAATATTTTTTTTTTTATATGTAGGGGAGATAGTGCAGTGGTGATAATAGATTTGTGCTCGAGTTAGGAGGGGGTTTGTATCGGGGCATTCCTGGCATTTTACGAGTANCTTAATTATTTCCTCTATGTGTTCTACAAAATCTATATAACCTGTGAGAGGATGAGGTCATGCATACGTAGACATATAATTTGTTTAGTATGATGATATAATATTAATAATGTGGTTTTACATATGTTTTATAAAATAAAATTATCTTATTCCAATATAAATTAGAATTATGAGCTAAGTCTGCTGAATCCAAGATTGTACGTGAATCACATCCAATGAATAAAGCGAATAAAGAAAGAAAGAGAGACGCTAATGAAATGTTTTGAATAGTGCATCATTTTTCAAAAAAATATATATATATATTTTTTTATATATAGGGGAGATAGTGTAGTGGTGATAATAGATTTGTGCTCGAGTTAGGAGGGGGTTTGTATCGGGGCATTCCTGGCATTTTACGAGTATGGCTTATCATTCAACTGTCTTCTGGCTCGACCAACTAAGCTTAGTTAAGTTCGGGCTGACGGGATCAACTCAATTTAGTTAAATATCTTTGATCCCTACTAACGAGCATTTGGGGTGTCTCCATTGGATAGTCGGAGATATTCTATGGAACTGGGTCTTCCATTAGGCCAGCTCCGCTGCGGGACTCGCCATTGCATCAAGCAGGCTTTAGTATTGTGGGTGGCTCGGTCACTTTCCTATCAAATCTCTAGATAAATGACTCATGCTTGGATCGTTGATTCGTCGTCTTGCATGGCTTTGCTCGTTTGATCAGGTGAGTCTCACGAGCGGATCTGCCTCCCCTAAACCTTTTTGATGTACAAAGTCAGTATAGAAAACTCATAAAATAAAATAAAAATATTTTTAACCTTATTTTAAAGATGAGTAAATAAATAAAAGTTAAAGTCTAAGACATTAGATGTAGACAACTATGAAATTTATNTTAAATGACTCATGCTTGGATCGCTGATTCGTCATCTTGCATGGCTTTGCTCGTTTGATCAGGTGAGCCTCACGATCTCCTTATAGAGGATCTGCCTCCCCTAAACCTTTTTGACGTACAAAGTCAGTATAGAAAACTCATAAAATAAAATAAAAAATATTTTTAACATTATTTTAAAGATGAGTAAATAAATAAAAGTTAAAGTCTAAGACATTAGATGTAGACAACTATGAAATTTATGAATTGAGAGTGAAAGGCATGAGAATTTTATTTAATTATTAGCCTATATTGGATTGCACTAATTTCACTTATTATTAATAATATATAACATGNTGGAGAATTTTATTTAATTATTAGCCTATATTGGATTGCACTAATTTCACTTATTATTAATAATATATAACATGATGCTTGCTCTATTAAATACAAAAATAAAAATAAAATAAAAATGTATGGAGTTGATGAGAAGGTAGTTATGAGGTCAAAATCAGATGGGAAGAAGCTGGGGAATAAAGCTGTAAAGGGAGCAATTTGTGTTATCTTTATTAGATGTCAGGACATGAATGATGATGCATGGGCTGCATGTCATGCCAACCACTTTACATGAAGGTTAAGTGTGACNAATGTCAGGACATGAATGATGATGCATGGGCTGCATGTCATGCCAACCACTTTACATGAAGGTTAAGTGTGACATTTTTAATTATATTTTTAATTAATAAAAATTTTTAACTTTCTAATAGTATTTTTTTAATAAGGTATAAATGTAAAAAAAAAAAAAGTTGATGTTAGATATGTAAATACATAAGAATTGGGTGGTATGCATGCAAATGCCCCTAAATTTAAAGTATCCAATAAGCACTCTAACCTCCAAAATTTAACTTGCAAACATAAGAAACCAAAGAAGCATTCAGCCCAAGTCTGCACAAGAAATACAAAGTCCAAACTTACACAAACCCCCATCTTCACCATTACAACATCAAGGGGAATTCAAAATATATACAAATTAACTAAGGACAATCTCAAATCTCTTTTTTACTTCCAGTCAAGCATGTCGAGAAGCCATAGAACCTCGTCCTCCGAGCTCGCGGCATCACAGAAGTNAAAATTCCAAACTTACACAAACCCCCATCTTCACCATTACAACATCAAGGGGAATTCAAAATATATACAAATTAACTAAGGACAATCTCAAATCTCTTTTTTACTTCCAGTCAAGCATGTCGAGAAGCCATAGAACCTCGTCCTCCGAGCTCGCGGCATCACAGAAGTCGATCTCGATTCCAAACACATCCATGATAGTATCATTATTAACATCCAGAAATAGCAAAGAAACCCAAGCTCTTATTCCAGATATAAAAGGATGAGCAGGGGAGAAGTTCAGATAGTCATATGCCAGCGCCCTGAATGCGTTGCTATCGATGTAATCGAACAGAGCTCTGTTGAGGATGCATGCCATCTTATTTGTGTCTCGGCGGGCAGCGAGGACGGAGACGGTGACGTGTCCTAAAGGAATGGTGAAGCTTGGTTCGACCTGCATTATCATCTTGTAATCGGGGTCGTCGAGATGAGCCGTGAGGATGTCCGATATGTCGCAGGGTCGGTTCATGATTCCACCTCGAAGGTTTGAGCCGGAGATGGCTTCTGAGAAGATGAGTCGCTCTCCGGACCAAAGATCGATGTAGAATTCGATATCTTCAAATGATAATTGTGGGGGAAGAGGGGGTTGAGGAGTGGGTTTGGAGAAGGTTTGGTAGAGCTTGTGGTAGCTTAGGGAGGGTGGAGGTCTCTTGCAGATGGAGGGCCATCTTTTGGAGCAGAGGCATTTCCAGAAATATTCGTCCTTGGCTATGTCTCGCCATTGACGGGATACGAGCAGGCAGGAGGTTAGATCGTTGCCGTCCAGAAGAGGAAACACAGCTTTTAGAACTTCGCCGAAGGACCAATCTCTTGTCATGGTAAAGCAATGTTGAGCAGGGCAGGGGAATAAATATGATTTGTGTGGTTTAGCTGAGGGTTAAAGAAATAAAATTTGGAAGAGTTTAGCATGGATGTTGATAATGGTTAAAAATATAAATACAGGTTAAGTTTTGTGTAAGTGTGCATAAACAAATTTCAGATCAGTCAATATAAACGCTGGAAAGAGGCTTGCTTTCATACATTACATCCTTCTGCTTATCTACACATGCAGTATAGATAGCTAATGGGCTGTTTGAAACAAAACATGTTTGAAATGCTTGATTAATTGAAACGAAACAAGGAGCCTCTGGCTCAATCAAATCAAAAATTGGCGCAAACAAGCCGAGTAAAGAACCGTGCAAGCTTGAACCAATTGAACCAAAACCCCACGTAAACCTGAACCGGCTGAGCTTTTCCAACCAAACTAGAATAGAGAGTGACTCAATCAGGTCGATTATGTCACTAAACCGCCCAAGACGATGCGAGCTCTATAGTCAGAAACGTATATGCATCTGTTGTCTTATTCTCTATAAGATTTTAGCCGCTTGTCTGTTGTGATATCTATCTTTGGGCCTAAAATTATGATTTTCCTACAATACTGTTGCGCTAATAATGTAGCTAGCCAATTCCTCCAGATGTGGCATCTGTTATATAGGATTTCTTATATCTTGTTGTTTGAGCATATGTAGCATTGGTTGTGGTTCCTTTGTTGTGCTCTTTTTTAATTCTATTTTTGGGGTTTTGGATGTGGGAGGAAGGAATTCTATATTTAAATTGAACCTATACAAAACAGATGACTAGATAACTAAATGTCTATACTATTAATTTCAAAAAAGTTAAATTTGTTAAAATAAAATAATTAAAGGTTGCTCAACATCTTTGGTGAAAAAAAAGAAAAAAAAAAAAACCTGTGTTTAGGTATCATGCAAATTTTACAAGCATTGTAGCAATATAATTTGCATATAAACCATTGTATTACCGGTATTTGTACCAATAAACCATTGTATTACGGGTATTTGTATCAATATAGGTCGTCTGCAATAGCTTAGGGGTTGAATAAACTACAATTCATAGAAAAAATTATCTGAGATTTTATTTAGATCATTAACACTAGAGAGTATGTTATGAGTATTCCATTAGAACTATAGCATATGTAGCTTGTATTCTAAGAGAAAAATCAAAGTCATCTCTTATTAATTTTACTACATACACACCAATACAGGAATTATGCATGGCTAAATATGATCTAATTAAAGATATTGTATTTTATAAATATTCTTTTGAAGAAGTTTTAGATGTAAAAACTGATTCACAATTGCGTATAAGTCTGCATCTAATGTTATTCAATCTAAATATATATCTACAATAGATCATGTTGATGATTATGAATCTATACTTAAACAAAAAACATAATTAGTGTTTGTAAGTAATATTGAGGATGTGATCATATTTAAATCTAATTTTCTAATAAAATAAAATTGAACCTAAGCCTGTATATGAAATTCAACAAATCATGCCAACTATAGTTGATGATCAGGTTTAAGTGAAACAGATGCAATTCTTAAAAAACATATGACAACTTTCTTAATGTGCAAGAAAAGTATTTCTATACATAAACTATTAATTATGACAATTATAAACTTTTTGTTGATGTCAACATGAGGCAAGTACTATTTAAACATTGTGATAAAATAATGAAAAGTGTTGTCAGTCAAGAAAGGTTTACCTAAGAAAATTTTAAAACAAGTAAATGTGGGTAAGGCAAAAGAATTTAAATTTTATAGCTCATTGGAATTAACACATATGAGTTATAAATTTCAAGAAATTATAGTTTTAATCAAATTTTTAGTGTATCTAACATTCTAATTTGAGTTTATTTCATAAAGCCTGCGATTAATTTAATCGTTTTTTCTCTCTTACTATTTCCTCCATAAGAATCTTCATCCAATATCGACCAAACAATTACATAGTACTTGTTCCTGAAGTTATCCTAAATGATGAGATTATATTTCTATTGATGGTGGATTCTAAAAGTATCTCGAGCATTGGAATGCAAATTTGTTTGTACAGACTCATAAATTACTTTCCTAAAAGAAAAATATTATACCAAATATGAAACTTTTGAAATGTTTATATTGCAAATTTTAATTAGAGGATACAATAAATAAAAAATATGCAAAGTCCCACCACTTAGGTGTGACTTTGCTATAGTAAGTAGCGCCTACAATACATGACTTAATTTTTTATTTTTTTTTAACTACAAGAATGAAATTGAATTGATGGGCATGCTGAACTAATCAATTAATTTGTTTTCATCCTCAGTATTGGTTGGAGGACCCTTAAATTGTATAGAAGTCTTTAAATTAACTATTGCTATAGTTTAATATTTGGTTTAGTTATCCTTGTTTCACCAGTGGTCTTGTCTATGTTTCCTTCTTCCTCTTGCTCGCCTTCTTCATGTTCCTCACTCACTCAAAAATTGTCACCTTCACCAATAACAATGTAAGGCCAGCAGTTGCCGCCTCCAATGGTGGCATCCAACTCAACATTAGCTAAACATAGATCACCGACAACCAATTTTGGGCCTGCATAGGCCACTCCTAAATCGTCTCTAGTAATGGTCATTGCGAAACCAATGACTACGGTGGCAAGCTCTACCTTACAGATTACAACTTGCCACTCAACAACCTTCCATAGTTTTGGCCTCAACCAATATACTAATCTCGACTTGATTGACTTTTTCGTTATTGATGTCTACAATATTAGGCTTAACTTTATCGTGGCAGTGGCAAGCAGAGCTGAATGTGCCTAATAATGCAAAAATGCATCTACCTTTATACCAAAATATTTTTAAAGTATTTATAATTTGTGCAACGTACGAGTTACTTGTTGTAGCAAAATTGTGCTCATGCACGACTTTACCTCATAACAAGTTTTTTTTTTTTAATATAGTGCAATATCTATTTAAATTTTGTAATAAAAATATTTTAAAATTTTCAATGTTAGATCCTTTCAAGCCAGACAAATTGATGCGAGCTCGATAATAGAGCTTGCACCCACTTCTATTTTTCTATCCTCACTTAAACAATAACTGCTTCTCCATCGTATTATCCATCTCTGATATTGTAGCTATCTTTAGTAATCCTACGAGGTTATTGAAACTAATCATGTGCCCCTGTATTCCTCTGGACCATAGTACCTAGTTCCCNGATTTATATTTATGTTTTTTTCTTTTCACCTGTATTATTTCATATTTAAAAATTTAAGTTTGGGGAAGGGAAGAAAAAGATTAACTATTAGATGTCCTCTATTTCAGAATTTAAGTTTGGGGAAGGGAAGAAAAAGATTAACTATTAGATGTCCTCTATTTCAATATTTGGAATTAATTGCAAAATATTTAAAAATGCAAGTTTGGGGGAGGGAAGAAAAAGATTAACTATTAGATGTTCTCAATTTAAATATTTTTAAAATTTTATTTATATGATTTTATGTAGTGAATTTAATTCAGGTCACTATATTTTTGTGACTATTTAAATATTTTATTTTGGTTGATTTAAAGGAATATTTTTGTCATGAAAATTAATTTTGTGACTTAAGATGTTTAGTATAAAAGAATAAGATTATAGTCAACTATTTAAAGTAAAGGAAACTATATTTTGAAGTATTAAGAATCAGGAAATTCATTTGAGAAGAAAATATTGGGGCTCAATGATGTAAAAACTATAAAATATTTATAAGGTAAAGAAATGCTTTGAGTTTCAAATTTA
>JXCR01149032.1:119559-132974 GCA_002079205.1 Phalaenopsis hybrid cultivar
AAAAAATGCATGGCACTCTACTTTTTTATATTTATACCATCCAAATGTCTCATATCATATAAAAAACACCACTATTTTAATGTTTAAGAAGTGGAATACACTTTTTCGTGTACATGTAAGACGGCATATATGTAAAAATTGAATTTTAGGTGTCAGACATGTAAATAAATAAAAATTGAGGGGTATGTATGTAAATCTTCCTTATAGTTTTGGAGGGCCCTGATTGTTAGTGATTATGTTTTTGTCAAGGGATTGGTGATTGTTATTGGAACCACATGAAGATCTTACATCGAGCAACGACTGCAATTAACTAATGGAAGGTCATACATATCATCTACCCTTAGTTTTTTTGCTATCATGAGATTGGATATATTATATAACAAGTCAATAAAAAAAATTTCATTTCAAGCTAAACTTTTTGTGCTAATATTCCATGTCACATAAGGTTTAAGGATGTAGTTTGCATCATTAACCCTTAATAAATATTGCATCTTTAGTAAATTTTACAGTTTTGACAAGAGCTCAAGGGATAATAAAGCATTTATGTGTTTTAGGTTTCTTTGCTGTCGAATTCAAAAGTGTCCGGGAAAAATACCCAAGAAATATAACGTTCTGCTAGGAAGTGATCAGAGAGAGAAAGTATAGCAGAGAATCGTAAAAGAAAGTGTAGCCTTTATTTAGGAGATGGACCCCCTTACTTATAGACATAGGTCTCAATATTACAAAAGTACATATTGGTCTCTTCATCATTGACTTTTCAGAAGAACTTTTTGGTAATTACAGAGTTATTAACATATAATAAAACCGAGGGGGTGATTTGATCAATAAGATTTTACCGACCGTCAGGTGTGCCTTGACTTGATCGATATCTAATCCGAAAGAGACTCTCCTATCAATCGTCTTAAGGGCTGATCCCCGTCCTGCGGAAAATCTTAGGGCACGTTCCATCGATCGCTCGAAACAAGACGCCTCCCTTGCCAATATCCAGCTCAAAACGACCATCAACAGCTATGCTCAATCGTCAATATCATCCTCTTGACCCGTTCATCTACCTTGAGATGCATGCTAACATATTTTTATATGTACATTTGCAATGTTGTTAAACAATAATTTACAAATCCTAATACAGAATAATATACATGTAATTTTACCGATTTATGCTTATATTTCAGACCAATTTTACTAATCCTTTTCTATCGTATTGTCACCAACCTTAATGAATTAGAATACCTCATTCATGAAACAAACAAGAAATAAAAATATAAAAATAAAAATGTAATGTCTGATAATTATCATTTCAGGTTCTAGTTCAAAATAATAATAGAGTTAATTTAAAAAAAATAAGATTAATTCAAAATAAATGATTAATGATTACCATTTGCCTGTAACTCCTCCAAGGCTGTGCAACTTCCAATGGAAGCTGGCAGAGACTTCAACTTATTGCTTGATACATTAAGAAGGGATAACTGCAGCCAAGTAAAGCAAAAGTAGCATGAGAAACCCATGATGTATTAAGAAAAGAAACTAAATCATGAAATTTAAAATTAAAAAAAAATGAAAATTTAATTCTTTTACTCAAATATGACACAATTAATTGACTACAGTTATTACTTAAATTTTACAGAACTTCGTATATTTAAATTCTGAAAAAAAAAAGCTGCCAATCAGTTTCTAAAAATTTAACTGGATTTAATAAATCTGAATGTAAAAAACAGCTTCACACCGCGAAATTTTCTAGAAAGCAATGAGAAAATAGTCCCAAACACGATCTGAAAAGCAATGCAGTAAGAAATTTAAAGNATAAGATTAATTCAAAATAAATGATTAATGATTACCATTTGCCTGTAACTCCTCCAAGGCTGTGCAACTTCCAATGGAAGCTGGCAGAGACTTCAACTTATTGCTTGATACATTAAGAAGGGATAACTGCAGCCAAGTAAAGCATAAGTAGCATGAGAAACCCCATGATGTATAAAGAAAAGAAACTAAATCATGAAATTTTAAATTTTTTAAAAAATGAGAATTTAATTCTTTTACTCAAATATGACACAATTAATTGACTACAGTTATTAATTAAATTTTACAGAACTTCATATATTTAAATCCTGAAAATAAATTGCCAATCAGTTTCTAAAAATTTAACTGGATTTAATAAATCTGAATGTAAAAAACAGCTTCACACCGTAAAATTTTCTAGAAAGCAACCAGAAAATAGTACCCAAACACGATCAGAAAAGCAATGCAGTAAGAAATTTAAAGTTTTGGATGATCGTTTGCTTATTGTTGATGAATTCTACTTATTTTATGATTTTCATCCAACAAGATGAAACTCTTGCCTCATTAAAATCAATAAAATTGCTATTTGTATTATGCTTTTATTTTAGTTTTGTTATATTTTGTTTTTTAAATATGTTTTAGTAATTTTAAGCATATTGTATTTTCTATTTTATAAAATAAATAAAATTGTTTTTAAAACTCTTAAAACAACTAAGAAGTTATTTTGAGCATCTTAAAAATAATTTGACTTATTTTCAACATGCCAAAAAGTTTTAATTCAAATCGAAACATAAATAAAACAAACTAAAAACACAAAATTAAAAATAAACAAATAAGAGAGCCAAATGAGCTCCTTTAAAAAAAAAAAAAAATGAAATATACAAAGTCTATTATATGAGTCTCCTGTCACCCCTAATGTGTCTAACAATTTAAGTATCACCTCCTTAAGACCGATTGTGTCAGAGGAATTCGAACCCCCGACCTAAGGAGTCTTATACAGTGGATGCCAACCAACAGATCGGGGATACGCAGCACAACCCAATCAGCTCCTTAGTGAAGTAGGTTTGTTCATCCAATCCTAGATTGATATTAGAAAACCCCAAATCCCAAGACATTCTACATCACCCGGAACTATTGCATGCAAACAAAACATACAAGATGAATACAAAAAAAAGGGCCTTTACATACGACTACTGAATTGCCATGTATGTACATATAGAACACCTAAACTTTACTTTTTATATTTATAACACTTGAATCTTTCTTATGACATAAAAAATACCACTATTTTAACTTTTAAAGGTGTAATACATATTTTCATGCATATGGTGGCATATAAGTAAAAAATTGAACTATAGATGTTAGATATGAAAATACATAAGAATTAAGTGGTATGTAAGTAAATCTTCCTACCAAAAAACTACTAGCGCCATTCAAAGAAGTACTCACATTATGTAGTTTCCCAATTGTATCTGGCAAGCATGTTAACAAATTAACAGAAACAGAAAGCTGTTCTAACTTGGAAAGGGAACCCACTGCACAAAGAAAACACAGGAAAAAACCAATGAGAAATATGAGCTAACTGTCTTTATTACCCAAGGAAGATTTACACGCATACCACCTAATTCCAACGTATTTACATATCTAACACCATAACTTCAATTTTTTCATATATGTCACCTTTCCTACGCATGAAAAGGTGTATTATTACACTTCGTTATTAAGTTAAAAAGTGACATTTTTATGTGATATGAAAGATTTCAGTGGTATCAATGTAAAAAAGTAAAGTATAGGTGTCAATGTAAATAAATAGGAAGTGGGTGGTTTTTGTATGTAAATATGCCCCTTAATGAAAATACCTTCATCCGGCAGTGTGTTAATCTTATTTCCATCAAGTGTGAGAATTTTTAAGGATCTAAGACTTGGCAGGGTATTTGGGAGGCGTTGAAGCACATTATTTGCCAGGACCTGAAATATAAATATGATTTCAAGTTAAAAAGCAGTCTGTAAAAATGTAATTTTATAATTAAACCAAGTGTTCACATGGGTGCAGTTTGGTTTGAAGAAAAACGGGCGCAAAGTAAAAGGAATACATATATTTGTTTTATACTGTGTATTTCTTAAGTGGAAGACAGAATGCAAGATAAATTTTGAAGTATTCAAAATTTGCCATAAAATTCATTTTCAATGTATTTCAAATTCACCTAATTTAAGGTGAATTCTACAAAAGGGAAACTATATTGGTCGCCGGCCGGCCATCCCTCTTGTCCGTGGCCGACTGCAATTGCACACCCCTATCTATTACATTGATTTCATTTTTCTTCAAATCAAACAAATAAATAAATAAATAAAATAACCATGTATTTATTTTACAGCAACTCATAAATATTTCAAATACACTATATTTCAATTACATTGAATTCATTTTGCAATACATTCTTTTTTTGGCAAAGCAAACAACCCCTTAAATAAATCTAGTGAAAATTAAAAGGAACGAAAACATGATAGTGAAAATTAAAAGGAACGAAAGCATGATACTGCAAAACAGAGAAACAAAAAATGCAAAGAAAGGAAAAAAAAGAAGAACAAGAAAAAATGATAGAAACAACACTCACCAGACGTTGCAACTGAACAAATTTACTGATATCTGGAGGAAGCACAGCTGCAGAACATGATGGTGACAATAAATTCCACTATAGAGAAAAATCAACCCAAAAAGGAATGAAATGGGCCCACAAATAAAAAGGAAGCAGAAGTTGGATGAAAAAATTCATAGATATAACATACTTTTAACCTCAAAACTTAAGCTTATAGATGAGAGAGAACTTAGTATTTTTTAAAAAAAATGAGAATCATCTCTTCAAATTTTCTCTCTTAAAATTTTCTCAACTCTAACAAAAGGAAGACAAGGCAATGAAAGTCACAAATTGCATGAACCAGTTTTCAACTAAACATTTTAAGCATATGATCGAGGGTATATAACAATAGACTCAAGAGAAAAATGTCAAAATAACCCTTTGATTATTTATGAATAGCTGTTTTAGTCCCAATCCATTTAATATATAAAATTTAATACCTTGACTCCTCCAGCCCGAAACAAAACAATTCAATAGATTGAAAGAATAAATAAAACTAAAAGATATATAATATTGACTTACAAATATTATTGTTTGTCAAATCAATAGTACGAACATCGTTATTCACCTCAAGAACTTCATCAGGTAGTACCTATTGAACAAGAGCCTGGTTAGTCGATACAAACAACAGGAATATAGAAGAAATAATGTCAAAATTGCCCCTTCGGCACATATTTACTTGATGATACTAATGGTTATATAGAAGGAAAATACATATACTTTAGAGCAAGATTTGGGAAAAATTAGTCAAAACAAAATATGAGCAAAAAGCTTCAATAGCGAACAAGAGTCAAAATATTTGAGTCTTTTCAGTACGATATAGTCGAATGGTTCATTTTTTGAACTTTAGGGAGATAGTGGCAATTAACACTATCATTGTCGGTCGCGAGTCCGGATGTGAAAAGTAGAGGGTTGTGTTAGGTAGCCGACAATTAAAGTAAAACATGTTGAAAAAATCATGACATTAATCATTTTGATAATTGTGTAAGTGTCAGGGCACCTAGAAGCGACGCTCTTTATAGCCTGAATAGAGTGAAAAATGTGCAAGGGCCGCCACACCAGCACCTGGGTGTAATGTCAAATAAGCAAAGGTCCCCACATTATGGACGGATGCTAGTAAAAAAATTAGTCCATGAAACTAATGAAACTAATATTATGTTAGAATCTTAGAATATAGGTACTCTAAATAGTAAATTAATGAAATTAGTTGATATTATGATTCATAGAAATATTAATATCTTATGTATTGAAGAAACTAAATGGGTTGGAGAAAAGACAAAAGAGATTGATAATTTAGGTTTTAAACTTTGGTATTCTGGTAAGAGTCGCACTAGAAATGGCATAGATAAGATTTTGAAAAATAATGTTGTAAAAATTAATAGAGTTGGAGATAGGATTATAGCCCTTAAGATTATCATTAATACTAAGATTTTTACTATTATAAGTGCATATGCTTCTCAAGTAGGTTTAGATATAGGATATAAAGATAAATTTTGGAATGAGTTAAAAAACTTAATACAAATGATATCTCTTGAAGAAAGAATTTTTATTGGAGGTGATATAAATTGACATGTCGGTTGAGTGGTAGTAGATTTCAGAAATACTCATGGTGGCTACGATTTTGGAGTGACTAATGAAGAATGTAGAGTATGATTTTGTTATTATTAATATTTTATTTAAGAAAAGATATGAGCATCTTATTACTTATAATAATGGATCTAATAAAACAAAAATTGATTATTTTCTTATGAGAATAAGAGATCGTCGAGATTATAAAGATTGTAAGGTCATTCTAAGTGAGGATTTAAGTACCCAACATCGTTTATTAATTCTAGATTTTAAGATGAAAAGTTGTAAAATAAAGAATACTATGACTAATCATCATGGAATTAGATGGGGAGACCTAAAAGACACGAAATAAAATTATTTTTATGAGTAAAATTCAATATTTCAAAATTTTGGATGTTTATGAAAAAGCAAATGCTATGTGAGATAGAGTAACAAACACTATTAAATAAGTATTAAAAGATGTACTTAGAGAATCAAAAGAAAAAGATTCTATAAATAAAAATAGTTGGTGGTGGAATAATAATGTGCAAGAAAAGATAAAATATAAAAAGTTGTGTTATAAAAATTGGTTTAAATGTAAAAGCTAAGAAAATTGGGAAAAATATCAAACGACCCGTATGAAATCTAAAAGAACAATCTGTGATGCTTAAAATTCTATTTTTAATGATCTTTATGATATATTAGATACTAAGGAGAGCGAAAAATATATATAAACTAGCCAAACAAAGAAAATGAAAATAAAGATTTAACTCAAGTGAAGTGTATTAAAAATAAAAATCAATGTGTTTTTCTCAGAAAAAATATTCAACATAGGTGTGTCAGTTATTTTGATAAGCTTTTTAATGAAGTTTCTGAAAACACGATCGACCTTAGTGATCTTAATATCATTAATAATAATAAAACGTTTCATTTTTACCATCGCATTAGTAAAAAATAAGTTGAGGAGGCTTTAAGAAAACCAATGGTGGAAAGTTTGCAGGACCTGATAATATCTCAATTGAAGTGTGGAAATATTTAGGAAATTTGGGAGTTTCTCTCTTTAATATTATTTTAAAAACTAAGAAGATGTCTGAGGAGTGAAGGAAGAGAATTTTGGTCCCCATTTTTAAGAAAAAAAAGGATGCACAATAATGTGCGAATTATAGAGGAATTAAGTTGATGTGTCATACTTTACAATTATGGGAGAGGATAATTGAACATAAATTAAAACGTATTATAAAGATTTCTCATAATCAATTTGGATTAATGTCGGGCAGGTTTACTATGGAAGTTGTACATTTATTGAGAGGTTTGATGGAGAAGTTCGGTAATAATAAAGAGGATCTACATTTGATTTTTATTTATTTAGAAAAAGCTTACGATGAGGTTCCAAGAGATATACTTTGGAGAGCTCTTGAGAAGAAAGGTGTTGATATGACTTATATTCAAGTCATTAAGGATATATATACTAGAGCTATTACTTGTGTTCGAACTGAAGGAGGATTGGCCAAATATTTTCTTATTTCTGTTGGATTACATCAAGGATCGGCTTTAAGCCCATATCTTTTTGCTTTAGTTATGAATGGTCTTTCTGAACATTTACAGGAGAATGTACCTTGGTGTGTGCATTTTGCTGATAATATCCTTCTTGTGGATAAGACGAGAGAAAAAACCCAGGAAAAACTTGAATTATGGAGGTCTACATTGAAGTCTAAAGACCTTCATTTGAGTAGAACTAAAATTAAATACATGAAATATAATTTTAGTAGTAGTAGCTCTAGTGACAGAAGTGTAACTTTGGGTGATCAAATCATTAAAAGTTGTGAACGATTTAGACATCTTGAGTCTGTTGTTCAAAGCGATGGTGATATAGATGGAGATGTTAATAGTAGAATTCAAGTTAGTTGGTTGAACTAGAGGAATGCTTCAGACCTTTTATGTGATAGACAAGTACTGCTTATACTGGAAGGAAAATTTTATAAGACGGTGGTGAGACTTGCAATGCTCTATGGCGTTGAATGTTGACCTCTAATAAATAAGCATAATACTAAGTTAAGTGTTGTCGAAATGAAAATGATTAGGTAGATGAGTGACTTTACACTTAGAGACAAAATGCAAACTAAATATATTCGTGATAGGGTTGGTGTAGCTCCTGTGACGACAAAATTAGAGAAAGTCGTCGAAGATGGTTTGGTCACACTAAACGTCGACCATTTGATGATCCGATTATGAGAGTGAATGTTTTATATTCGACTTATGTTAAGAAAAGCAAAGGTAGGCCTAGGAAGACTTGGGCTTATTATATAAAAAATGATCTTAATTTATCAGAACTAAATGAAAATATGACACCAAATATGACGCAATGGAGAAAAATGATTCATGTGGTCGACCCCATGTAGTGAGATTAAGGTTTCTTGTTGTTGTTGTTGTTGGCAGATAGTGGCAATTAAGTTTGGAGTATTACTAAACAAGAGTGTGGTAAATAGGAGTCCGCTCGTGGCCTTTATTTTGAAGAAAATTTGAGTAATACCCAATATTTTGGGGCATTTACATACATTTCAGACAATTCCTATGTATTTATGATGTCACGTATCTAGCACATAAACTTCATTTCTTATATTTATACCACCCAAATCTTTCAAATCACATCGAAAGTACCACTATTTTAATCGTTAACAAGTGAAATACTTTTTTTCATGCATAGGTTAAGGTGGCATGCATGTAAAAATTGAAGTTTAGGTGTTAATCATATTTATACATGAGAAGTGAGTAGTATGTCTGTAAATCTTCCTAATTTTTAAAGCATGAGATGTGGAAAGCATCCCAGCCAATCATTTGTCTTAACAAAAGTGTATCAAAAGAAATTAAAAGGCTGATCCCTTCTCCACGCCCATGTGATCATAGTTCCATACGCTTGTGAACTAATAGGTATGGAAAACAGTTTAATAGCAATATTATTTTCGTTTGGTAATCAATGATGCTGCAATAACTAGCACTATCCTTGTGATCGTTATGTGATTGTTCAATAACCACCTGAAAAAGTTGGTTCGCCGTTATGTGATGAACTAAGATCAATTAATGGGGTGGAATTCCAAAGGCAATTTGTTGACAAAAAGCCTCTCTTGCAACGGCGGGGAGACCACCTAGCAGTAGCCCATCTATAATGCATTACTTAAGGCTGATTCTGTGACCAATTTGTAGTCCAACAAGGACCTATTGTAAGCATAAAGGCCTTCCAACAACGCCAAAGAAGGTTAGTTGACAAATCTATGATTTATGACTGTTGGTGGTGGCCAAATGATTGACGTTGGTTCTGTGAAGACCAATGGTGATCCAGAGGCAGCCAATCGAAAAAAAAATAGTTATATTAGGAGTTAGCAAGGGATGTAAACCCATGCAGGACCTATAATTAGGAGGTTTTATTGGGAATATGCAATGCTAGTACTACTGATTGGTGCAAACAGAGTGCAACTTACACCGAATAAGGATATTTGAAAACAAAGTCCATTTTAACTTGATCGGGGAGATGCACACAATGTGCTTGCTCTGACTGACCAAGCATTATTGCATATGTTATAATTAGACTTCATATACTCTCTTCCAACAGATTTTGAATAAAGGATGAAAGAAAATAACTTATGCTAGGCCCAATCTATAGATTTGGATAGTGTTTTGAGAGTAAAGTGACAAAATAGTTCTCAAACTATTTACGTTGGATAATTTTAGTCCCATTGTCTATAAAAGTGTCAATTTCGTCCCCAACACCTTTTAATTTAGGCTGAAATAGTACCCATGGAAAGCTATTTCAATGCCAATTTAATTTTCTATAGATTATTTAGGGCTTTTATAGATTTTGGGACTAAAATGGCCCATGTAAACAGTTAGAGAACTATTTTGACCCTTTACTCCTGTTTTCTTTTTAACAACAACAAATAATCATTTGGAGAATGATGCTTAAGGTTACGACCAGCTCCACTTCCTTTTCATAATTCATATGCCTCAAATAATGCGCAATACGAGATATCACTAGCTAAACTTTCTAATCTATCTCAACAATGTGATCAGCAGGAGGTGCAGAAGAAGAATCACTGATTATGCCAGGCTCCTCCTAACAATTTTGTGGTTAGAAAAGGGCATGAATGATTCCATAATGAAATCTTAGTAAACACAAACTCTATTGAATCCAATAAAAATCAGGCAATCTTCAGGGCTTCCAGGGTATGCCAAGCTCCTCCTAACAATGTTTGTGGTTATAGAAGGGTACAATTCAGAAAGGGCCAATGATTTCATGACAAGTTTAGTTTTCCAATTTTAATCCTCTCAATATGGATTTCCAGTATTTGCTAAATCCTGCCTGAGTTCAATCTCACTTGTAGCCATAACACCCCTTCCCGCAGGCTGTATCAACATCATCTACACTAACAGCCCTATTTCTTATAAAATCATCTAGAGGGGAAAATATCAATTTATCAAACTCCGGAACCGCCGCCTGCAAACCGAAATCAATCGCGGCAAGTTAAAAAAAACCCGTTATAGAAAACTCTAATCGTTTTACACTTGGATACCTTGAGTTTGGAATCCCTTAGGGCTACGATTCCTGTAGCATTCCATCTACCGATCCGACTCGTCCTGGAATCTATGCTCTTGCTGCAAAAACACCCCATCGCCCATGAATCTTCCCTTCAATCAAAATCCCTATCCGACTACAAGAATTCAGGAGTCGAGCTGGATGCAGAAACTATTCATGCAAAACGGAACAATAGACGAAAATGGATATGAAGAATATCACAAGGTATTTTATTAGAAGAAATAATTTTCTCATATCTCCCAATATATTTTTTTATTCGTTGATTGCTTAAGAAACCAACCCGTGATTTGCTTGACATTATAACTCATAATGAATTTTATTTTTCATTATAAAATTTATTAACTATTATTTAAAAAATAATATTTTTTCTATTTCTAAATTGTATGATAAAACATGATTTCTATCGTACGAATTTTTAAGAACGCCTGCGAGTAAATAGAGATGATCTTGGGACCCAATGTTTTTAATGTAAAAAATTTTGAAATGTCAGAAATCTTGAGCCTCTTTTCAGATGTAGTGTAAAGCCGTGATGACCAACCAAGTGGTTTAATCAAGCCCACATGTTGAAATGGTCAATTAAACTTATTTCCATCATCCTCGAGAAGACATTGCAAGCATATCTTTATATATGTATTAATTCTCGACAGTTACATGGGTAGTAATTCGAGGAAATTGTCATGACCAATCAAGACATCATATCATATCTCTTATTTAAGGAAGTTGCCCGATTAACATTAATGATGGTCGTTGTGACGACCATATCTAATATTAGTAGACAATGACTTATAGTTACGATGCTGGACAGAGGGAATCAATAACATAGCTCTGGATGTTTTACTTTGACAATTTTATGTTATTTTATATCCTATGTATAAACGGGTAAACAAGAGTAAAGAGAAGGGGGACTAGGGGTATAAGTGAGTCAAGCCAACTTGAGCTATGCTCGATAAGTGGCTCGTGAGCTGAGCTTCATGTCCTAACAAGCCATGCTCAAGCTAGCCCCAACTTGAATCGTTAGCTCATAGATCTGCTCATTTAAAAAAACATTAATATAAAATGTACTCAAAATATATTAAATATAAATAATTTATCTTAAAGGTATTAAGATTGTTTAAAAAGTATTATTTAGCATTGCATATTACATGATTTTATATTGTTTATCTTCTAATTGTTCATTATATTTATCATCTTATTATAAAACTAACTTAAATTAATATCATTTTCTTTTTTACAATAAACAAGTCAGCTCGGGAGTCAGCTTGAACTCGTAGACTTTGTTATGAAAAAACGACGACAATAAAGCGAAAAATAGATCGAGAAAAAATCACACCAGAAAAGGCGACACAAGATTTACGTGGTTCGGCAAATTGCCTACGTCCACGGAGCTGCAGAGGATTTTATTAGCTTTGAGGATTACACCGTCGACCACGTCGACTTACAAGAAAGAATTCTCTCTCTCTCTTTCTCTCACCTTCTCTCTCTCTCTAGACCGAGAGTCACACCAAAAAGAAGAAAAGATAACTTTAAACTGTTTGGAGAGTTATACCCATCCCTGTAATCGGAGCCCCTTTTAAAGCTTCACAGTATCTAGCTTATTTTGGTAGTCCTTAATTTCGTGATTCCATGGAATCATGCTTTAATGACTCATATAAAGCCCATTAAGGCAAGCTATCAAATTCATTGCCTTTTTCTCTATAACAAGAGGGCGGGAAATTAATCTGGTAAAACTTAATTAATTAAGTTTTCCTTAATTCTTTCAGTCAATAGAAAGCAACTGCTTTAAATAAAAATTGGGAATCAACAAGCTATGGCAGGGAATAAAATACATAAGGAAAAGAATTAAGAGCAAATAAATTAGAATCAATTTATCAAAGAATCTGTCGTAATAGGAAGTGGACCAGGTCTCCACCTTCCTCAACAATTCTCCCACTTGGAGACTGGGACACTAACTGCACCATCTATTGGCTGCACTGTCCTTTTCCTCAAACGTGATATCTTCCACCTCTGCAACTCAAACTTTCGATCTTCATGCCAGAAGACCAACTGAAGTTGAGCACAACTTCAGCTTCTCAAGAGTAACACCCTCAACCGATATATCAGCATAAACGCAGTCTTGTACCTCCAAGCACTTTCCTTGGTTACTTTTGTATCTGCTAACAACTCCCACTGCATGGGTAATATCATGCCTCAGCTGAAGGTCTTTTTCAACAAGTGCAGTCTTGTACCTCTTACCGCCATCAAACGCAGTCTTCACCCAATACACCCACTTGTTATGCAATGTCTTCTTTCATGGAGAAAGTTCTACCAGCTCCCACTTGCTCGAACTTTTATCTTGCAAGACTTTTTCACATTTCTGTGATTCTCCACCATATGTCCGTACAAAATTCGGTTTTTCTGTCTTTGGCGCTCTGCCACCTTTCAAGAAACTGACTCTCTTCTGCTTCCCCATAATGTACCTCTGACTCATGTTTTCACGCCTGAGTAAACCTGTTATATATAGTGTGTCAGTTTTTTTACCCCGAGCCAGTACTAATGCTCTTTAGTAACCTTCCAAGTATTATCTGAGAACACTACTGAATGACCACCCTTATTGAGCTGCTCTACAGAAATGAGGTTTTTCTTTAATTCAGGAACGTGCCTGACTTTTTACAAAGTCCAATTGCTCTTGTTAGGGAGTGCAATATCAACGTCTCCCATCCCCACCACGTCAAGAGTTTTTCCATCAGCCAGATATACCTTCACAAAGTTGCATGCAACATAATTCCGCATTAATTCTCGGTGGGAAGATGTATAGAAGGAAGCCCTTGAATCCAGTATCCAGTCATCAACAGAACTGTGAACCGCCAACAATAGCGCATCATGTATTT
>JXCR01149033.1:0-10264 GCA_002079205.1 Phalaenopsis hybrid cultivar
TCCTCTATTTTATATCATTTCGGATATCATGAAATATGAAAATTTATTTTGAGGCTTGAGCATGAATATTTGTTTAAATAGTGAGAAAAGAAACATACATATATGAATCATCTTTACTTTCTTTACTTGAAGCACTTGAAAGCATGGTTAAGGTGATTATGGAATGCATTTTTATTCCTTTATAACATGTTTGAGGGTTGTCTCTATTATTTTCGTTGCTTGAAATGTTTGAAAGTAAGAAATGCATGTTGAAAATTATTTTATGAATTGGAAAAGATGCATCTGGGGCTTATGTTTCGTTCCTCTTGCTGCCCCTTTATAAAGTACTTGCTGGAAATTATGTTTATGAGCTGAAAAATGTATTTGGAGTTCATATATTACTTCTCTTGTTGTCCCTTGATAAAGTACATGCTGGAAATTATGTTTATGAGCTGAAAAATGTCTTCTCTTGTTGTCCCTTGATAAAGTACTTGCTGGAGATTATGTTTATGAGTTGAAAAATGTATTTGGAGCTCATATATTGCTTCTCTTCCTGTTTCTTAATGAAAAATATGCTGGAAATTACTTCTAAAAGTTGGAAAATTATGTTTGGGGATCACATCTTGCTTTTCTTGTTGCCCCTTTGATGGAATATATGTTGGAAATTTTTTTTAAGAGTTGAAAATTATGTTTGGGGCTTGGTTGGCCATGTTCTTGGGCTCGGTTTGGGCTCCTTTAAGTGCTTTATATTGGCTGAAATATTTTACTAATTTGCTCCTTTTTGCTGATTTCGGTTTGCCCCTTGTACTGGGCTCGGTTGGCCATGTTCTTGGGCTCGGTTTGGGCTCCTTTTAGTACTTTATGTTGGCTGAAATATTTTACTGATTCGCTCCCTTTTGCTGGCTTCGGTTTGCTCCTTGTGCTGGGCTCGGTTGGCTTTGTGAGAAAAATAGTTTGGTGGCTGTTTTTACTCCCTCGCTGGTTTTACATGTGAGCTCGTTTGTGGATTAATTTGAGGTGGATTGGGTGGCTGTTTTGCTCCCTTAGCCATGCTTGGCCTTGGGTCCATTTGATGATTATTGCTTTAGAATTGTCTTTGGGTTTGTCCTTGGCCTCGAGCTGGATTTGAAGCTTTTGCTGTTGAGTTTAGCTTATCCTTGTAGAGAGAATGATTTAATTGTTTCATTGGCTTAATGAGCATTAATTTGTTGTTTGGCCATGAGCCTCATTTGATGTCTATTGTTTGGAGATTGCCTTTGGGTTCTCCTTACCCGTGAGCTTGGTTATACCCTCTGTTGCCTTACCCGTGGAACTCTCTTTTTGGCCCTACCCGAAAGATACATTTGGTTTCTTTTGTGAGATATTGGATATATATATTTCATTGTAAACTTTTGATGGAGGAGAGAATTAAATCGTTTTGACATCGATATGTTTTTCTAGAACGCTAGGGAATTATTTTTTTTCTTTTTCCATTAATTAGTGTCTCTTCTTTTATGAAATATAAAAGGCTCTTGAAGCTTCATTTTGAGTTTGATATAAATTGAATTCATGTTGGGTTTGGAAATCCATAAAAGTGCCACTTGGAAAAGATATCCTTCTCGATATAAACTTAATATAAACTTAAATCCAATTGTGCCACTTGATATAAACTTAAGATATCCTTCTCGATATAAACTTGGAAAAGATATCCATAAAAGTGCCACCTGATATAAACTTAAATCCAATTGTTCTAACCAGGTTTGAAGCACACTTCACAACTCTTTTGGCCGAAGCTATAACTTTACCCTTTAGGTTTTAGGAGTCTGATGATGAGCTAAGCTTAATCTAAAAATGTATGAGGGTTAGTTGAAAGGAAACTTAACTGAGGTTAGACACTTAAGAACCACTTCAGGCCCAAACTAAAGTGTAGGCTTCTTAAATCTTAGGAGCACACCTTGAGAGAGAGTTTATCATCCTAATGTTCAAATGATCTTAAGAAGCCAGACATCTGACCCCAGTTCATGAGATAACAAGGACATTAGGCACGATGATGCACTAGATTGTGATTCATAACTGATTTAGTTGGATCAAATAATGAAATTCTTGCCTTAACTTGACCAAAACTAAAACCCAATGCTCCGGGATTTGAGTTTGTCTTACACTCAAATCCTCCTGGTAATTGGGGACATTCTAATATCACATATAAATTTCTTATTCATCGTCGTTTATATGTGATATTGTATTTCATTTTATTTATTTATCTTTTTCCTACGATTTACCTCTTTCTGTTAAGTTCTTTTTCAGGTCATATTTTCATCTTTTACACAGCGCATAATAGCTAAACTTAAAGAAGTAATGAATCTACCGGATGTACAGGTTTAATTTATATTAAAGCATTTTATTTTCCCAAGCATGTTATATTATTTTTCGTAGCCTGTTATATTATTTTCCCAGCATGTTATAGTGTCTTTTTTTTTACTATATGTTTTACTGCTTAGTTTTTACGCTATGCCTTAGTATAGAATAACCTAGTGGTTAGGAGTATTTTTAAAACTAAAACTAAACTAGGAGGTGCCACTACGAAAAGTTTGGAGCGAACATCGCGGGCAGCACGACCAGGAACAATTTCCAGGTGGATCTGCAGCAGCAAAACATATTCACATCACATGAAACTTTACTTCCGTCAGTATTAGACGTCGACTTAAGTACTATAGTGCATTTTCCTTACCCTCGTCATTGACCCGAGCTAACAGGGCTCCGAGAGAATCGTCTAAGGCCACGGTATAAAGTATCAACGGTTTCCCTGGGATAGGGGTTGCCAAAACAGGAGGTGTCATTAAATATTGTTTAATATTCTCGAAAGTCTGCTGACATTTATCTTCTCAAACGAATTGGACGTCCTTTTTAATTAATGCCGAGAAGGGCTGACATCTACCTGAGAGATTAGAAATAAAATGTCTCAGATATGTCAACTTCCATTGGAAGGAACGTAGCTGCTTTAGAGTCTTAGGATGAGGCATTTCCAAGATAGCTTTAATCTTCTCCGGGTCAATCTCGATTCCCCGATGACGAACAACAAATCGTAGAAATTTCTCAGATGTAACACCAAAGACACGCTTTAAGGGATTCATCTTGAGATTATATTGTCGTAATTGTTCGAACACGATCCTCAAATCATATAAATGATCTATTTTTCGTTTACTTTTGATGACCAAGTCATCTACATAACATTCCACCTGACTGTGGATGAGGTCGTCGAAGATCTTTGTCATTGCGCGCTGATATGTTGCTCCAGCGTTCTTTAATCTAAATGGCATAACTGTGTAGCAGAAAATCCCAATAGGCGTTCTAAAGGCTGTGAGGGCTGCGTCTTCTGGAGCCATCTTGATTTGGTTGTATCCTGATGATCCATCCATGAAGGAGAAAATTTCGTGTGTCGAAGCGATGTCCACCATCATTTCTGGTATTAGTAGTGGGAATTCGTCTTATGGACATGCTTTATTTAAATCCCTGAAGTCGACACAGACACATATCTGTCTATTTTTCTTTTTAACTGGCACAACGTTGGCTAACCATGTAGGGAATTGTTCTTCCCGCACGAAGCTGGCGTCTATTAGTTTCTTCACCTCGGCAATCACTTGCTGCTCTATTTTGAGGCGTATTCTTCTTGGAGCTTGTTTTACTGGGGTTATATTCTTGTCTACCCCGAGTTTATGAACCGCAACCTCTGCTGATAGTCCTGACATTTCATCGTAACTCCATGCGAAA
This sequence comes from Phalaenopsis hybrid cultivar, assembly GCA_002079205.1. Classification (NCBI taxonomy): domain Eukaryota; kingdom Viridiplantae; phylum Streptophyta; class Magnoliopsida; order Asparagales; family Orchidaceae; genus Phalaenopsis; species Phalaenopsis hybrid cultivar. The sequence continues at coordinate 3,727 of JXCR01149033.1, forward strand.
CAATCCTTGAATTCCGACAATAATTTCATCAATTCTGTAGATTCCTCTTCGCTGAGTAAGGAACTTATGAAAGTTGGTCGGGGCTGCTCCTCAGTCCCGAGGTTGATTTCTTTCAACTCATCAACCGTTGACTTAAATTTATCTTCGAATTCCGGCGGAGCGTCCTCTATTAGCTAATCGGTAGAGTCATCTTCCATATCGAGACAATCCTCCTCCGATCCACCAATAAAAACCATGCAAAATTCTGAATCATCAAGTGGTCCGACTGTACCAAATCCGAGACCTTTCAAGTTAGGAATTCGGTCCCTAACATTCCATAATTTTTCAAAGAGTTGCAATTTATCTTTCAGCATCTGTTTTGGCAAATGTCCCAGTTGAATTAATTTTCGTGCACAAGGCGAAAAGTAACCAAAAGGTAATTTCATTAATTCATTAAAATTCTCATCAAAATTTACATGCTTTTCGAGACCGGTAGAAGTAGAAGCACGATAAAATTTGATCGGCTTCGAACCAGCGCTACGGACTTCCTTGAACTCTAAACTCTCGACCTTTTGAGGGAAGACCAGAGTAAGGTTCAGGGCGTTCACATGGTGGTTTATCCGGTCATACATTGTCTCATATTCACCCTTCTCCACATCTTCCAAGGATATCTCATACTGAGGCTTCTTCTAATTCGTCATTATTATTTCTTCCTCAAAATCTTCTTCATTCTCAATGTTAATGGTCGGCCTAATCAGTTCAACAATCACATTGGCTCTTCCTAGTCCATGTCCCCGGTCTTGCTCACGGGTGCACACATTAAAAGAGCCCTTACCACCTCGTTGTGAAGAGATGATAGTAGGATCCCGAACCTGCTCGACAATTTTCTTAAAATCCTTTTCTGGTATGATGCTTTGAGTAGGATCCCTCTTTTTTAGATCATCTCCGTTAGCTGAGGCGACTTCCCTCCTCTCATCTACAATCTGTATAATTTCTGGTTGATTAACTTCTGGAGAGACTAACTTTTGTGGTTGAGATTGTCCCTGTGCTACGGTCATAGCAGTCATGGCAGCGGCCATTTCTTCCATTTTATTCTTCATTTGGTTGATTTCTTCATCTCTCAGGAAGAGAGTCCGACGCAGCTCATCTACGACGTTATCTTCAGTAGGGGGTTGAGCGTCGCGCGCAGATGTAACTGCTCTGGTTTCGATGACATTAATATCCATATAGTCTTCTTCAAGGTATTCTTCAGAGTTTTTATCTTCATCATCAACGGGAATTCCACGTCCTCGAGCTAGTTCCGAAATTCGGCTCTGAGCCTTTCGACCTTTTTCTCAATTATTGCCCCTCGTATCACCTTGAGGTGTGAAGGCTTCGGTTGAACCTCTTCTATCCATGCACCTTCTTCAACTGTTGTTGATGTTATCATGCTGGGTACTTCGGCTCTCTGTTTTATATTACAATTCTGACTCATAGGTTCACTAGCTTGTATTGGTGCAACAACCATGGGTATCCACACCTCTTTCCTTGATGGTGATGTTTTGAGACGGGGCGTCTCAACAGAAACATCGGCACGTCGAAGAGAGGCATGCTCCCCGTGGTGGAGACCAGCTACAGCACTAGGCAACCTGCTTATCCTTTCCTTTCAGATCTTAAGAACATCTTTATGAACGGTAACTGGTGGCACTCTCGGACCCAGTCGTGACTTAACCGATCAACGATCTGCGGACCCAGTGGTGGTGATAGTGTCAATTCTGTTCCTAAGTGGAACTTGACGGGAATACGAGGAGGTAATCCTTCAGCAGATCTGACATCCTTTAGTATTTATTTCTTCATGCGAAGGGATACTGCACATCCCATCCGTTTAAGCAACTCGCTGACTAAGCAACCCTCTTTGGCGGCTAGTTTCTGAAACACTGTGCTGACTCTTGTGAGAGTAGACTTCTTCCTCTTTCCACCATGTCCATGAGGTGACGGTAAAGCAGCGGCTATCTTCCGGATACTTTCATGTCCATCGGTATTTACTAAGGGGTGAAACCTACTCCCTCGCAGAAGCGGAGAGGTACCCAATAATCCTGATTCCTCCTGATCAGGAATTATATTAACAGTCATATCTTCATGAGATTGAACTCCAACAGCCTTGCGAACTTTTCGGCTACGGTTTCTCCTCTGTGACTGTGTTAACGGCGCAACTTTCAAACTCGACCCAATTTCGAACACTGACGGTGGGACGATGAACTCCTCAGTTGGACTATCGACGGTCATAACCTCTTTTCCCTTAGTAGGAGCGGGAAAGTCAGGCTTAGTAGATTTCAAAGTGGCAGTAGCCTTTTTCTTCTTGTAAGAAGGGAAATCCTGTAGACAATTCAGGTTGAACTCAGTAGAAGGTTCTTGAACTTCGGGGGTGGCGACCTTCACTACAACGAACGGGGCTTTCCGAGAATGACCTCGAGATTCTTGGATCCTGCCCCAAACTTGATGGTGGGAGCGACGTTACGGGCGCTACGGTCTGTTGGCATGTTGCAGAAAAAAGTGAGCATTGGGAACGCCATCGCGAGAACTTCAAAAGAGAATACCTTAGGGTTAGTTATTTGGTTGATGTCTCGTAATCATAGTGCGAGCACTACCAATTGACGGAGGTAGATCTGTAAACCGGGTAAATTTTATTTAATCGGTGAAGATTTTAAGGTTTTAGTGAAAAATGGTCTGAAAGTATAAAAAAAATTAACAAGCGAGCGCAGCGCAACACAATTTGGTTCAATTTGCAAAATAGCAAATCAAACTCGAAATGACACAAAAAAAGAGAGTAAAGTTTAGGACCCAGTGCGGGACTGATTTCACAACGCACCATGCCCAAGTGGAACTAGTCCACCAACACACCTATTAGGGGTCTGACCCCACATAAAAGATCAAAAGTACTTAATGACCTCCTGAACCTCTCTGTTCAAACTGATTGAACAGATGGTACTGAAGTCCGAAAAGAGTTGATCGTGTTTCGCCAAGAAAGAAATGGGTAAAATATACCAACGAAAGAAGGGTAATTTGGTCCAAGAGGAACATTAACACATTACCAATCTATGAAGATAATATTCCCTGAGTTAAATGGAGAGAAAAGCTAGTCCCCAGCGGAGTCGCCAGAAGCTGTCGGCGAGAAAAAGTGGGTGGGGGAGGAGTTGCCCGTAAGAACCTATCAGTCACCGGAATCGAAATCCCGTCGCCCGCTTCGGAATGACGTTTTAATTTACATATAGATTTAAGTTTAAAATCAAATATGAAAATCAAACTGAACCCATATTTTTCATATTTTAAATGAAAGAGCGATTTACCTCAAACTCTGTATCTATCCCGAGGGATAAACACAAGACTTGAGGATGAAACTCGATCAAATAAACTAAAATATATATGACGTCCGTTTGGTCTGCGAAACCGTTTTACTTGCCAACAAATTCTTCTATTTAATATGAAAAATTAAATAGAGTTTATTTTAAGTTGAGTTCGTAAAAGCTTCCTATAAGGGCAAGCCCCTATAGTTAGTTACATCTTAAATGCCCGAAATCACTTAAGAATACTCTCGATAAAAATCAGGAAAAATTATCTTCAACAACTTCAAAAGGATAGAAATTTACAACGAAATGAGACAAAGAGGTGTGCAAAAGGGAATGGTTCAAACTTAGAACATTTATTACAGAATCCGGAGGAAGAAGAACTAGGGGATGCCACAAATCCAGAGAAGATCCTCGGTGACTTCTCATTCTACCCTATGGTTTGGCTTCACTTTCGAGGAAAAAAATATTCAAGTGTTTTATCCTGCCAATTTTATTTAATTATGGTTTACATTCGTGTGAAATAATCACACAAATAACCTGAAAGATGTGAGGAATTAGGTCGTAATGAACGACCACCTCAGAATCTTAAAACGAGTTAGGGTTTAGATCGTGCATCAGAGCCAAAAGAATACCTAACGAAGAGGTTGAGGAATTATGTTGCGCTAGGCGAACAACCTCGAAATCCTATGGATTGTTATTTTTAACTTCTAGGGAAGGACACAAATAGCCTGAAAGATGTGAAGAATTAAGTCGTAATGAACGACAACCTCAGAATCTTAAAATGAGTTAGGGTTTAGATCGTGCATCAGAGCCATACGAATACCTAACGAAAAGGTTGAGGAATTATATTGCGCTAGGCGAACAATCTCGAAATCCTATGGATTGTTATTTTAACTTCTAGGGAAGGAATGATTTAGCTGGGGAAGACATGTTCTGCTATTGAAGATGGTCGTGCTGCCTACCACGCTAGTTCCAAGCTCCTTGTCGTGACGAGTTTAAGTTTTCTAGGGTGCCCACTTATGATGTCAAATCAAATGACCATATGGTAATAGTCCTCTAAACATCCTATATGGAAAGAAAGCATGTTTAAGGCTATACAATATAAAATGTGCAGTACAGGACAAGCAGTAGAAAACATAATAAAAGAAACAGTATACACGTCATACATGACAGTAGCAGGTATAGTAGAAGGAACAGTATAACATTTTATATAGAACGGTAGCAGGTATAAACAAGAATAGAATAACATGCTATGCAGAACAGTAGCAGGTATAAACAAGAATAGTATAACATGCTCTACGAGAAGAACAGTAGCATGTAGAAACAGGAATAGAATAACATGCTGTACAGGGCAGTAGCAGGTATAAACATGAACAGTATAACATTCTGTAAATGTAAAACGAACTTGTACGCCCGTGAGATCCACTATTTCTTAAATATAACAAGCTAAAATGTATTGCAAAAAGCGAAGTCTGGAAGAAACGTCATCCAGGAAATCCGAAGAAGAGTTGTAACAACGACTCATGACCGAAAACTCGAGAAAATCAACGAGAAAATAATCAAGTAACAATCTTAAAAAATCTTGGAGAAATCTCAAAGGAAAGCAAAGAAGCACGAGTGCTCTGTCCAAAGCTTCGATAAAGCAAACAAAAAAATTCAAGGGGGACCGCAAACACTCGTATAGGGCTAGACTCAAATATATGTATATGTACTCGAGGGTCCACGAAGGCTACTCGGTCACCCGAATGTATAGAACCTGCCACCGTCTAGAATTGTGTCTTGAACCTCACCCAAAAGGCTACTTCCGAGCCTAAACAGGTATTCGTCAAGTGGATAATCAATTTTAAAATGTATTTTTAAACTTTATGTTTTTGACATGCACATAGGTCTCAAAAAAAGAGAATATCAAATTTTATATTTTTTTTATAGCGAAAAATATATTTTTACCATTTTTTTTAAATAAGTTTTAACAATTTTTATTGTCCACAAGTCGATTACGCTGTCGGACGTGGGACTGCCAACTATCTGAGGAGGTTCGAGTCAACTCCTGCTAGACTTATGTCGGTGAAGAATACCGTTATCATATTGTTCATCAAATACCTGGATCTTGATGTTATAGGATAGAACATATTTCTGCTCTATCTTTCGTGTGCACTTATCATCACCACCCTACACCCCAAAACAAACTACTTGCGACCTTGCTTGATGGTTTCACGTATAACAAAAGGCTATACGTGAACACTTATGCGTCGGACATAAGCTTCAAAAACCGAACCAAGAAGCAAGGAAAGAAAAGAACAAAAATGGGGTGAGAGAGAGGAGGCACTTGGAACCAAGAAGCAAGGAAATAAAAGAACAAAAATGGGGTGAGAGAGAGGAGACACTGATCCTAACCAAGAAGCAAGGAAATAAAAGAACAAAAATGGGGTGAGAGAGAGGAGACACTGATCCATTCAAGAAGCAAGGAAATAAAAGAACAAAAATGGGGTGAGAGAGAGGAGACACCGATCCATCTAAACAACTGAAAAGGGAGACTGGATCAGTTCTCAAAAACTCCTATCGAAAAGACCTGAAAAAGTAGGGTCCGAGGTCTTTCCATAGATCAGTTCTCAAAACTCCTATCGAAAGGACCTGGAAAAGTAGGGTCCAAGGTCTTTCCTAACAAACATAAAGGACCACTTTACACTAATTTTTCAAATCCCAATGACGTAGGATTAATCAAGTCAACTAAATGCTTTTCCAAAATGAGACTTAGAAATCTCCCAAACTTCACAAAAGAAAAATGACTCGGAGAATACCACCACCAATACTCCCAAACTCATGTAATAAATCAGAATCTTCAAACTTTTGAATTAATTAATAGCCTCATATATCAAATAAGTATAAAATCTTCCCATATAACCAAATAAATGCTCAAATAAATGCTCACGACCGACGTCAATACAAAGAGATGAACAACAGGTAAGGCTCTCAGCCAAGGCCACAAAAAGGAAAGGGGGAGCTATTAAAGCTCACGACTAAGGGCAGAAAGGGACAGCTGCTAAGGCCCACGACCAAAGGCAACCCAAGGAACAAGGGTCACAGCTAAAAGCAACAAGGGACAGCTGCTAAGGCCCACAACCAAAGGCAACCCAAGGAACAAGTGAGGCTCACGGCTAAAGCAACCAAAAGGAACCACCGGTGGCTGCTATGCTCCCTTGACATACATAAGAGGATAACTAAAGTGATTATAA
>JXCR01149034.1:2387-14268 GCA_002079205.1 Phalaenopsis hybrid cultivar
CCATTAGATTACAACTGAATCTATCGAAGATGTTTGATCACCTTCAAGCTGATGATTTGGGCTTCAGATCGTCAGATTGAGAGTTTGGTCTTGATGTCTTTTGATAGGTAGCGGCTTCATGAACATGTTGGCATCTTGAGCTTCAGTGAGAACATGCTTTAGATGAATCTATTTGTGTTTTATGTGATCTCTTATAAAGTTGCAGTTCACTTCGACATATTTTATTCTGGTGCGGAAAATAGAATTATGAGCGAGTAGCAGAGAAACCACTGTAAACAATAGTTTTGGGAATTTGTTGATCTATTAATTCTTATAGAAGTCCTCTGATCTATATTATTTCGGTAGTTGCAGTAGCTAAGCTTTGTATTGTAGAACCTTCTCCGTCATAGTGAATCTTCCTCGTGAGAGATTCCCCATCTTGTGTCGTGCAAATGGAGGTGGGAGTCTTGTTGCTTCGCTCAAAAAGGCGTTGGTAAACTTTTCCATTGCTCGCTTACCCTATGTTTCTCGTGAGTTCTTTAGGATGAGCCGGTTTGATATCTATTTCATGCATGTATTTACATTCATTTTTGTATGATTGGCATGAATGTTAAAATTGCATCAAAATATCGTATTTTTGCATGCATCGTCAATCAGTCGTTCACATCGGATCGATTGACCACCTCCGTCAGCCTTGCCGATTGACCGCCATCAATCTGATCGTTTCGACCGATCTTTTCTCGTCGATCAACTGCCCAGGCCGATATGATAGACCACCTTTGTCGGCCAGACCAATCAACTGCCACCGGTTTGATCGTTTTGACCGGCCCATCCCTGTCGATTAGCCGCCACTGGCCTGATCAATCCGATCGACCACCATCGTCGGCTTGACCAATCGAACACCACCAGTTCGAACAATCCAATCAACCCTTTTTTGTTGATCGGTCTCCCAAGTCGGTCCAATTGACTACTTTTCTTCGACTCGAACAATTGACCTCCATCGTTTCGATCATATTGATTGACTCCACTTGAATGATGTATGATTGCATGCTCTTTTTGTATTGCTTGCATGAACACATTCACTCTTGCACCCCTTTGTGCACATGCGAGCACTTGCCCCCATATGCTCGCGGTGCATCTACACCCTACTTGGGCACAACACTTGGTTCCCGTTCCTTGACATTTGTGTTTGCATTTACACTTATTCACCTTTGTATGTCTGTCTGCATAGCATAATGTCGGTTTGCATTTCATATGTTTGTGGTTTGCACTCGAGTCACTGCTCTTGCACACTCATCCTTCAACACCCTCGTGTCCTCCGTGTGGAAGGCTTGTATACTAAGCCTACCCATGGCGTGGTTCTCCCCTAATGAGGACCACACTCATCCCAACATCCACATGTCATTCTTATGAGTCACTGTCTCCTCTACACACTCATTCTCTGAGTCATTGTTTCCTCGACACACTCAATCACGTGCCACTGTCTGCTTGACACACTCATTCTTTGAGTCACTGTTTCTTGACACACAGAATCCCAAGTCACTGCCTCCTTAACATACTTAATCCCAACTTACTGCCTCCTCAACACACTCATTCTTTGAGTCACTGCCTTCTCGGCACACTAAATCCCGAGTCATTGTCTCCTCGACACACTCGCCTCCACTTGTACTGCATTTGCATGCACCACTCCGCATAGTCAGCACATTCATCATTAGTATATGCTCCCATATACTTGTGACGTATGTTTGCCATCTTTTGATCGCTCCTACCCTGATAAGTTGATTGTACTACATTGGATCACCTTGAATCTCCATGTGCATTCCCGATTGTCTCAACGATGAAACTAGCTCATTAGTTAAATGAATCTTTGTTGGTCACGATGCACCAGCTAGTATTGCCCACGAGAATGTCTTGGTCGGCAATATTCATCATCGTATTGTGACTAGCACATGTTTGTTGTTCTAAGATTCCAATGGGTCTAATAGATGTTACTTAGGCTTTCATTTCCTATGAACTATTTTAAAATATAAAAACTTAAAATTTCCTATTATGTATGCATCATATTTTTCAAAATTTACTTTGAAATTATATGCATCCCTACCTAAGACCATAGGTAAGGCCAGCCTTTTTAAAACTTAAAGTTTTACAAAACCTACATCTAGTGACACTTCTTAGAATCCATGGATCATTAGGATGGGGCCGGAGACGGTGACCCCTTCAAAACGTACGTCAGTCTTCTGGCATAACTTTGCACTCACTTGGATGTTGTGTTACGACACAACGTTAGACTAGTCGCAGAGACTCAAGATGTCCATGTGATTTATCAAGGGAAGCACACCGGCGAACAAAATATGGCCCTTCTACAGGGTCAGATAGCCCTTCTTACTGCTTAGATAGCAACATTACAAGCAGACTGGGTTGGGTCTGACGTAGTCTCACCTCCGACTCAGGTAGAGACACGTTTGGTGACGTTAGTTGTGCTACATGAACCTACAAGGTATGTTCACGCCCTAGCAGCGGGCACCTTCCAACTTACATTTGCAATCCTTGGTAAAGCGAATGTTAAGGCCGCCTTAGCAGCTCAGAAAGGAGAGGCTGTATTGTGGAGAGTTTGACCTTACTCCGAGGCTTATGAGTACATACCATATCCTCCGAGGTTTGTCTCTTTACATTTCAAGCAGTTTAATGGAGCACATTGCCTAATTCTATTCCTTGAGTGTTGACCATCCTCGATGGCTCTTTGAGTGAAATTCAAACAAGTTCCCTGAATATCTGTTGAATCTGGGATTATACATTTGGTTAGAATTTTTACATGAATTTAAACAAGCAAAAAGTAAAGGGATGTGATTGGTTATCTTTAATTAGTGGGATCATAAATTTGAAATATTAGATTGTCCTGGTGGCTCGACTTAAGAATTTCTCAGGATAATACATTCTCTGGCCCGCGCGATGCTTCGATAAACCCAAAGAGACCACGATTGATTGATGGCGACTTAGCTTTATCGAGGAGCAATGTATTGTTCTCCCGCTCCAAGGTCGTGGGGTTTCGGCTCCAAAGAATCATGTTGGGTTGTTGTTGATCCTAGTCGACACGACTCTGATCATCTCGGCTCCAAAGAATCATGTTGGGTTGTTGTTGATCAATAGTGATATTACATTTGTGCTCCCATCTGGATTATATTTAAGCTAAGTATTTTAGGTGTTTTATAAGCGACAACTCATCATTCGGTCATTTCAGCACGGTTGATTATCTCAGTCTGTAGGGCTAGATCGGCTTGGCTCACTAGGTCGAATTAGGTGGGCTCAAAAATCCTACTTCTAGCGAGGAATCTTTTTTGTCTCTGTTGGATGATCGAAGATGCTTTGTGAAGATAACCCTTTCATCGGTTCGGCTCGCTTGCATGATAAACTTCCGCATCTAGTCGACTTTCTCTTGGTTTGAGGCACGGGCATTCTCCTCATGAGTTTTTGGGTGAGCTGCTTGGTTCGTGCCAGTCCCCCATCCTCACATTATTTTTGACTCGGTCGGTTTGGCTCGCCTGGTTCGACTAGTCCCTTGATCTCTTTGCAGGAGATCTCCCTTAATCATGCTTTCTTAACCTGAATCGTTGGATCTCTGTGATATCTGCACCGACTCCTCCTTGATGCACTCATTCTCACCTCATTTGTATTTTAATAATGATTACATGTGCAAACTGCAAAAGCATTTAAATCATCAATGAAGCCACCTTTTTTCTACTTTCTTTTCCCAGGCCAACATAGATATTTTAGACCAGGCGGCACTTAATGACAAAATCCACCAATTAGGTAAGCACTAATTTATTACATGTATATATTTACTACAAATTTACAATTATGATGAAATTCAGAAATCCATACTTGAGCTTGAAAGTTCCAACGAAGAGCAAAAAGAAAAAAAAAATGAGTAAAGAATCGTTCAGAGTTATTCTAGTTCATGGATCTGGCCATGGAGCTTGGTGTTGGCATAAGGTGGTGGATGAGCTTCAATCTATGGGATATAATTCAGCGACGGCTATAGATCTCGCTGCTTCTGGAGATGATCCGAGAAGAATTCCTGAAGATGTTCGGACCTTTGAGGATTACAACAGGCCGTTAATGGAGTTTATGTCTACAGTTCCAGATGGAGAGAGAGTGATTCTGGTCGGACATAGCTTCGGGGGCATCAGTTTGGCTTTCGCCATGGATGCCTTTCCTGACAAGATCGCTGCTGCTGTCTTCCTCACTGCATTTTTGCCTGATACTCTTCATGATCCTTCTTATCTTGTCGAGCAGGTTATATTATTCAGTGCTGTTAATGATTTTTCATTATTTTCTCAAAAAAATATCTATGAGACACTATGCAGAGAAGTGTTGTGGCTGAGGAGAAATTATTAGATTACTTCCGGACCTAATAATTTATTAGGGCTCAACATCCAAAAGACAAAAATATGACATAAGTTGTCTCGTTATAATATTGCTTTACAATTTTATCATATAATTCAAAATAAATTTCTTCATGAATATTTTTTTCTTATAAAACTTCTGTTTTTTATCGAAGGAATTTTTTTCTCGCGTTTTATGGTTGATGTGTACTAGAAAATTTATGACGATAGAATAATAGTTTAATGTCTAGCATTTTACGAAAATTTAACATATACTCAGGTAAAAAAATAATCAGTAGTGACACTAGAAGGTTTTACGTGGAAAACATGTAAAAAGAAAAATCACGGGGTCTGACCCAATTGTAAAAATCCACTGTAAGCCGATGATTATAGAGACCCTTGTTCCACAGACGGGAAAATGTTACAAAGTCTTTTGAATTACGATGTTGACGTGTGAATAAACTCGTTGTAGAAGTGGGCGAAGGTCGATGACGATCAATGGACGCCGGCAGGTGGTGGTAGACGACGGTCAGCGGTGATCGATGGCGGTCAGTGATGGTCGACGGCTATCAACGGTGGTTTATGGCGGTTGACGGTGATCAACTACAGTTGGCGGTGGTTGGCAGTCGACGTTGATCGTCGGCAGACATCAATGGTCAACGGTGGTAGGGTTGTCAATGGCGGTCGACGGCGATTGATGGTGGCAGAAGTGGTGATGGACTTCAACTTCTTCTCTAAACTTCAATTTTTTTTTTCAAGTCTTAAGTTCTCATCACTGCTCGTGAGAGGGTGAGACTCTATTTATAATGTTCTTGCTGTAATTGATGTAGGAATATGAACCGCTCTGATAGGACGGCTCAGAAAGCTTTTGATCAGACGGTGTTTGATAGATATTTGAGTATTTTAACGATGTCATAATTGAGCAATCTCGGGCTCACTGGATTCGTCTTGTCGAGATGCTCGATTCGACTATAGGCATCTTCAAACTAATTATAATTTTATTTCTTAAGATTTAATAGATTAATATTTATTCAGCGTTAATTAGCTTCATCAGTGATTAAAATTAAAATTTAATCCGTGGTTAATATGATACTTGGTTGGATAAGCTTACAACTATCATGAGGGGGTAATTGGGTAAAGTTAATTAATTAGGGTTAATCTCCTATAATATTTATTATTGACCTCTAAGTAATGTTTTGAATGGCAATAATATATCAAGAGTAATTTCTCCATCATTTTAGCCCAGAAACGCTCGTGACACTGCAAATCTGCAACAAGCCAAATCCATGTTATAGAATTCTATAATAAAACAGAAGCACAAAGAAACATGAAAAAACAGCCTCACATGCTCAACGAAAGATATTCTTTATTGATGCCCTTTTCATTACAATACAAATGTGCAAACTAATTGAACTGCCCCCTCCCCAACTCTAAATTAAATTAATAAAAGAAAGATTTGATGTGCAAAATAATGTGGAAAAAATAATCACGTGACAAACAAACAATTAAATATGGTGGGATATACGTGGTTCAACGCAAATTTGCCTATGTTTAGGGAGGAGTTATTATTGTGACAACGGGTTTGGAGAAGGAAAAGAAGGTTGAAATATGATTGCAACTCGACACATAAAAATTAGTCATAATTACTTCTATAAATAAGTGAGGATAATGACATATTAAGATAAGATATAAACTTTCCTATTTAACCTCTTTTTATAAATAAGTTTCAAATAAGACTATCTCCACCTCATCTCTCAATTCCAGATAAGTGAGAGATAATCAAAATGAGCTCCAACATCAAAATGACAACATCAAGATGGTTGTCTATGTGCATCTTACTCCCGAAGGGATCAAGCCTCATGTGGTTCTTCAAAATGTCAGAATTTACAATCAATTATCAGTTCGGATGCTCACCAAATTTTATAGTATGTGGACTAGTAGAACATTTGTGAGCATGTTTGTTGGATTCTCCTTTGTATCTATCTTATTCAACAGAACATTGATGTCATCAATTAAGTCTAGAACAAAATGGTATCTTATATTAATGTTTTGTACTGAGATGATAAATTGGATTCATGACTGATAATATTGCACTTCAACTATCACTTAATATTGTCATAGACTCTCGATCAACTCTAAAGTCATCTAATAGGCAATGCATCCATATCACTTCCTTCATCCCCGCTGTGACTATCATGTACTCAGCATACATAGTAGACAAAGCAAAAGTAAACTGAAGAGCTGATCTCTAACTGATTGGACCTTCTGTCAATATGGATAAGTAGACCATCGTAGACCAACACCTATCTATATCACTTGCATAATTTGAATCAGTGTAACATTCACATAACTCTCAAACAACAAGCTAATACCAACTGTTCCCTTCAGATAACTCAGAATAATCTTCACAATTTCTTAATGACTATATCCTAGATCATGCATGAATATCCTCACAACACCAACAACTTATATAAAGTTTGATCTAATACAAATCATGACATTCATCAAACTTCCCATTACACTAGCATAAGAAATCGATTGCATAACTTTTCTCTTCTGATCATTATTAGGACACTGATCTAAACTCAGCTGAAAGTGAGATGTAATAGGTAGACTCATCTCCTTGCTCGAGCCATGAACCCCAAAATTTTTAGTGCATTCCCAATATATGCTCTTTGTGAGAGCCAAACTTTTTCATATACCTTTTTCTTGGGAATCTTCATGCTAAGAATTTTATGATTTTTACCAAACTCTTTCATCTCAAAATACCTAGACAATTTTTTCATGAACCCCAAACATTTTTAGTGCATTCCCAATATATGCTCTTTGTGAGAGCCAAACTTTTCCATCTACCATTTTCCTGAGAATCTTCATGCTATGAATTCTATTATTTTCACCCAACTCTTTCATCTCAAAATATCTAGACAATTTTTTCTTCATCCTATCAATCTCAATCTGACTAGCAAATGCAATCAACTTATCATCAATATATAAAAGCTAGTAGATGAACTCACTATTGACCAATTTTTTAAAATATGCACAATGATTGTATTGGCTCCTCTTGTACTCGTGGCTTGTCATGGACTAATCAAACATCTTATACCACTATTATGGTGACTACGGCTTAAGACTTGTCTGGTCTGTCAACTAAGTCTTTTGAAATAAATTCTTTTAAGACTCTATATCATGCGACTAAACATATTAATCTCTTATTACAATACCCCATATAAAAATTTAGTCTTCACATTAAACTGCTCTAAAATCATACTATAATGTACTATAAATGCTAAAAGAACACAGATCAAGGTATTCTTGAACACTGTGATAACACCTCATAATAATCAATTCATTCTCATTGTGCAAACTTTTTTTCCACTAACATTGTATTATACCACGCATTAGCTTCATAAGATTATTTCTTCTTTGCATACACCCATTTGCATGCAATGACATTTTTTCCTGGGGAAAGCTTAACCTACCTCCAATCAAATTCTTTTTTCTCATGATTTTTGTTTATCATTCTGCACATGGTGATAAATTGGACACCCACCCTCATGTGTTCATAAGCTCTAGCAGGATGCCTCTTCTACATCTCTTTTAGGGTCTTCTTCCCAATGGCTACAGAAGACATACAACTCCCGAAGTGACAAGCATAGTCTATGAACTTGACCCAGTAGACCTTATCTATCCTAGCATTGGACAATATACACCAAACTTTCTCTACCAAAGTCCATTTCGTCCTCTCCATCACCCTATTCTATTGTGGCGTCTCATGACTAGTGAAGTTGTGCTCTATCCCAACTTTCTACACTTGAAAGGAAGCATTTGATTGTGTTCGCCCCCATTGTCTAATCAGTTTTATTCTCTTTACGAGTCTAGCTCGCAATCCACTTCTTCCAAGTAATGAAAATTTTTAGCATCTTGCTTTTACACTTCATGGTGTGCACCCAGATATATTTGTAGTAATATTTAATAAAAGAAATAATGTATCTTTGTCAGTTGAATGATGTTATCTTATTGGGCCTAAAAATCTGTGTGAACATACTCTAAAATACAATATGTATTGTGGATGGTAGTACCAAATGATACTTGTGTGTTCTTGCTAAATACATGATATTCACAAAAATTAAGCTTCTAGGTACTTGATCCTTTAATCAAACATTGCTTTAACAAAGCCTGAAGTGAAAAAACTTCAGCATAAGCAAGTCTTATATGTCATAATATAATGATGTTAGAATAATCATTAGCAATAACAATTGTTCCAACCATTGTAATACTCTAAAGTGGTCAAAGTTGTGATGAAAAACTTCCTTAAGAAAATTTAGCACTCTACGACATATTCTCAGAGGTGTTACTTCAATAACTACCTTGTAGCCATTGGTCTTAAAGTCCTCAGCTAACAGTAAATTCTTCTTGATATATAGAATACGCCTAATATCAATCAGCTTTCTCAAAGTACCATCAGGCATCATAGTAAAGACGCTCCTTACGTCGATACTATAACAAGCTTGATTGTCACCCATGGTTAATGCATTGTTATCAAACTTTTTGTATGTATAGAAACACTCTTAATGGGGACAAATGTGATGTGTATCACATGTGTTCAAAATCCAAAATGAATCATTTGTATACAAACTATGAGATTCTACATATCATGATACATTTGATTTTGTCTCTTCACATATCTTCATAATAGGACTGGCTTTCGTGTTAAAGAAAACTTCTTTTTCTTTTTATTGTCACTTTGGACAGTTTTTTCTTCGAATGACCAATTTCTAAGCAGAAAAAATACTGATAATTCCCATGGTTGCGCCCACGAGGCTTGTGCTGCTTAATTTTGAATAGTATCATCATTGCCACTCTTCTTTGTCTTGTTTCTCTTCTTCTTAAATCTGTAATTTGAAGTGTAAGTGTATCAGCTAACTTTATATTTGTGAACACCTTATTCTTTCAATATAGTACATTGTTCAACAACGTCGTAGTCACCTTATCATAATTCATGACCTCAATTATGAATGAGTGTCTTCGTAAAATTTTTGTACTCATCCGTGAGTGAATTCAATAGAATAAGTGACTTGTCTTCATGACCAACCTCCCCATACATATTTAATATATTTGACAAAAGCTTTGTAAAATTATTCATGTCTTCATCAATAGTAACCCAATCTCTAATCTAAAATCCTGTGAAGCATCGCATCGACCCCCCCCCCCCCCCCCCCNTCCCCGCTGTGACTATCATGTACTCAGCATACATAGTAGACAAAGCAAAAGTAAACTGAAGAGCTGATCTCTAACTGATTGGACCTTCTGTCAATATGGATAAGTAGACCATCGTAGACCAACACCTATCTATATCACTTGCATAATTTGAATCAGTGTAACATTCACATAACTCTCAAACAACAAGCTAATACCAACCGTTCCCTTCAGATAACTCAGAATAATCTTCACAATTTCTTAATGACTATATCCTAGATCATGCATGAATATCCTCACAACACCAACAACTTATATAAAGTTTGATCTAATACAAATCATGACATTCATCAAACTTCCCATTACACTAGCATAAGAAATCGATTGCATAACTTTTCTCTTCTGATCATTATTAGGACACTGATCTAAACTCAGCTGAAAGTGAGATGTAATAGGTAGACTCATCTCCTTGCTCGAGCCATGAACCCCAAAATTTTTAGTGCATTCCCAATATATGCTCTTTGTGAGAGCCAAACTTTTTCATATACCTTTTTNACCCCATCTCTAATCTAAAATCCTGTAAAGTTGATGCTTCATCTGGAGATGATTATCCACGCTTTTTTGTAATATATTTGTTCTCTAGCATCCTCTATAATTTTCTTACAAAAGTTTGCATTATAACTTCAATTTTGATCTTTTGAGATAAGCAATTTTACACCAAGTCACTGACAATGAGGTTCATCTTCAACCAATCTATTTCTCATGTCCCTTCAGGGTGTTGATCACTATCAAGAACTTTTTTCAAATTCATAGGGCACGATACATCCATCGCATCACATCACTACATACCAAATTTTCTTTATCGTTAAATCTCATTACATTGATTTCAACCGGATGTTATCGTTTTCATTGTCTTGAGGGATGTTGAAATACTTTACAACTTGTTATTATCCATGGCTCCATCAGATATTGTAATTCAACTTGCTTCGATCTGTTTGTCTTGCATCCGCGTCTTCAACGAAATCGCAGTTGCACATCATAGAAATTGCACTGATCTGACTCTAGTATCAATTGTTGTGCAAAACCATGTTAAAAACAAAACCAAACATCAAACAAACAATCAAACATGGTGCAGTATACGTGATTCGACACAAATTAGTCTACGTTCACAATGTGGTATATTCCACTATCAACAACGGAGGATAAAAAAAAAGAGACGACTGAAATAGGGTTTCAAATCAACACAAAAATCAACCATAATCATTCTGATAAACCCAAGAGAATTATAACAAATAGGCATAAAAAACAACAACATTTACAAACATATCATTCAATTGTCATGTATTTCCATATCAAACGCGTAAAGTTCAATTTTTTCATACATATATACCACATTATTTATGTATGGAAAGGTGTGCGTTATTTTTTAAAAGTTAAAATAATTAATTGATTTAATATGAAAGATTTGAGTGATATAAATTTAAAAAGTAAAGTTTATGTGCTAGATATATAAATACAAAGGAATTATGTATGTATGTAAATGTCCCCTTTATAAAAATAAATGAATAAAAGTTTAATAGCTAATTAGGAATGACACCCCTTAAAGGTCACAATTGTGCACTCGGCTCCTGTGTCGCGTTAATAAGAAGAAAATATTAGATGTCGACGTGCCGACAAACAATGACTGGCATTCGGCAATGCCACCATGTAGAGTCCATGTAGAGTGACATGCATGGTCGAATCTCAACTGTTGTCAGTTTGCACAATTATCACTATCTATTATTTTTTTCTTAGCAAAACTGCATCAAAACTCCTGATATCATAATTTTTCCCTTTAATGTGATAGTTGCATTCAATTTAAAGTACATATTTCTGAAATAAAACCTCACTAATATTTGTTTAATTTTGTTTTATATATATACACATCTATAATTACAGCAATTACAAAAACTTTCGAATCGAAAGCTACAGATCCAGTTCCAGTCTGTAATTGTTCCCGGAAAATCAGAACCGTTGATCACGTTCTGTTTCGACTCCAAAGCTCTCGCCACCTTCCTCTATCAGAACTGCTCCTCTGAGGTAAAATCAAACGAATAATGCAAACGCATTTGCATGCATACCACCCAATTTTTGTGTATTTGCATTAGATATGTAAATGCATAAGAAATGAGTGGCATGCATGTAAATCTTCCAATTATGTTTACATAAAAGATGAGCTCTGTTTTAACCATTGAAACTATGATGAACGGCTAGGATTTGACGATGGCAAGTATGAAGCAGAGAACTACATCATACTTCCTAGAAGATCTGAGAAAGATGCCACC
>JXCR01149035.1:0-87593 GCA_002079205.1 Phalaenopsis hybrid cultivar
AGGGCATATTAAAGTTGATTAGAGCGACACCGGTTAGGATCCTACGGTTCCCTCATTCCGACGTCACTATTTTCTATTGGATTCACTTAGTACAAATGAACTTACTAAACCCAACTTAATGAGTTCATTTAAACCGTCGGAAGCCTGGTTAGCAACCGTAAGTTACCTCCTCCGAGGGATTCCCGATCATCCGATAGAGACATCTTAATTTAGTTGAAGTTGTCAACCGTAGGTTACCTCCTCCGAGGGATTCCCGATCATCCGATAGAGACTTTTTAATGTTTGTGTGATGTTTGTGATTAAATTTTGAGTTGTTTTATATTTTGAATGTTGTGGCGGTGAACCGTGGGAAGCCTCGTTAGCAACCGTAGGTTTCCTCCTCCGAGGGATTCCCGATTATCCAATAGAGACGTCTTAATTTAGTTGAAGTTGTAGTTTTTTGAGGAATTCCCGATCATCCGATAGAGACATCTTAATTTAGTTGAAGTTGTAGTTTTGTGTGATGTGTGTGTCCTTGAGTTGTTTTATATTTTGAATGTTGTGGCGGTGCTGTAGGTTACCTCCTCCGAGGGATTCCCGATCATCTGATAGAGACATCTTAATTTAGTTGAAGCCATAGGTTACCTCCTCCGAGGAATTCCCGATCATCCGATAGAGACATCTTAATTTAGTTGAAGTTTTGTTTTGTGATGTTTGTGATTAAATTTTGAGTTGTCTTATATTTTGAATTTTGTGGTGGTGAGTTACCTCCTCCGAGGGATTCCCGATCATCCGATAGAGACATCTTAATTTAGTTGAAGTTGTCAACCGTAGGTTACCTCCTCCGAGGGATTCCCGATCATCCGATAGAGACTTTTTAATGTTTGTGTGATGTTTGTGATTAAATTTTGAGTTGTTTTATATTTTGAATGTTGTGGCGGTGAACCGTGGGAAGCCTCGTTAGCAACCGTAGGTTTCCTCCTCCGAGGGATTCCCGATTATCCAATAGAGACGTCTTAATTTAGTTGAAGTTGTAGTTTTTAATGTTTGTGATTAAATTTTGAGTTGTTTTTTATTTTGAATGTTTTGGCGGTGAATTTTATCTTGGTTGATTTTAGTTTTGATTTTGGGTTATGGTTATAGTTAACATGCAAGTTTATGTAGGTACATGCAAGTTTGAAACATGTAAGAAAAAAGGCAAAAGAAAGACGGTACTATAAACTGTAAAAGCGTACCTGGCGAGTCTTCTCGTTCNGTTATGGTTACATGCAAGTTTATGTAAGTAAATGTAAGCATGAAACATGTAAGGAAAAGGTAGAAGAAAGACGGTACTATAAACTGTAAAAGCGTACCTGACGAGTCTTCTCGTTCCACCACCTGAAAGCAGAAGAAAGATGGTACTAAAACTATAAAAGCGTACCTGGCGAGTCTTCTCGTTCCACCACCTGAAAGCAGAAGAAAGGCGGTACTATAAACTGTAAAAGCATACCTGGCGAGTCTTCTCGTTCCACCACCTGAAACTTAATTGCATGTTAAAGCAGTTTATAAAGAGCAGGAAAGGTAAAATTTTGGTAATTTTCCTAGCCCTTGCATATGAGGGCATTTATGAAGAGGAAAAGTAGAGTTCTGAGGGGTTTTCCTAACTCTATGTTGTATTTTGGTGGGTCCTTAAAAGTTTAATTNTCTAAGAATAGGGTAATTATCATTTATCATTTAATTTAAAAATTATGTGGGTGAAGACCTTTATAGAGACAAGTTAATGTAATTTCAACACTTAGCCAAATTTTAATCCTAATTGGGCTTAGTGGTGTTTCCAGGATGTTTGACTTAGTTATGTTTACTTTTCTAATCCTTGTTTAATCAATTCTTGATTTAGCCTAAGCCACCATTAAACCCTTTAAGACCTAGGTGAGTGTCTTAATTAGATGGTTAAGTTTTAAGTGGTCATGATTCATGATTTGAATTTTATTTGAAAGTCAACATAAGGGTATTAAATTGATTAATTATTGACTTGAAAAGTCATACCCTAAGTCCAGGATCATTTAATCTTTTAATAAACTTCTAAATTTTAATAATTTAGAAATTTATTAATCTTAATTAAGAAAGTGCAGTTGGTTTCTACCAAACTTTGTATTTCAAGCATCAAATAAAATGATTAAGATCAGAGGTTACCCATTCCCCTCCTTGACTTAAGCTTAAATGTTAATTAAGGCAAGGTTTCCAAAATTACACATTTACCCCTAAGGTTCTAATACTTCATAATTTATCAAATTGAATTCAAATGACTTTGAAATTTTTACTCTACCTCATTCATGGGTCAATTGAGACATCAGAAGAGGAAATGTGATTTTTCAAGATTTAATTTAATTTATATATTTATTTTCATGCAAAAATAGGATTTTTCAAAGAAAATTCCTAAAATTGACCAACGTAAATTATAATCACTTGAAATTTTTACTAAAGGTAGACCTAGACCTGAAGAACCTTTGGGTCAAAGTTCAGAATTGTTTGAATTCTTTGTGATTTATTAGAATTATTTTAATTTTTAGGTTATTTAAGAAAAATAAAATATTTTAAGTTGTGAAAATTAAGTTTTATGTTTTTGAAAAATTTCCCTAAAGTCAGAGAACTCAGAGGAGCAAATTTTATTTTATTTTTTATTTTTCCTTGATTTATTGGAATTATTTTAGTGAAAACTCATTTTTAGTCTTTTAAAAATTATTTTTAAGCTTTGAAAATAAATATCTTTATTTAGAAAATTGAGAAAAATATTTTAATTGCTCCTAAGTGATTAGGAAATAATTTAGAACATTTCCATGAGTTTTATTATTTTTATGATTTTTATGAATTTTTAATTATTTAAATATTTAGAATAGGCTAAAAATCAAATTTTTATCTTAAATATCATTTTATTTTTAGAAAATACTCTTAATCACAGAGAACTCAAAAAACTAAGTTTCATAATTTTTTGAGTTATATTTTGATTTTAAAAATCATTTAAGAGTTAAGAGTGATATTTATCCTTAAAAATAAATTTAAGTTTTTAAATGAACTCAAAATATTTTGAAACTTTTATGATGAGTTCTCTGGATCATAAATCACAGCAGAGATAAAAAATCTAGTCATTTAAATGTTTTAATTTTTCAAAATTAATTATCTTAGTGATTTAGTATTTGGAAAATTTAAGGATGTTTTAAATGACTTGACCCGTGAAATTATTTTCAAAGGTTCTCTGGTCATGGTAGACCTTCCAAAATTTTCTTGGGATTTAATGACCAATATACTAATTTCCATGATTATTTTAAGGAAATAATGTGAAATAACTTGTAAAATATGGATCTCTATATAGGAACCTCCTATCACTTTGAAAAAATTAGAGAATATTCCCCCTTACAAAGGCTACAATATGCCAAAATTTCAAGCCAAGGTGATGTGTCAATATGCATGGAGAATCAAATGATTCCAAATAGTGTTTAATTAATTAAAAATATTTTATGCATGAAATAGACTTAAAAATTATTCCACATTATTTTCCTCTGTTCACTAAGCAAGAGAGTATTTTTATTTTGTTTTTGTGATTTTTCTACACAAAGTTATAAATTTTCTAACTTAAGGGTATTTAAAAAATAGGAAAAAGCCATATTTATCTATTTAAACAGCGCGTGCTGACTAGATCCTAGGCAGCTACAAAGGCATACGTGGCGCGCTCTGGTTGGACGCTGCCGTCCAGGTAGCTGCTGACTCAACCCGCTGTTTATGTCCCGAAGTGCTGTCCGTCTCAATCTCCCCCATCTATTTGATACACGCTTGATCAAATGGCTCCCCATCATCGCCCCCGATAGAATGATCCTGTGCCCGTCCACACTAAAACCTTAAGATCTCGGCCTAGACTCAACCAAATCACTTCGAGTTTGATCTTATGGACTCGTCTAAGTGAGACAAACTCATCCATACGACTAAGGTACCATGAAATCAAGCTTAAGTAAATGGAGAATCAAAATAAGCACGGGAGGAGGAGGAGTTTTATACCTTTGCTCTGAGAAGGGAAGCTTCTATCAGAGGTGTTCGACACGTTCGTTGGGGTCCAAGGAGGCTATGGATTGAGTCCCTGGTCTTGGTGTAAAGCCTAGGTATGAATTCGACCAAGCTCGATTTCAGGTTGATCTAGAGCTATGGTAGAGGCTCTGTGGAAGGGGGATTTGATGGGGCTTTGGCTTCTTTCACTGGATTGAGTCCCTAGTCTTGGTATAAGGCCTAGGTATGAATTCGACCAAGCTCGATTTCAGGTGTTGGTCTAGAGCTATAATAGAGGCTCTGTAAGTCTAGGTATGAATTTGACCAAGCTCGATTTCAGGTGTTGGTCTAGAGCTATGGTAGAGGCTCTGTGGGAAGGGAATTCGATGGGGCTTTGGCTTCTCTCAATCTTGTGAAGGTGTGGGCACAAGCAATTGAAGTTTGGTGGAGTGTGGAGGTGTATTGGGTTCTGTCCTGGTTTTCGGTAAGGTTTCAAGCTTAAAATTGGGCTCCGACAAGGGGGATGGGTGAGGAAAGATGGTTTTCGGCAGGGTCAAGCTCAAAATTAAGCTCCGACAATGGGAATGGGTGAGGGAAAACGGTTGGGATGCACTGAGGGGATCTTAGGGAAGCTCTGTGTGAAGTTTGGAGAGGCCTCTCTGGAGAGATTTTCATCACTTAGATCAATGGCCATGGAGGTGGCCTTTTATAAAAATGGGGTTATGGTGGCTCAGCACACCTCCCATGGCCGTGGGAAGTGAGTTTTTATAAAAATGACCATGGGGTGGCTCTGAGGGCATACGTTTGGGTGCATTATGGTGCATAGGTGGAGGGCAGAGGAGCTCCATGCTTTTATTTGGATGAGCTGGCCTCTAGGTTTGATTTAGATGAGGTGCCATGGGAGTGTCTCTCAGTTTTGGGCTTTTCCGGCCACTAGGCTAGTCGGCCGGCTAGGGGGATGTGGTTAGGAGCTCAGGGAACCCAGAGGAATCCATCACAGCAATTTAATGCAAATGTGCTTGGATTTGGCAAAGATATCTTAAGCATGTGCATTTTTGGAAATAAGATCCCTTAATTTGNTTTTTGGAAATAAGATCCATTAATTTGAGGGACCTTTGGTCCATGGCTTTATTTAGCTGATTTCATGGTGTTTGGAGTGGTCACTAAGTCCAACTAATGGCTGTGGTGGAGTTAATTTGGTGGCTTTAGGGTGGTTAGGACTCATTTAGTATGTGGGTCCAAGTGGGTGCAAATGACCAAAACTTGGGTTTAGGCTAGGTTAGCCGTGTCAATTGGCTCAATTTATTGTTGCATTTGGTGTAGATGATCATAATAAACAACTTTGGTGAAGGATGGAAGTGTTTTTGAGTTCAATTGAAGGGTCAATTTGAAGGAATTTTGAACTTTAATCAATTTGGTCATGTTGGGCTAGGCTTGGGTCTAGCCTAGGTTAGCCTTGGGCTAAGTCTAAATTGATTGTTGTAAATGATCAATAGGGACCTCATGAAGAGTTTCCAACTGGAATTGGATAACAATTTAGAGGTTAAGGCAATCAATTGGGTGAAATTTAGGGACTTAGCCAATTTGGGGCTAAATTTAGGAATTTTGGATTTATGCCAAAATCAAATGGATTTGAGGCTTCACCAATGCCAATTGTTGGTTGATTTTGATGTATATGAATTTAATAAAGATTTTTAAACATTAATTAAGGCCAATTGACTAGGCTATGGGTTCAATTTGGTGAGATTAGGTCATATGGTGAAAATTGGGTTTGACTCAAATCAGAATTGGGTTCAAATCATAGACCAATTGAGCTTGGATTTGGTTTAGTTTGGTCATAAAAAAAGGGAATTTTGACCTAAATCAAAATTGGGCTCAAATCATGGGCCTATTAATCTTGGAGTTAGTTTAGTTTGATCATATAAAAGGTGACTTTGAGTTTATGATTGTAATTGGGGCAAATTGAGATCAAATTGATGAACATTTGGGTTTGGGGAATTTGGGCCCTTAAAGGTAAATTTGAGGGTTTTGGCTAAAGACTGTAAAATTGGCCAAATTTGGTAATGTGGTAGTTGAGAAAAATGAAATTGATATTATTTTGGATTTATTAAGATTTTCTGGGAATTTTTGGAATTTTTGGGATTTTGGGTTATGGAGGGGTATTTTGGTAATTTGGTGGTGCTTTAGGGGTAGAAGGCTAAGATGCATATTTTGGTAGAGTTGAGGTACCAACCATCACCAACAAGCCATGGACCAATGGAAGCCCCATTTTTGGTCCTCTATATAGTGGTCTTAGCCAAACCATAGCCTTAGGGCTAGTAGGTTTAGAGGACCATCTACATGAGTATCATAAAAGATCAAGGGACCTACGATAGAAATTTGAGTTCAAAGTTGTGAGTGATTTTGGGTGCAGATAAGTGAAGTGAGTGAAGTGAGTGCCTTAGCTCCAGACCAACACGCAGGGTCAACCTTAAGGTCCAACAGTCCTAATGGTGACTCATCTTGAGTTTCCCCCATAGTGACCCCTCCTACTAAGTGCTAGAGGTTTGGACCAATATGTGGAACTTCAAGTTGAGTAAAGAAGAGTTTGGAATTTCTAGTGGTGATGGTGCCTTTTCTAGTTTTCTAAGAATAGTCAATAGGAAAATTCTATCGCTAGACCTTAGGCTACCTAAAGAGGAAAAACTAAACCTCAAACAAAAGTGAGATCAACAAATGGACCCCCAATAGGTGTGGTGTATTGTGCAAGCACACCGCGCTTATTGGCGTTGACCGACGAGATCAACAAAAACCAATACAAACTCATACGTCAACAGACTCTGAAGTACGCATAGAGTTGTGTGTGTGATTTGTTTCTGCTGGGGAATTAGCAGGTGAGTGTTTAATCAAGTCAAGAAGTAGGGACTGTCGCTGAGGATTGGAGAGTGGACTTTGAGTTATGAAATTTCAAAGATTTCCAAAGGATGGGAGTCAGTATGTAAGTGTTGAACCCGAGGTGGGAATTGAAATTTAGATATCAATCCAAAAAGAGAGAGAGAGAGTCAGAATGTAAAAACTGACCACAAATGTAATAAATAAGAAATATACGGCTGATTCAAAAATGAGAATTGAAATGTAGGTCAATTCTCAAAAAAGAGTGTCGGAATGGAAGGACCGACCTCGAATGTAATGAAGAAGAAATGTGAAAATGAGAATTGAAATTTATATCAATTCTTAAAAGGGAGTGTCGGAATGTAAGGACCGACTTCGAATGTAATGAATAAAAAATATGAAAATGAGAATTAAAATGTAGGTTAATTCTCAAAAGAGAGTGTCAGAACGGAAGGACCGACCTCGAATGTAATAAATCAAAATTATACGACTGATTCGGAAATGAGAATTGAAATGTAAGACAATTTTCAAAAGAGAGTGTCGGAATGTAAGGACTGACCTCGAATGTAATGAATAAAAAATATGAAAATGAGAATTTAAATGTATATCAATTCTCAAAAGAGAGTGTTAGAACGTAAGGACCGACCTCGAATGTAATAAATCAGAAATGTAGAACTGATTCGGAAATGAGAATTGAAATGTAGGTCAATTCTCATGTCAATTCTCAAAAGAGAGTGTCGGAATATTAGGACTGACATCGAATGTAAAGAATCAGAAATATTAAAATGAGAATTGAAATTTATATCAATTCTCAAAAGGGAGTGTCGGAATGTAAGGACTGGCCTCAATTGTAATGAATGAGAAATATGAAAATGAGACTTGAAATGTATAACAATTCTCAAAATAGAGTGTCAGAATGTAAGGACCGGCCTTGAATGTAATGAATCAGAAATATGAAAAGGAGAATTGAAATGTATATGAATTCTTAAAAGAGAATGCCAGAATGTAAGGACCAACCTCGAATGTAATGAATCAGAAATGTAGGACTGATTCAAAAATGAGAATTGATATATAGGTAAATTCTCAAAACAGAGTGTCAGAATGTAGGGACCGACCTCGATTGTAATGATTCAAAAATATATGACTGATTCATAAATGAGAATTGAAATGTAAGTCAATTCATAAAAGAGAGTGTCAGAATGTAAGGACCGACCTCGACTTTAATGAATCAAAAATATGAAAAGGAGAATTGAAATGTACATCAATTCTCAAAAGAGAGTGTCGAAATTTAAGGACCGACCTCAAATGTAACAAATAAGAAATGTAGGACTGATTCAGAAATGATAATTCAAATGTTGGTCAATTCTCAGAAGAGAGTGTTGGAATGTAAGGACTGACCTCGAATGTAATGAATCAAAAATATGAAAATGAGAATTGAAATGTATATCAATTCTCAAAAGAGAGTGTCAGAACATAAGGACCGACCTCGAATGTAATGAATTAGAAATGTACAACTGATTCGGAAATGAGAATTGAAATGTAGGTCAATTCTCATGTCAATTCTCAAAAGAGAGTGTCGAAATGTCAGGACTGACATCGAATGTAATGAATGAGAAATATTAAAATGAGAACTGAAATTTATATCAAATCTCAAAAGGGAGTGTCGGAATGTAAGGACCGGTCTCGAATGTAATGAATGAGAATTATAAAAATGAGAATTGAAATGTATATCAATTCTCAAAATAGAGTGTCAGAATGTAAGGACCAACCTCGAATGTAATGAATCATAAATATGAAAATGAGAATTGAAATGTATATCAATTCTTAAAAGAGAGTGCCAGAATGTAAGTACTGACTTCGAATGTAATGAATCAAAAAGGTAGGACTGATTCGAAAATGAGAATTGATATATAGGTCAATTCTCAAAAGAGTGTCAGAATGTAAGGACCGACCTCAAATGTAATGAATCAGAAATATATGACTGATTCGAAAATGAGAATTGAAATGTAAGTCAATTCTTAAAAGAGAGTGTCAGAATGTAAGGACCGACCTCGAATTTAATGAATCAAAAATATGAAAATGAGAATTGAAATGTATATCAATTCTCAAAAGAGAGTGTCAGAATTTAAGGACCGACCTTGAATGTAACAAATCATAAATGTAGGACTGATTCAGAAATGGGAACTGAAATGTTGGTCAATTCTCAGAAGAGAGTGTCGGAATGTAAGGACCGACCTTGAATGTAATGAATCGGAAATATAGGGCTGATTCAAAAATGAGAATTAAAATGTAGGTCAGTTCTCAAAAGAGAGTGTCGGAATGTAAGGACCGACCTCGAATGTAATGAAGCAGAAATGTGAAAATGAGAATTGAAATGTATATCAATTCTTAAAAGGGAGTGTCGATTGTAAGGACGGACTTCAAATGTAATGAATCAGAAATATTAAAATGAGAATTGAAATGTATATCAATGCTCAAAAGAGAGTGTCAGAATGAAAGGACAGACCTCGAATGTAATGAATCAGAAATATAGGATTGATTTGGAAATGAGAATTGAAATGTAGGTCAATTTTTAAAAGAGAGTGTCAGAATGTAAGAATCGACCTCGAATATAATGAATCGAAAATATAGGACTGATTGGGAAATGAGAATTGAAATGTAAGTCAATTCTTAAAAGAGAGTGTCGTAATGTAAGGACTGACCTCGAATGTAATGAATTAGAAATACGAAAATTTGAATTGAAATATATATCAATTCTCAAAAGAGAGTGTCAAAATGTAGGGACTGACCTCGAATGTAATGAATCAGAAATGTAGGACTGATTCGGAAATGAGAATTGAAATGTAGGTCAATTCTCAACAAAGAGTGTTGGAATGTAAGGACGGACCTCAAATGTAATGAATCAAAAATGTAGGACTGATTTGGAAATGAGAATTGAAATGTAAGTCAATTCTCAAAAGAGAGTTGGTAGTGTTGAATTTATAGAAATGTATCATGTGAAAAAAAGTTGATCCTATTGAAGGAGCTCTGTAAAGATTTGTGAGTTTTTGTACAGAATGTGAAATTCTGCGGGGTTGTGGAGAGAGTTAGTGTAGATAATGAAGATCGTGCTGCGCACACAAAAAGTAGGAAATTCCGAAAACGGAAGAACCTACTCAACAAGTTTGTTTTATTTTCTTGTTGTTTTTATCACATTTAAATTTTCAAAAAATGGTTTTAAAGTTTTAATTTTAATTTGTTGATTTTCAAAAGACATTAGTTTAGTTATTTACTCATTTGTGATTATTTTTCAATTATGTGATTATTGTTGAGGATTTGTTGTTTCTTTCTTTGTTCATTGAAATTCTGAACCATCGCATAGTTCACGGCGTTCATCCATCGAATAAAAAGGCAACTAACAAAATAGTACAATTTGAGAGAAATTTCCATTAATTTGCTCCAAAAGAGATGCCATAAATGAGACATAGGCTAATCCCTTAAAAGGTACATTATGTAATCCATTTTGAAATACATTGAAAATCATCTCATGTTGTGAATACATCGTAGACTGAATATATTAGATGCATGTCATGCTATTAAAAGAAAGAAAGTGAACCCTCTGTATCAGGCATGTTGAGCTCCTGATCAAGCAGACCTTCTAAGTCATGCTCCAGGATAAGACTTCCCTGCGCATGTACTTAGAGGTACAACCTTCTCACAGCACGTACGGAAATAACTCTTCCAGTTCTAGGTCCTGCTGGACTCCATATGGTATTTTACTGTCATCCATTCTATGGAAAGTCACAGACCCCCTACGGTGTTGCACTCCTGGAATGCAATGTTTGGCAACGTCTGCACCGTTGCCCTTGAGAACAAGTATTAAACCGACTAGAAGAGGAATCTCCATAGAACCTTTGAATTCACCAGGGCCGACAATATCGATTTCTTTCCCAAATAGAATATTGCTTTTACTCATGAACGAGACCGTGCAGAAATGCCTCACAAAATCATGATGATCAATGTGCAGGGGAATGCAATCACTTTCTTCATAAATGTTAATGATGCAACTGTTGGGAATGCAAGTAGCAGGAATCCATATGGTATTTTACTGTCATCCATTTTATCATTGGTGGTAATGGATCCACTTGGTTGTATCTGAGGATCCCAGGCGGATTCCCCTGTCCGTCGTTCGTGAAGTTATAGCAACATACGCATTGGATGGTGATTCTTCCCTTTCCCCTTATCCATTTCTTTTGCTCGGAATATGTTCTTTTCATGAGAAGACTCGCTCGGCCTCTATCTCTTAAATTGAAGATGCAATCCAGAATGCTTTTCTCATTAGTTTCACAAAAAATCCTGGTATATAGCTCCAGGCCTTGCAGTATATTGACAAACTTTCCCTGAACTTCTTCATAAAACTCGAATTCTCTTTTATTTACTCTACTTATCTTGTAGTATTCTACCATACCAGGGGTTGGCAGCTGTCACGGGCATTCCTTCCTTAGAGCTTTGACGAGAACCCAAACTGATGTTGGTCGATCTGGAACATGAGTTTCATCCTCTAATAGGATGTATGACCCTGGGCTCCACGGTACAAGCTGATCTGTCCCCAGTGGGATATATGGCTCATCTATTGCGAAGTCTGAAGTCTGAGACATGTTAGTGCTTGAAGTGTATTCTTCCAAAGTACTGAAGTGTTGTAAATGCAGAATGTTTCAATCCAGGCATTCTACAAATGCGCCCGTGACTGATGTCCCGGTCAGTACCTCAACGTTGCATCTTGGGCAACCCTTGCATAAGATATTTTGAACTGGGAGCACATTTGATTCTGTGATAAATCCTAACTCTTCATCCATAGTGGGCAGGCTGGCAGAAGTTTCTCTTAGATCTGGGTCGTAAATATTTCCCTCAGGAATGGGGGGAAGAAAACTATTCATGTCTCTCTGTCGTTTGCGTTCCTGTCGCAAAAAAGGCTCTTTCCTTCTTTTGGCTAGCATTTCTGCGCTGCATCCTACGGAGTGGAGCATTCGGTAATCGTTCATTACAAGCAGCTATCAAGTCCTTTGCTGAAGGAGCTACCATGGATGGCAGACGGCTAGGCCCCTCCATCGAATCTCGTTTCACTATCATGTTTTTACCTTTGCGTGACACATTGTCTTGAGTGGTTACCCTCTATAGTGAAGGCAGTCCCTCCTTTTCCTTACTGCTGACTACGTCAATTAGAGGACCCTCGTAGTCCATATTAAGTTGGTTAAAATCCACTTTGAGATCTATGACACCTCCTTCCAGCTGTCCTGGAAGGTAAAGATAAGCCTCTATCCTGAAATTTTTCTGCAGACGACAGCAAAAACGTCAGTGGGCTGAAGCTTGGCAAGAACAAGAATAAAATAAAGTATTTATTAAAGTAAATTTTAGTTTGTTTTGGTGAAGAGGACTATTCATTTTATGTGTGAGTTTCGTTTAATTTAGTAGGGTATTTAAATTCAAAAGTAAAAAAGAGAACGTGTGAAGCTTGAAAATTTTTTTTCTCAAAATTTTCCTTATAATGAGTTTAATTACAAAACATAGACATTTAGTCCCATAGATAACCCTAAAATAATCAAAGTTTCAAAGTTTCAAAGAAAGCAGAGGCAATCGACATTGAGCAGCATCAGGGTGCGTAATAGGTTTTTCAGGTATTGCCCATTTATCGGTAACATGGGTCTTTCCCCCTAGAAGTCCACTAACTGGTAGGCTCCTTCTGTATAGACCTTCTCAACGACAAATGGTCCCACCAAAGTTGGCTCAAAATTTCCACCTATTTTGTGGCGTGCAAGAATAGGTCTTTTGAGCACAATCATGAGGTCACCAACTTTAAATGTCCTTGGATGGACCAATTTGTCATGGGGTTGTACCTTCTTCGCCTGGTAGAGCTCCAAATTTTCTTGGGCTTCTAGTCGTTTTCCCTTGAGACTCTCCAGTTCTTCAAGTCTAAGTTTTGCACTTTCTTCCGTTGTGAGTTGGTTGGCAATGGCAACTCTAAGAGATGGTGTCTGGATTTCTAGCGGTAGCACGGCCTCGGCCCCATACACGAGCGCATAGGGTGTACACCGAGTGGGAGTCCTGAAAGTCGTCCGGTAGAAATCCAGGCACCATCTAAGAAGAGAGTGTAGGAGATTGTACAAGCCCATCCAAATGTTGTTGCACTTTCTTCCGTTGTGAGTTGATTCCAGTAGAACCGACCTCGAATGTAACAAATCAGAAATGTAGGACTGATTCAGAAATGAGAATTGAAATGTTGGTCAATTCTCAGAAGAGAGTGTCGGAATGTAAGGACCGACCTTGAATGTAATGAATCAGAAATATAGGGCTGATTCAAAAATGAGAATTGAAATGTAGGTCAGTCCTCAAAAGAGAGTGTCGGAATGTAAGGACTGACCTCGAATATAATGAAACAGAAATGTGAAAATGAGAATTGAAATGTATATGAATTCTCAAAAGCGAGTGTCAGAATGTAAGGATGGACTTCAAATGTAATAAATCAGAAATATGAAAATAAGAATTAAAATGTATATCAATGCTTAAAAGAGAGTGTCAGAATGTAAGGACAGACCTCGAATGGATAGACCTCGAATGAATGAATCAGAAATGTAGGACTGATTTGGAAATGAGAATTGAAATGAAGGTCAATTCTCAAAAGAGAGTGTCGGATTGTAAGAACCGACCTCGAATGCAATGAATCGGAAATATAGGACTGATTGGGAAATGAGAATTGAAATGTAAGTCAATTCTTAAAAGAGAGTGTCGTAATGTAAGGACCAACCTTGAATGTAATGAATCAGAAATACAAAAATTTGAATTGATAAGTATATCAATTCTCAAAAGAGAGTGTCAAAATGTAGGGACCGACCTCGAATGTAATGAATCAGAAATGTTGGACTGATTCGGAAATGAGAATTGAAATGTAGGTCAATTCTCAACAGAGAGTGTTGGAATGTAAGGACGGACCTCAAATGTAATGAATCAGAAATGTAGGACTGATTTGGAAATGAGAATTGAAATTTAAGTCAATTCTCAAAAGAGAGTTGGTAGTGTTGAATTTATAGAAATGTATCATGTGAAAAAAGGTTGATCCTATTGAAGGAGATCTGAAAAGATTTGTGAGATTTTGTGCAGAATGTAAAATTCTGCAGGGTTGTGGAAAGAGTTAGTGTAGATAATGAAGACCGTGTTGCGCACATAAAGAGTAGGAAATTTCGAAAACGGAAGAATCTACTCAACAAGTTTGTTTTATTTTATTGTTGTTTTTATCACATTTAAATTTTCAAAAAATATTTTTAAAGTTTTAATTTTAATTGGTTTATTTTAAAAAACATTAGTTTTGTTATTTACTTATTTGTGATTATTTTTCATTTATGTGATTATTGTTGAAGATTTGTTGTTTCTTTCTTTGTTAATTGAAATTCTGAACCATCCCATAGTTCACGACTTTCATCCATCGAATAAAAGGCAACTGACAAAATAGTACAATGTTAGAGAAATTTCCATTAATTTGTTCCAAAAGAGATGCCATAAATTAGACATAGGCTAACGCCTCAAAAGGTACATTATGTAATCCATTTCAAAATACATTGAGAATTATCTCATGTAGTGAATACATCGTAGACTGAATAAATTAGATACATGTCATGTTGTTAAAAGAAAGAAAGTGAACCCTCTGTACCATGTATGTTGAGCTCCTGATCAAGCCGACCTTCTAAGTCATGCTCAAGGATAAGACTTCCCTACACATGTATTTAGAGGTACAACCTTCTCACAGCTCGTACGGAAATAACTCTTCTAGTTCAAGGTCCTGCTGGAATCCATATGGTATTATACTGTCATCCATTCAGTGGAAAGTCACAGACACCCTACGGTGTCGCACTCCTGGAATACAATGTTTGGCAACGTCTGCACCGTTGCCCTTGAGAACAAGTACTAAACCGACTAGAAGAGGAATCTCCACAGAACCTTTGAATTCACCAGGGCCGACAATATCAATTTCTTTCCCAAATAGAATATTGCTTTTACTCATGAACGAGACCGTGCAAAAAGGCCTCACAAAAGCATGATGATCAATGTGCAGGGAAATGAAATCACCTTCTTCATAAATGTTAATGATGCAACTGTTGGGAATGCAAGTAGCAGGTAGAATATTACACTTGACCATTCTCTTGATCATCCATTTTATCATCAGTGGTAATGGATCCACTTGGTCGTACTCTTGACCATTCTCTTCATCATCCATTTTATCATTCGTGGCAATGGATCCACTTGGTTGTATCTGAGGATCCCATGCAGATTCCCCTGTCCCTCGTTCGTGAAGTTATAGCAACATACGCATTGGATGGTGATTCTTTCGTTTCCCCTTATCCATTTCTTTGGCTCGGAATATGTTCTTTCCTTGAGAAGACCCGCTCGACCTCTGTCTCTTAAATTGAAGATGCAATCCAGAATGCTTTTCTCATTAGTTTCACAAAAAATCCTGGTATATAGCTCCAGGGCATCCAGTATATTGACGAACTTTCCCTGAACTTCTTCATAAAACTTGAATTCTCTTTTATTTACTCTACTAATCTTATAGTATTCTACCATACCAGGGGTTGGCAGCTGTCACGGGCATTCCTTCCTTAGAGAGCATTGACGAGAACCCAAACTGATGTTGGTCGATCTGGAACATGAGTTTCAGCTTCTAATAGGATGTATGACCCTGGGCTCCACGATACATGTTGATCTGTCCCCAGTGGAATATATGGCTCATCTATTGTGAAGTCTGAAGTCTGAGACCTGTTAGTGCTTGAAGTGTGTTCTTCCAAAGGACTGAAGTGCTGTAAATGCAGAATGTTTCAATCCAGGCATTCTACAAATGCGTTCGTGACTGATGTCCCGACCAGTACCTCAACATTGCAAGTTGGGAAACTCTTGCATAAGATATCTTGAACTAGGAGCACATTTGATTCTGTGATAAATCCTAACACCTCATCCATAGTGGGCAGGCTGAAAAAAGTTTCTCTCAGATCTGGGTCGAAAAAATGTCCCTCAGGAATGGGGGGAAGAAAACTATTCATGTCTCTCTGTCGTTTGCGTTCCTGTCGTAGAAAGGCTCTTTGCTTCTTTTGGCTGGCATTTCTGCGCTGCATCCTGCAGAGTGGAGCATTCGGTAATCGTTCATTACAAGTAGCTATCAAGTCCCTTGCTGAAGTAGCTACCATGGATGGCAGATGGCTAGGCCCCTCCATCGGATCTCGTTTCACTATCACGTTTTTACCTTTGTGTGACACATTGTCTTGAGTGGTTACCCTTAATAGTGAAGGCAGTCCCTCCTTTTCTTTACTGCTGACTACGTCAATTAGAGGACCCTCGTAGTCCATATCAACTTGGTTAAAATCCACTTTGAGATCTATGACACCTCCTTGCGGTTTCATCTCCTCATTATGTGCGAGGTTCCAGCCGTCCTGGAAGGCAAAGATCAGCCTCTATCCTGACATTTTTCTGCAGACGACAAGAAAAACGTCAGTGGGCCGAAGCTTGGTATGAACAAGAACAAAATAAAGTATTTATTAAACTAAATTTTAGTTTATTTTGGTGAAGAGGACTATTCATTTTATGTGTGAGTTTCCTTTAATTTAGTAGGGTATTTAAATTCAAAAGTAAAAAAGAGAACGTGTGAAGTTCAATTTTTTTTTTCTCAAAATTTTCATTATAATGAGGTTAATTACAAAATTTGGACCCGGTCATAGACATTTCCCATTGATAATCCTAAAATAATCAAAGTTTCAAAGTTTCAAAGAAAGCAGAGGCAAGCAGCATTGAGCAGCATCAGGTTGCGTAATAGGTTTTTCATGTATTGTCCATTTATTGGTAACATGGGTCTTTCCCCTATAAGTCCACTAACTAGTAGGCTCCTTCTGCATAGACCTTCTCAATGACAAATGGTCGCACCCAAGTTGGCTCGAATTTTCCACCTATTTTGTGGCGTGCAAGAATAGGTCTCTTGAGCACAAGCATGAGGTCACCAACTTTGAATGTCCTTGGATGGACCAATTTATCATGGGCTTGTACCATCTTCGCCTGGTAGAGCTCCAAATGTTGTTGGGCTTCTAGTCCTTTTCCCTTGAGACTCTCCAGTTCTTCAAGTCTAAGTTTTGCAGTTTCTTCCGTTATGAGTTGGTTGGCAACGACGACTATGAGAGATGGTGTCTGGATTTCTAGCGGTAGCACGACCTCAGCCCCATACACGAGCGTATAGGGTGTGCACCGAGTGGGAGTCCTGAAAGTCGTCTGGTATACCCACAAGGCTTCTAACAGTTTGTTGTACCAATCCCTTTTGTTTTCATCCGGCATTTTCTTCAAAATTTGTATCAGTGTCTTGTTGAAAGCTTCAGCTAGACCATTTGCTCTGGGATAGTAAATTGTAGAGTATCTCTAATCTATCCCATGTTGATGAAATTGTTGATCTTTGTACTTTTAAAAGTTGTCTCAATGTTAGAGATTATTCTTCGCGGTACTCCAAAACGGGGACAAAATTGTTGATCTTTGTACTTTTGAAAGCTGTCCCATTGTCAGAGATTATTCTTCGTGTTACTCCAAAATGGTAGACGATTTAGCTTTTGAAAAATGAAGAACCTGCTGTGTCGTAACCTCACATGACGGTACTGTCTCTGGTCATTTGGAGAAGTAATCTGTAGCGGCAAGTATAAACCTGTGTCCCTTGGAACATGGAAGGTCTATCGAATCTATTATGTCCGTGCCCCAACACTTGAATGACCACGAGGCAGCAGTTGGGTGTAGCACATTCGGAAGCTGATGTAATACCACTCTATGCACTTAGCATTAGTGACATCTTCTGGTTGTATCCATGCAATCAGACTTCATTGCTGGCCAATAATACATGAGAATTTTTATCTTCATTTTCATTTTTGGCACTGACTGGTGAGCACCACACAATCCGACATGTACTTCTTTGACAATATTTCGTGCTTCGGTTCTGCTCAAACATCGTAGCCACATCTGGTCGAATGATCTTCTGTAGAGAACATTTCTCATCAGGGAATAAGACATAGCCCTTCTTGTAATGTGGTGCGCCTCAGACTTGTCTTCTGGCAGCCTTTCAGTATGTAAATATTCTATTAATGGCTTGCACCAATCTTCATTGATGTCTGCAACTGTATTTATTGTTTCTTCTTTTCTAAGCTTATATAGAGTTTTGAAGTCATTTCGAGACAAGAATCGTCTTCCTTGCTCCGTGACTTCGATGGAATCCTTTGGGGGACATGTCATTTCCTTAGTGAGTTTTGCTAGAGCGTGAACATGGGCATTATCTCCCCGAGGAATCCGATAGAAAGTCACCTCAGGAATCTGCTCCAGGAGATTCATTGTGTACTGATGTTACCCTGCTAATCTTGGTTT
Source organism: Phalaenopsis hybrid cultivar (assembly GCA_002079205.1). Classification (NCBI taxonomy): domain Eukaryota; kingdom Viridiplantae; phylum Streptophyta; class Magnoliopsida; order Asparagales; family Orchidaceae; genus Phalaenopsis; species Phalaenopsis hybrid cultivar. The sequence continues at coordinate 18,271 of JXCR01149035.1, forward strand.
TAGAATTCTATATTGTCCGGTGATCTATTGGATGACAAGTTGAGAGTCACCATAAATGGCAATGTTTGTTATATCCATCGAGATTGCCAACTCCAATTTGGTGATTAAGCTTCATATTCTGCTTCATTGTTTGTGCAAGGCTCTGTCAGGTGGTATGAGAACCCCAACATACCCTTTTCTGACGTGATAAATATCAAACCAATCCCTGCTTTGCCAGTTATAACTCTGTCTGATCCTTTGTCTTTCCTAGCTGACGAAGGACCATTGAAGTACATTGCTCGTCTGGTAACTCATCGTTGAGAGAAGACCTAGCTGGCAGTGGGTGTGCAGTGAGAAAATATGCTAGTATCTATCCCTTAATATCACAAAGGGGAAAAAATTTATATCAAATTGCAATAAGATCATTGATCATCTTGCCAAACGTCTGAAGAGCGTTGGTCAGGTCATCAAATATTGCAATGGAGTAACTTTCGAGAGTAGAGAAATCTTATGAGGAAGCATGTAATGTCTAAGCTTTTGGGTGGAAAAAATTAACGCTAGACAATGCTTCTCAATAGGTGGATACCTTATTTCTCTCGGTATTAGACGACGACTCAAGTAGTAGAGTGCATTTTTTTACGCTCATCATTGACTTTGGCTAAGAGGGCTCCGAGAGAGTCATCCAAAGCCGTGGTATAAAGTATCAACAGTTTTTCTGGAATAGCGGTTGCCAAAATAAGAGGTGTCATTAAATATTGTTTAACACCCTTAAAAGTCCGCTGGCATTTTTCTTCCCAAATAAATTTGGCATCCTTTTTAATTAATGCCAAGAAAGGCTCCTCAAAGGCCTGCTGGCATTTCTCTTCCCAAATAAATTTGGCATCCTTTTTAATTAATGCCGAGAAAGGCTGACCACTGGCATTTCTCTTCCCAAATAAATTTGGCGTCCTTTTTAATTAATGTCGAGAAAGGCTGACCTGACATTTTTCTTCCCAAATAAATTTGGCATCCTTTTTAATTAATGCCGAGAAAGGCTGACACCTTTCTGAGAGATTAGAAATAGTCTCGGATATGCTAACTTCCCCTAGAAGGACCACAGCTATTTCAAGGACTTAAGGGGAGGCATTTCCAAGGTAACTTTAAACTTATCCGGGTCGATCTCGACTCCCCGATGACAGACAACAAATCTAATAAATTTCCTAGAGGTAACACTAAAAGCGCACTTCAAGGGATTCATTTTAAGATCATATCATCTTAATCGTTGAAACACGATCCTCAAATCTTATAAATGGTCTATTTTTTGTTTACTTTTAATGACCAAATCATCATTGTAGCAATCTTCTTGGTTGTGAATGAGGTCATAAAAAATCTTCTTCATTGCGTGTTGATATGTTGCTCCGACGTTTTTTAAGCTGAACGACATCACTGTGTAGCAAAAAATTCCAATCGGTGTTCTGAAGGCTGTAAGTGCTGCATCCTCAAGAGCCATCTTGATTTGATTGTATCTCGATGATCCGTCCATTAAGGAGAAAATTTCATGTGTTGAAGCGAAATCCACCATCATCTCTGGTATAGGTAGTGGAAACTCATCATTTGGACATGCTTTATTTAAATCTCTGAAATCAACACAAACACGAATCTGTCCATTTTTCTTCTTAACATGTACAATATTAGCCAACCATATGATATATTGCTCCTCTTTAACAAATTTGGCATCTATCAACTTCTTCACTTCGACGATGACTTGTTGTTCTCTTTGAAGGCACATCTTCCTGGGAGCTTGTTTTATTGGGGTTATATTCTCGTCCACCCCAAGTTTATGGACTACAACCTCTGCTGACAGTCTTGAAATTTCATCGTAGCTCCATGTGAAGCAATCTTTGAATTCTGTTAATAGTTTGACAAATTCTACAGATTCTTTGTCATCAAGTAGAGAACTTATAAATGTAGGTCGGGGTCGTTCTTGAGTCCCGAGGTTAATCTCTTTCAATTCATCGATAGCAGATTTAATTTCCTCCTCAAATTTTGGTGGAGCATCTTCTATTGGTTGATCAGTAGAGTCATCCTTTACTTCGAGGCAATCCTCTTCTGACTCACTAGTAATAACCATGCAAAATTTAGAATCATTGACTTGTCCAGTTGTACCAAATCCGACACCTTCTTTTGAATTGGGAGTTCGACTTTTAGCATTCCATAGTTTTTCAAAAAGTTGAAATTTATCTTTTGGCATTTTTTTTGGTAAGTGCCCTTGTTGAATTAACTTTTGAACACAAGGTGAGAAGTAACCAAAAGGCAATTCCATCAATTCATTAGAATCAACATCCAAATTTACATGTTTTTCAAGCTCAGTAGAGGTATAAGCACGGTAAAATTTGATCGTCTTTGAACCAAAACTACGAACTACGTTTTGAGGGAGGATCAGAGTAAGGGTCATAATATTCATATAGTGGATTATCCGATCATACATTGTTTCATATTCATTCCTCTCTATATCTTCTAGGGATATCTCGTACTGAGGTTTCTTTTGCTTTGTCATCATTATTTTATCTTTAAAATTGTCTTAATCACCAATGTTGATAGTTGTCCTTGTCCGTTCAACAATTAAATTGATCTTTCCTCGTCAACGTCCCCGGCCTCGACCTCGGGTGCGTGAACTAGAAGAAACTCCACCAACTATTTATAAGGGAGTGGTAGAAGGTTGTTGAAGTGGAGTTATTTGGTTTCCTTTTTGTGATTCTTCTAAATCTTCATTTTTATTTGTTAAAATCTTGCACGAGAAGACAATTTACTTTGGAGGCGCGTAGTAGGCAGCATCTTCATGGATACCAACTTCATGCACTAAAAATGGTTGTCGGTCTCCCTTGATGCAATTTTCTTTGACCATCTTTGTGGTATTTGATGCACTGGTGTAAATATGTTGGAACCATGTTGTGCTCATGAATCCATGGTCAACCCAATAAAGCGTTAAAAGAAGTCTTGGCATCGATGATATGAAATTTAGCGGTTGTTACGAGTTCTCCAACCTTCATAAGTAACGTAATTGATCTGAGGGCTCTTTCTCCCTTTTGCTTGAATCCTCTTAACATCATCTTATTGGTCGTAAGCTCTTGAGATTCAAAATCCAAATAGGCCAATGTCCGTAAGCTCATCAAGTTAAGAGATGCTCCAAGATCCACTAATACTTTGGACAACACAAATTTGTCGATGTTGACGGAGATATAGAGCAGACGGTTGTGTTCGGCGGTACCGAACAATAAGTCTTCATCTGTGAATGTTACCCCTGACTGTTCTCTCAACGAGCAAACTTCATCTGAGAATGTGCTAGCCAACTGAGCTAAGCAAATTTCTAGATCAAGCAAAGCTATAACCAGAGATTCTCTCATCTCCTTTGACAGGATCATAACTTCATAGATGCTTAATCGGGCAGCCAACTTCCTAAGATGAGCTAGCATGTTGTAGTCTACTTTATATGATCCTCCAAACTTATCTTGATCACATGGTTCTTCCACTGGTGGAGGTGGGGATATCTCTTCTCGAGTCATTATCTGTTTTTCTTTGTTTGTTGGAGCTGTTCTTGGTAGTAACACATTCCTGCTCCTTAAGTTAACTTATGTGACTTCTTCTTCTTGAGATATCATTTTTGAATCTTTCGTTGTCTTTTCCTCTCCATCGGAAAGATCTCAGTTGATGGCAAGCGGTGTACCATGATGCTCGAGAATTGGCTCTTTGTTATCGATGTTGTCGTAAGCAGTATTATTGATGTCTTCTTTGGACTTGACAACGAGTTTATCAGACTTGAGTACGATTTGAGGATCATTTTAAGGATCAAGATTGCAACTAGATCGGTCATAATCAGTTAGGTTATCACCAGAAACAGTCAAAACTTAGCCAAAATCACAATCATTATATTCATAAGACCCCAGAGGGACAAAAAGATAATCATACAAAGTCAAGGTTTCGAGGATTTTCTTCCCCAAATCCGAGACAACCAATCTAGTGAATGCAACCCCTATCCTACCCCCCGTGATATCAATCTTGGCAGTGACGCTTTTCTTTTTCTTATTCTTTATCCTTGGCGATGATTGATCTCCTGGTGAAACCTTCATCTCAGGCTCGCTATGTTGCGAACTCTGAATTGAGGCTTTTGATGCATACTGTATCTTATTCAATATCTTCTGTACGATCTACTCCATACCTCATTCTAACCTTCTTCGGTATTTGTAGAAGCTTTTTTCGATGAATCTTGTATCTGATTAAGGACCCTCTTGAGTTCATCCCAAGTTGTACTCCATCCATCTATTCTGGCATACAGATCAATTGAGGAGATTGGCTCAGCCAAAATCATGTTTATGGAACCTTTTAAATATTCTTTTGGGATTTTAATGTTCTCTTCCTTGTGGTTCTTCTCGAACCAGTCCTTAAAAACAAAACACTTGTTTATAGTGTGCCCAAGCAACCGATGGTATGGGCAATAATTTGGTTCATTCTTCTTATCCACCTCTTCGCCTAAGCAACCGGTGGTACGGGCAATAATTTGGTTCATTCTTCTTATCCACCTCTTCGGGTTTTCTTCGGTAATTTGAATTCTGGTTCCTTCATCAGGCTTTTGAATATTTTAGGTATGGCTTCATCCTTGAAAGAATACAAAACTTTATGTCGCTCTAACAGGGATATTCTTTTACCGACTGTTTAAGGTGATCCCTCCTGAGGCGGTCGTTGGTTGGATTGACTGCTCTGTTTTTTAGAGTAATGTGACGAAGATTGGCGATGTTCTTCTGCAAATATCTTTATCGGCTCTTTTCCTTTGTCGAGAGTCGTGACTACTCCTGATTTATTTTCGAACACTCTAGTCACTTTAGCATTTTCATGTGGCTCCATGTGCTTCATTTCTTCTTAAAGACTGTTGGCTTTACTGAGTAGCTTCTCGAAGGATTTGATGGTGAGTCCCTTAAGCATGAAAGCTACTGGCCCATGAATGCTCTTGAGTAGAATCTCAATCGCTTGATATTTCTGTAGCTGAGGTTCACATTTTGTGCTAAGGTTTATCCACCTCAAGATATAGTCTGCCAAAGTTTCGCTGGGCTTTTGCTTCTCTATCACGAGCTCTCCAATAGATACCTGATGTAGCGCCCCGGTAAATCTTCTTACAAATAACTTTTCCAACTCAGAAAATTTTTTAACTGTCCCATTAGGCAAGTCAGCGTACCAGTCGAAATCAATTCCTGACAAGCTGCTGACGAATTGCTGGCAGAGTAGAGCTTCATTATTCCTCGTGTTGCCACAACTGGCTCGGAAATGTGCTACATGCTGTCTGGGATTTCCAGTCCAATCGAATATTTTGAAGTTTGGGGCCACAAAACCCTTGTGGAAAGGCACAACATCAAACTCCTCTGGGTAAGGTCTACCCTTCAAAATTGATGCACCGCCCTTGGATTGGGNAACCTCAAAGATTAAGGTTAGGATGCCATGTTCCATTAAAGGGGGTCTTATACCAATCTCAAATATGTGGAGCCAAGATTTGGGTACTGACTCCAAGAGTCATATGAAAACAGTGTAGAGAGTTTAAATTTACAGAAATGTGTCATGTGAAAAGGTTGATTTTATGGAAGAAAACTTGTAGAGTTTTGTGGGGTTTCGCGCAGAAGGTGAAATTCTGTGGGGATGTGAAAAGAGTTAATACAGATAAAGACGGTTGTGTTGCGCGCACAAAGAGTAAGAAACTCTGAAAACGAGAGAATCCACTCAACAGATTCATTTTCTTTTCTTGTTGTTTTTATCACATTTAATTTTTCGATGTCTTTAAGATTTTAATTTTAACTGGTTGATTTTCAAAACAAATTTATTTTGTTGTTTATTCATTTGTGATTATTTTTATTTAAATTTTATTTATTATTAAATGTTAATTTTTTCGTTCTTCGTTCATTGAAATTCTGAACCAACACGTGGTTCGTGGCCTCCATCCATCGCACAAAAAGGAAACTGATAAAAAGGCACATTTCTGAGAGAAGTTTCCATTAATTTGTTCAATAAAGATGTCATAGATTAAACATAGGCTAACGCCTAAAAAGGTACAATATATAGTCCATGTTTAAGTACATCTAGAACACCTCATGCCATGAATACATTGTAGGTTGAGTATATCAGATACATATCATGTTGCTCTAAAAAAGGAAAGTGAACCCTCTGACCATCTTTATCAGGTACGACAAGCTCCTGATCGAGCAAACCTTCTAAGCCAAAGTCTAGGACAAGACGTCTCTTCGCATGTACTTAGAGGTACAACCCTCTCATAGCACGTACGGCAGTAGCTCTTCCAGTTCTCGGTCTGGCTGAAATCCATATGGTATTCTGCTGTAGTCCATCCTACGGAAGGTCACGGACACCCTACGGTGTCGTACCCCTGGAATGCAATGTTTGGCGACATCTGTCGCATTTCATTTCAGAACCAAAACTGAACCAACTGGCAGTGGAATCTCTACAGTTCCTCTGAACTCATCAGGGCCAACAATGTCAATCTCTTTCCTGAATAATTTATTGCTCTTGTGCAGAAATGATACCGTGCAGAAGGGTCTTACAAAATCATGATGATCAATGTGAGGAGGTATGTAGTCTCCGTCATCATATATGTTGATGATGCAACTGTTTGAAATGCAAGTAGCTGGCAGTATGCTCCATCTGACCATTCTCTTGATCATCCACTTTATTATAGAAGGTAGTGGATCTATCTGGTCATGTCTAAGGACCCCTAGCGGATTTTCCTATCTGTCATTTGTAAAATTATAACAATAGCCGCACTGAATGGTGATTCTTCCTTTTCCTCTCATCCATTTCTTTGATTTAGAGTATGTTCTTTCCATGAGAAGGCCTGCTCGGCCTCTATCTCTCAAATCCAAGATGCAGTCGAGAATGCTTCTTTCGTCACTCTCGGAGAAAACCTTGGTATACAGCTCCAGACCTTCCAGTATGTTGATGATTCTTCCTTGAACTTATTTGTAAAATTCAAAGTCTCTTTTATTTACTTTGATTATTTTGTAGTACTCCATCGTACTAGAAGTCGGTAGCTGTAGCGGGCGTTCCTCCCTCCGAACATCGGTAGGAACCCAAACTGGCACTGGCTGATCTGGAACACGAGACTCGGCATCTAGCAGGATTTATGACCTTGTGCTCATGGTATATACTGATCTGTCCCTAGTGGGACGTATGGCTCATCCATCATAAAATCTGAAGTCTGAGACCCATCGGTGCTGGAGGTATACTCTTCTAATGTACTGAAATGTTGTAAATGTAGAACATTACAATCCGGGCATTCTAAAAATGCCCTTGTGGTTGATGTCCCTACAGGTATCTCAACGTTGCACGTCAGGCAACCCTTACATAAAACATCTGAAGCTAAAGGTGTCTCTGGCTCTGTCACGAACCCTGGTTCTTCATCTGTGGTGGATAGGCTGACAGAAGTTTCTTTCATGTCTGGATCATAAATATTCCCCTCAGAAATAGGGGTTATTAAGTTGTTTGTCTCTCTCTTAGGTCTGTGTTCTTCTCGTAGAAAAGCCCTCTACTTCTTGCGGTTGGAGTTCCTGCGTTACGTCCTGCGAAGTGAAGCATCTGGCAGTCGTTTGTTATTGGCGGCTCCTAAGTCTCCAGCCGATGTAGATACCATGGAAGGCAGACGGCTAGGCCCTTCCATCGGATCTTGCTTTATTATCACGTTCATGACTTTGTGTGATGCATTATCTTTGGCGGTCACCCTAAGCAGTGAAGGCAATCCCTCTTTTTCTCTGCAGCTGACTACATTCATGAGAGGACCTTCGTAGTCCATGTTGACCTTATTAAAGTCCATGTTGAAGTCTATGGAACTGCCTTGCGGCACCATCTCCTCATTTAGTGTGAGGCTACAACCATCTTAGAAAGCAAAGATTAGCCTCTGTCCCGACATTTTTCTACAGACGACAGGAAAAAGGTGAGTGGGCCTAAACTTGGCATGAACAAGAACAAAACAAAATATTTATTAAAGTAAATTTTAGCTTATTTAGTGAAATGAATTATTTACTTATATATGAATTTTGCTAATTTTTGTGGAACATTAAGTTTAAAAGTGGAAAGGAGAAAATTTGAAGTTTAAATTTTTTTCTCAAAATTTTCAATATATTAAAGTTAATTATTAAATTTGGACCCGGTCATAGACATTTGGCCACATAGATAACCCCAAAACAATCAAATTTTCAAAGTTTCAAAGCAAGCAAAGGCAAGCGACATCAGGTTGAGAAATAGGTTTTCAAATATCATCCATTTATTGGTAATATGGGTCTTTCGCCTTGGAAGTCCACTAACTGGTAGGCTCCTCTTGTGTATACCATTTCAACGACAAATGGTCCCTCTTAAGTTGGCTCAAATTTTCCACCTGTTTCTCGGCGTACAAGAATAGGCCTTTTGAGCACAAGTACGAGGTCACCAACTTTAAATATCCTTGGGCAGACCAATTTGTTATGGGCTTGTACTAACTTTGCCTGGTAAAGTTCCAAATGTTGTTATGCTTCTAGTCGTTTTCCCTCAGGACTTTCCAGTTCTTTAAGTCTGAGTTTTGTACTTTCTCCTATCATGAGCTGATTGGCAACTGCAACTCTGAGAGACGGTGTCTGGATTTCTAGCGGTAACACGGCCTCAGACCCGTACACGAGCATATAGGGTGTACACTAAGTGGGAGTCTTAAAAGTCATTCGGTAGGCCCACAAGGCTTCTAATAGTTTAGTGTGTCAATCTATTTTATTTTCATCCAGTGTTTTCTTTAAAATATGTACCAATGCTTTGTTGAGGGCTTCAGCCAGACCATTTTCTTTAAGATAGTAAATCGTAGAGCATCTCCAATCTATCCCATGTATTTTGACAAAATTATTGATCTTTGTGCTTCTGAAAGATGTCTCACTGTCAAAAATTATTCTTCGCGGTACTCCGATAAGGTAGATAATTTAACTTTTGAAAAATTGAAGGACATGTTGTGCCATAACCTCACGTAACGATATTGCCTCTACCCATTTGGAGAAATAATATGTAGCGGCAAGTATAAACATGTGTCCTTTGGAAGATGGAGGGTCTATCAAACCTATTATGTCCGTGCCCCAACACTCTAATGGCCACGAGGCAACAGTTGGGTGTAGCACATTTGGAGGCCGGTGTAAAACCACTCCATGCACTTGACATTGGTGACATTTTCTGGATGTATTCATTTAGTCGGACATCATTGTTGGCCAATAACACCCGAGTCTTTTAATCTTCATTTTCATTTTTGGTCCTAACTGGTGAGCGCCACACAATCTGGCATGTACCTCTTTAAAAATACTTTGTGCTTCGTCTCTGCTCAAACACAGTAGCCACATCTGGTCGAATGATCTTCTGTAGAGAACGTTTCCCATCACGGTGTAAGACATGGCCCTTCTTGTGATGTGGTGTGCCTCAGACTTGTCTTCTCACAACTTTCCAGTGTGCAAATATTCTATTAATGGCTTGCTCCTATCTTCATTGATGTTTGTAAATATATTTATTGCTTCTTCTTTTTCGAGCTTGTGTAGAGTTTCAAGGTCGATCTGAGACAAGACTTATTTTCCTTGCACTGTGATTTCAATAGAATCCTCCAGGGGACATGCCATTTCCTTAGCAAGTTTTGCTATAGCGTCGGCATGGGCATTGTCTCCTCTATGAATCTGGTAGAAAGTTACATCAGGAATCTGCTCCAGAAGCTTCGTCGTCTACTGATGGTATTCTGCTAATCTTGGTTTAAAAATTTTGTATTGTTTGGGGACTTGCTGGATGACGAGTTGGGAGTCTCCATAGATGGCAATGTTTGTTATATCCATTAAGACTCCCATTCCCAATCTGGTGATTAAAACTTCATATTCTGCTTCATTAATGGTGAACAGCTCTGTCAGGTGGTATGAGAACCTCAACATACCAATATCTGGTGTGATATAGATCAAATTGATCCTTACTTTGTCTGGTATAACTGTGTCTAATCCTTTGTCTTTTCTGGCTTATGAAGCACCGTCGAAGTACATCTCCCAGCATTGTGCACTGAAAAATTCTATTTGTAGTATTTGCTCTTATGGTAACTCTTCATTGAGAGAAGACCCAGTTGGTAGTGGGTGTGTAGCAAGAAAGTCTGCTAGTATTTGTCCCTTGATAGCACGGAGAGGAACAAAATTTATATCGAATTACAATAAGATCATTGACCATCTTTCCAGACGTCTGGAAAGTGTTGGTCGGGTCATCAGATATTACAACGGCTTAACTTTTGAGATTAGGGTAATCTTATGAGAAAGCATGTAATGTCTAATGTTTTGGGCGGTAAAAATCAATACCAGACAATCCTTCTCAATAGGTGGATACCTTATCTCCGTCGGTATTAGGCGACGACTTAAGTAGTGGAGTGCATTTTCTTTACCCTCATCATTGACTTGGGCTAAGAAGGCTCCAAGAGAGTCATCTAAGGCCGCAGTATAAAGTATCAAAGGTTTCACTGGGAAAGGGGCTGCCAAGACAAGAGGTGCTATTAAATATTGTTTAACATCCTCAAAGACCCACTGACATTTCACTTCCCAAATAAATTAGGCGTCCTTTTTAATTAATGCTGAGAAAAAGTTGACACCTACCTGGGAGATTAGAAATAAAGCATCTCATATATGTCAACTTCTCTTGGAAGGAATGTTGTTATTTCAAGGTTTTAGGAGGAGGCATTTCCAAGATATCTTTAATCTTATCCGATTTGATCTCGATTCCCAAATGACGGACTACAAATCCCGAAAATTTTCCAGAGGTAACGCCAAAGGCACACTTTAAGGGATTCATTTTAAGGTCATATCATCGTAATCGTTCAAACACGATCCTCAAATCGTACAAATGGTATATTTTTTGTTTACTTTTGATAACCAAATAATCCACGTAGCATTCTACTTGGTTGTGAATGAGGTCATAGAAAATCTTCATCATTGCGTGCTGATATGTTGCTCTGGCGTTCTTTAGGTCGAACGACATCACTGAGAAGCAGAAAATTTCAATCTGTGTTCTGAAGGCTGTAAGTGCTACATCCTCAGGAGCCATCTTGATTTTTTTTTATCCCGATGATCCGTCCATGAAGGAGAAAATTTCATGTGTTTAAGCGATATCCACCATCATCTCAGGTATGGGTAGTAAAAATTCATCTTTTGGACATGCCTTGTTCAAATCTCTGAAGTCAACACAAACACAGATCTGCCCATTTTTCTTCTTAACAGGTACAATGTTAGCTAACCATGTGGGGTATTGCTCTTCTTTTACAAATTTGGCATCTATTAATTTCTTTACCTCGATGATGACTTGATGTTCTATTTTGAGGCGCATTCTCCTAGGAGCTTATTTTGCTGTGGTTATATTTTTGTCCACCCCGAGTTTATGAACTGCTACTTCTACGGACAGTCCTGACATTTCATCGTAGCTCCATGCGAAGCAATCTTTGACTTTTGTTATTAGTTTGATCAATTCTGCATATTCTTTGTCATTGAGTAGTGAACTTATAAATGTAGGTCGGGGTTATTCTTCAGTCCTGAGGTTAATCTCTTTCAATTCATCAACGGTAGATTTAATTTCCTCTACAAATTCTAGGGAAGCATCTTCTATTGGTTGATCATTAAAGTCATCCTCTATATCGAGGCAATCCTCTTCTGACTCACCAGTAACAACCATGCAAAATTCAGAATCATCGACTGGTCCGACTGTACCAAATCAAAGACCCTCATTTGAATTTGAATTTCAAATTTTACCATTCCATAATTTTTTAAGAAGTTGAAATTTATCTTTTGGCATTTGTTTTGGTAAGTGTCCTTGTAGAATTAACTTTTGAACACAAGGCGAGAAGCAACCAAAAGGCAATTCCATTTATTCATTAGGATCATCGTCCAAATTTACATGTTTTTCAAGCTCAGTAGAGGTAGAAGCATGGTAAAATTTGATCAGCTTTGAACCAACACTATGGTCTTCCTTGACCTCTAAACTCTTGACCTTTTGAGAGAGAACATAGTGGTTTATCCAATCATATATTATTTAATATTCACACTTCTCTGTATCTTTTGGGGATATCTCGTACTGAGGTCTCTTCTGTCTTGTCATCATTATTTTGTCCTCAGAAATGTCTTCATCACCAACTTTGATGGTTGTCCTAGTACGTTCAATAATTAAATTGATCCTTCCTCGTCCACATCCCCGGCCTCGACCGCAGGTGCGCGAACTAAAAGAACCTTCACCAACTCATTGTAAGGGAGTGGTGGAAGATCGCTGAAGCGGAGTTGAACGGCCTCCTCTTTGTAATTCTTCTAAATCTTTATCTTTGTTTGTGATAACTTCATGGGAAAAGACAGTCCTCTTTGGAGGCGCGTAATAGGCAACATCTTTATGGATATTAACTTCAAGCACTGAAAATGGTTGTAAGTCTCCTTTGATGTAATTTTCTTGACCATCTTTATGATATTTGATGCACTCGTGTAGAGATGATGGAACCATATTTTGCTCATGAATCCATGGTCGACCCAGTATAGTGTTAAAAGAGTTCTTGGCGTCGATGATATGAAATATAGCGGTTGTCACGAGTTCTCCAACCTTCATAAGTAATGTAATTAATCTAAGGGCTCTTTCTCCATTTTGGTTGGATCGTCTTAAAATCATTTTATCAGCTGTAAGCTCTTGAGCTTCAATATCCAAATAAGCCAATGTTCATAGGCTCATCAAGTTAAGAGAGGCTCCAAGATCTACTAAAACTCAGGACAACATAAATCTGCCGATGTTGACGGAGATGTAGAGTGGTGTGCTGTGGTCGGCGGTACCGAGCAACAAGTCTTCATCTGTGAAAGTTGCCCCAGGTTGTTCTTTCAATGAACAAACTTCATCTAAGGATGTGCTGTCCAACTGAGCTAAGCAAATTTTTGGTTCAAGAAAAGCTGTAACCAGAGACTCTCTCATCTCCTTTGACAGGATCAGAGTGTCGTAGATGCTTAATCGGGTCGGCAACTTCCTAAGATGAGCTAGCACGTTGTAGTCTACTTTGTATGATCATTTGATTTTGTCTTGATCATGTGGTTCTTTCACTAGTGGGGGTATCTCCCCTTGGGTCGTTATCTGCTTTTCTTTATCTGTCGGAGCTGTTCTTTGTGGTAACACTTTTCAGCTCCTTAAGTAACCTTCTGTGATTTCTTCTTCTTGAGATATTATTGAATTCTCCGGTGTATCTTCCTCTTCATTAGAAAGATCTAAGTTGATGGTAAGCGTTGTACAGTGATGCTTGAGAATTGGCTCCTCATAATCGGTGTCGTTGTAAATGAATTCATCAGACTTGAGTATGATTTAAGGATCATTTTTGGGATCAAGATTGAAGCTAGATTTATCATAATCAGTTACGTTATCACCAGAAATAGTTAAAACGTAGCTAAAATCACAATCATTATATTCATAAGACCCCGGAGGGACAAAAGGATAATCATACAAAATCAAGGGTTCGAGGGTTTTCTTCCCCAAATCCGAGACAACTAATCTGGTAAAGGCGACCCCTATCCTAACCCCCTTGCTATCAATATTTTTAGTGACGCTTTTCTTCTTCTTCTTTGTCCTTGACGACAATGGCTCTCCTGATGAAACCTTCATCTCGGGCTTGGTATGCTGCGGACTCTGAGTGGAGGCTTGTTTTGATGCACACTAGATCTTGTTCAGTATCTTCTTGGATGATATGCTCCAGACCTCATTCTATTCTTCTTCTCTGGTATATGCAAAAGATTGTTTTGATGGATCCTCTATTTGTTGAGGACCCTCTTGAGTTCATCCCAAGTTGTACTTCATCCATCTATTTCAGTAAACAGATCGATTGGGGAGATTGGCTCGGCTGAAATTATATTTATGGAACCTTTTTCAGGTTCTTTTAAATATTCTTTTGGGATTGTTATGTTCTCCTCTTTAAAGTTCTTCTTGAGCCAGTCTTTAAAGAAGAATCATTTTTCTATAGTGTGCCCAAGCAACCGGTGGTATGGGCAATAATTTGGTTCATTTTTCTTATCCACCTCTTCGGGCTTCTTTGGATTTGGTTGTTTGAACTCTGGCTTCTTCATCACACTTCTGAATATTTTAGTTATAGCTTCATCTTTAAAAAAATACATCGTTTTACGTTGCTCTGACAGGGACATTTTCTTATCCCCTCTTAGAGGTGATCCTTCTTTAGGCGGTCGCTGGTTGGATTGACTACTTTGTTTTTTAGCATACTGTGATGAAGACTAGCGAGGCTCTTCTGCAAATATCTTTATCGGCTGCTTTCCTTTGTCAATGGTTGCTACTACTCCTGATTTCTTTTCGAACACTCTGGTCACCTTAGCCTTATCGTGTGGCTCCATGTGCTTAATTTCCTCTTGAAGACTGTTGACTTTACTGAGTAACTTCTTGAAGGATTTGATGGTGAGTCCCTTCAGCATGTAAGCAACTAGCCCATGAATGCTCTTGAGTAGAATTTCAATCGCATGATGTTCCTGTAGCTGAGGTTCGTAAGCATGAAATCTAATGGCCCATGAATGATTTTGAGTAGAATCTCAATCGCTTGATGTTCCTGTAGCTGAGGTTCACATTTCATGCTAAGGTTTGAGTAAAATCTCAATCGCTTGATGTTCCTGTAGCTGAGGTTCACATTTCATGCTAAGGTTTCTCCACCCGAAAATATAGTCCACCAATGTTTTGCTACGCTTTTGTTTTTCCATCATGAGCTCTCCAATAGACACATGGTGTTGTGCCCCGGCAAATCTTTTCACGAATAGCTGTTCCAACTCAAAAAATGTTTTAACTGACCCATTGGGCAAGTCAGCATACCGGTCAAAAGAAATTCCTGAAAAGCTGCTGATGAACTACTGGAAGAGTAGAGCTTTACCATTTCTCATGTTGCCATAGTTGGCTCGGAAATGAGCTATATGCTGTCTGGGATTTCCAGTCCCATCAAATAACTTAAAGTTTGGGGACACAAAACCCTTGAGGAAAGGCACGACATCAAATTTCTCCCGGTAAGGTCTACCCTTTAGAACCAATGCCCCACCCTTATATTGAGTTAAGGCATCCCGCACTTGTTCAACCATTTGCTTGATATCTTTTTTCGGTATAGCACCTGATGGAGAATCCTTTTTGTGTTGCTCATCTCTGTTTGCTGAAGCAACCTCTCTTCTTTCATCTGTGATGTGTATGATTTCTGGCTGATTGATCATTGGAGAAGCCAATTGCAGTGCTTGTGATTTCCCGTGAATAGTAGCCATAGCGGTCATGCCTGTGGTCATCTCTTCTATTCTTTTCTCTAGTAGACTAACTTGCTCATCACTTAGGAGGACTGACTAAAGGAAAATATGTTGAGATTTTCATGCCTATTTTACACTATTTTTTATGATTTAAAGAAAGTTATTTTTGATGTTTTATTGCAGAAATGATGCATTAGAGTCATTGGAGCAAAAAGATGCAAAATGGAGCGAATTTGGAGCAAAAAGGACCAAAATGTGAAGATTTGAACTAGGACACTGACGGCGAGCCCAAAAGCACCGACGACGGACTTTTCCCGAGACTCTAGATTAAATTCACTTAGAAGGCCCACCGACGGTGCCCTCGAGGCTGTCAATGGAGAGATCAGTGGTTATGTCCAACAATGCATTGGATGAGGATGAATTATGGAGGGGTGCTTAGGCAACTCTTCGAAAAACTCACCCACAACTTTAAAAGAAGATTTTGGCCAAAAATGGAGGGGCTCTAGAGGTCCTGGAGGTTAGAGATGTTCCATTACAGTATAGAGAGTTTAATAGAGAGCCTAATTGTGAGGTACTCTTTGAGAGATTGTAAGAGTGGAGGGAAAGTGAAAGATTTCTTCCTCCTTGCCGCTTCGAAGAGGAATTCTNGTGATGAATTAGGATCATTGGAGCAAAAAGATGCAAAAAGGAGCAAATTTGGAGTGAAAAGTTCCAAAATGTGAAGATTTGAACTACGCCGCTGACGGGCCGAAGATGAGTTTTTCACGAGGCTACAGGACAAAATTCTTCAGAAGCCTCAAGGTAGGCGCCGTAGGTGAGCTCGGCAGTTATGCCTACTCAAGCTTTGGAAAAGGCCAAATTTTTTAGGTATGCTTAGGCAACTCATGGGAAAGCTCAACCACAACTTTAATAAACTATTTAGGCCGAAAATTGAAGAGAAGAAAAAAGGGGGAGAGTCTCTAGGAAGTACTAGAGAGAGTTCCTAGAGGTTAGATGTTCCAATATTGTGAGGAATTCTTCGAGAGTTGTAAGAGTGGAGGGAAAGTGAGAGATTTCTTCCTCCTTGCTGCTTCGAAGAAGAATTTTGTGTGTTGTAAAGAAAGGAAGAGATTTAGAGGAACTTCGAGGAGTGTTCTTGGGGAGAAATTAGAGATAAGTTATTTACTTATTGTAGTTTGTATGACTTTGATTTTATATATGAATTTTGAGTTTTGTTGTGTTTTTCACATGAGATTTGAATAATTTTCTCTGTCTTTCTGCTAGTCTCGAGATTTGTGAAATAGTGATTTGAATTGGTGAAGCCATAAAAATGTTCAAGAATTTGTGATGATATTTTCACTTCAATCTTAATTTACTTTCAATCTGGCCAATCGATTTGTTAAAATATGTTGAGTTTTACAACTAAAGTGAAGATTACATCCAAGATTCAGGGAGGACAAAGCCCTTGGAAGTTGGGTGCAAATAAATAGGGAAATAATATTATCGGGCGTAGAATTGGAGATTTTAGAGTGACAGACTAAAATCCCTAATTCGGTCCTATCGTTTTGGCGCTGAAGTGTAGATGTTAGCCCTCAGGTGAGGGGAACATGGGAACTCCAAAGTGAGAGCCGGTATCCTCCCAGCCTAGATGCAGATTTAGTAAAAAAACGTAGGATTAGTCAATATTCTTTATGCCTGGACCAAAGGGTAAAGAATAGGTATGCTCATATTTAACACAATATAAATTGAACTAATTCACTTTATCCATTCACTATAATTTTCTGACAAGGAGAAGGGTGCTTTCTTATATATTCAATATCACAATTAAACCCTCATTAGTATCATTAGTTATTTAATAGTTATTAAAATTACATATTTATTTCAATTGCTTATTGGTGACAGATAAGCAAATTGAACTTCGTTGTTGTGATTAAAGTTTTGCTTCTCTAAAATCTTAGTTCGCAGTTCTAAACCACTCCCTGTGGGATCGATATCTAAGACTCCATTAGAACCCTTTATTACTTGAGTGATACGTATACTTGCATTGATAAGTGTGACTTTACAATTATTGAATATTTATTTCGTCCATATTTATCTTATATTTTAAGCATATAAAAAGTCGTTGTCAGTATCCTATCCTTGGGATAATTAAATTGCTAAGTTTCACTTAGCAAAGGGGTATTCACACTTCAACCTCAGATAATTAAGGGAACAATTTGATAAGTTTAAGAAAAACTTGAAATAATTCAAGAGAGCCTTAGAGTAGTTCAGGGTCATTCCCTCAACACTTTTAAACCTTCTAGATATTTTGAAGAGCAAATTGAACTTGTTATATTTCGTTCTAAAATTATCCACTAGAATCTTCCAAGATCCAACAAAATCATATCCTGTGTTTTGGTAGCTAAACCTTCATCTACTCTTGCTTCCTAAACTTTGTTGTAACATTATCTACATATCATGCAAGTACTGACCTTTCAGGTGGTGAAATGAGAAGACTCGCCAGGTACACTTTTACAGTTTGCAGTATAATAATTTCTTATATTTTCCGCACTGTACTTTGATACTAATAAAACTTGCATGCTAAACAATGATGACACCCTGCTTGAAAACCTAAACTGCTAGGATAGCCACCAATCTAAAAACCCAAAACTAAAATCAATCAATATAAAATTCACTGCCACAACATTCAAAATATAAGACAACTCAAAATTTAATCACAAACATCACAAAAAATTAATTGCAACTAAATTAAGATATCTTTATTGGATGATCAGGAATCCCTCAGAGGAGGTAACCTACGGTTACTAACAAGATTTCCTATGGTCTAAATGAAAATATGGAACTCATTAAGTTGAGTTTAGTAAATTCATTTGGACGAAATGAAAATAGTGGTACCGGAATGAGGGAACCATAGGATCCTAACTAGTGTTGCTCTAATCAACTTTAATATGATCCATATTATTTAAAGAACCATAACCATAGGGACACTGATTTGACATCATAACCTGACACATTAGAAAACTTAAACTCATCATGGTGAGGAGCTTGGAGCTAACATTGTGGGCAGTACAACTATCTTCAATAGCAAGAGGATCTCCAACATCAAATCTTTCTTTAGAATTAAATAAAAATCCATAAGATTTCAAGGTTGTTTGCCTAGTGCGACATAAATCCTCAACGTCTCTCTAGGCCTTTGCACATCTCTGTTGTACAATATAAGCCCTAACTCTTCTTAAGATTCCGAGGTTTTCATTTGTAATGACCTAAAGCAACATATCATACAGGATATTTTTTGATCGCTTCACACAAATGTAAGACCTAAGCAAATAAAATTTGCAGGATGAAATACTTGATTAATTTCTCCTCTAAATTAACGTCATATCATAAGATAGCTTGCGATGTAACTGAGGTTCTCCTCAGGATATATGACATCCCCTAGTTTTTCCTCATTTAGATTCTACAACAAAATGTTCCAAATTTGAGTCATTCCTCTTTCACACGTATTTGTCCAATCTCGTTGAAAAGACCTATCTATTTGACCTCCTTGAAGATAAAATTTCCTTATTTTTATTGAGAGTTTTCTTAGGTGACTTTGGTTATCTAAGATGTAATTAACTATAGGGGCTTTGGCCTTATAGAAAGCTTTTCAAAAACTAGCTTAATATAAACCCAATTTAATTCTTGGTATTAAATAGAGGAACTTCTCGATAAATAAAATAATTTTGCTAACCAAACAGGTGTCATTTATTTTTTTGTTTATTTGATCGAGCCTCATCCTCATGTCTTGTGTTTATCCTTCAGGATGGATACAGGGTTTGAGGTATAGTACTTTTTCATTTAAACTATGAAAGATATTGGATCAGTTTGATTTCATATTTTTCTAAAATTTATATATATATATATATTAAAACATCCNTCATCAATTGCCATTGGGGAAGCCTCAAATCCATTTGATTTTGGCCTAAATCCAAAATTCTCAAATTTAGCCCCAAATTGATAATTCCACAAATTTCACCCAATTGATTGCCTTAACCTCCAAATTGGCATTCAATTCATGTTGAAAACTCAAATTTTATCCAATTGATTCCCTTAACCTCTAAATTGGCAACCAATTCATGTTGGAAACACTTCATGAGGTCCCTATTTACCATTTACAACAATCAATTTGGACTTAGCCCAAGGCTAACCCAAGCTAGACTCAAGCCTAGCCCAACATGACCAAATTGATTAAAGTTAAAAATTCTTTCAAATTGGCCCTTCAATTGGACTCAAAACCACTTCCATCCTTCACAAAATTTGTTCCTTATGATCCTCTACACAAAATGCAACAATCAATTGAGCCAATTGACATGGCTAACCTAGCCCAAACCCAAGTTTTGGTCATTTGCACCCACTTGGACCCACACACTAAATGTGACCTAACCACCTTAAAGCCACCAAATTAACTCCACCACAGCCATTAGTTGGACTTGGTGACTAGTCCAAACACCATGAAAATCACCTAAATAAAGCCATGGACCAAAGGTCCCCCAAATTAAGGGATCTTATTTCCAAAAATGCACATNGCTTCTATTACTTGTGAGAAGGTTGTAATTTACAGCAGTTTGATATGCATTCACAAGTTTCCACGCAAACCATGGCTCACCAACATGCACTTATGCACTTACAGATCTCTCCCCCAACTTGTTACACCCATTCGAGCTTGGAGAAGCCCAGATGTCTTGACATCATCTCTCTCACTCTCGTCTTCTGCTATCCCAAAGCTTGTTCAAACTCCCCTGTAGCTTGGGCTCTTTATGCAGCTCCCCCACAGAAGCACGACTACTGCTCTTTGACCCTCTTGAACGCAACTCTCCAATGTTTACATACCAAGACTCAACTTGCTAAAAGTCTCCAAGCGGCAAGCATATAATTATATAGTTCTCACTTGATCGATTAATAGTCTTGAACCTTTCATTGCCTTCATGGCCGAAATCATGACCGTCTAGGCTATGCAAGATTTTATTTGCTCCACTTTAAAAAAAGTAGCATCTGAATTTAATATTTTGTACTATAGCATTGTTTCTCTACAGTACAAAGATGCATCCAATAAGGGTTACAACACCACCATGCAAGGCAAAAATATAAGTCAATTCACTCTCAAGCATTTATCCTAATTCATCCCTTCAACGTGTATGATTTTGGTGATAGTTGATTCCATAGTTACCAATCTTGCAATTAGTATCTTGTTAGTTCATCATATAACTAAAGTATTGTTTTCTTGCCACCAACATGTATAATTTTGGTGATAGTTGATCCCATAGTTCCCAATCTGGCAATTACTCTCTAATGAGATCATCAGATAATCAAAATGCCCTGACTATCAAGCATCAAAATGGTTACGGTGGCCTTAGTGATCATGGTTATGAAGGTTGCATTGATATTGGATATAATCATGGTGGGAAGATCGTTTCTCCTAATTCTCATTGTGTTTGTGCCATTATCCCTTGTTGACCTCATTTTTTAGGTCATTTTTTTTTCCTTAAGGTCTTAGGATCTAGCTCTAGGAGTTCTTATTGACCATCTTAGAAAACTAGAATTGAGAGCCACCATTTTAGAAATTCTAACCACTTCCTATTTTTCATAGATGTCTAGCATTTATGGCACAAGATCATCGTCTTATGAACAAGCGGTTATGAGCTATTTTATGAAGACTCAAGGGAAAAGTTCTCAATAGGATTCCAAGCTTTAGGAAAACCTTCTCACGACCTTTTTGGTCACATACACACACCAAATGCACAAAATTCACAAAATTGCACGAGGACGGTCTTCAGTTGAACCTAAAAGGATGGATGAAAATGCGAACTTCTTCGGATGACCTCCGACGACAAAATGAACTGCGCCAACGTGTCCTGGACAGCAATTTTGGTAGGAAAGGATACTCATATTGCTATATTTTTACACGAGAAAATTGGCACGCAAATCGATGAATTCATCAAAATGACATCCGACGGCAAAACAGACCCTGCCACCGCGTCCAGAATGTCGAAAATACCTAGAAAGGACATTCATATTCGATATTTCACGACGCACGAATAAAACACAAATTAATTTTTATTTTTAAAAATATTAAATATTTCCTTTTATAAAAATATCTTTAAATTATAATAAAATTTATAACCTAAATCCTATTTACACTTCTATACTCGCTTAAACCCCGATTAAACCCTCCATTCGCTCGAACTTGCGCTCGGCTCGTCTCTCTCGCGTTCGTGCCCTAGATCCACGATGGATCTCACGGCTCTCCTTGTCGTTCTCGCTCGCGACTCATCTTCTCGAGTCTTCCTCTGTCGATTCACATACGCGGCTTCTCTCCTCGAGTTTCCCTTTGGCTTTTCGGCTCTCCAATTGGGAGAGGCGGGTTGGCCGACCCTTCTCCTTCTCGAGGCTGTAATATCGTCTTCTTTACTGTGACATTTATTCTTCTATGGTGTGATTCGTTGCTAGGGAGGCTGGTTGGTGGCTTTTTCTTCTCTTCTCTCTGTTTATAAAATATTTTCCTAATCTACTGTATTGGGTTGTTGGATATTTTGAGAGAGAAAAGAGAGTTTTTGAGAGAGGAAAAACTTGAATTTCTTTCTCTGTTGGGGAAAATAGTTCTCTCTATTTTGTTGTTCAAAAGCATTCGTGGGGTGCCATTTTCTGAGGCTTTTTTAGGAAAAGAATCTTTGCCGAAATCCTCTTTAAACTAGAACTTTCGAGTGTTGGAGTGTAGAGCATTCGTTGGTGGTTGTTTCCCGAAGCTTTTAGGAAGAGGATTTCTTTGGAAGGCATTTTGTTGGATCTGCCTTACTTTTTTTTTTGCTTTGAGTCGGCATTAAGAGGTATTTATCTTCCTTCCACTGATTTGCAATGTTTCGGATGGCATGAAAATACTTCCTATCTCATGAGAAAGCAAGATTTGGGTATGTTTTGAAGTTTAAGCATGAATAATCTATGGAAATATGGGAATGGAGCATGATATTGGCTTTTTTCTTTTTCTTTTCTGCATAAGATACATGGAAAGCATGTTTAGAATCATTCTTACATGCAAATTTTTTTTTATAATCCTGTCATTTCTTTATCTATATGCGGAAATTTGTTGTGATGCTTTGGATAATGGTTTAAGATCCTACTTATTGCTATTCTGCTTTCTGTTGTCCGTCCCTGTTCACAGCATACATATTGAATGCAAATTTTGGGTTTTGATGTTGCAAGTAGGATCTGTTTTGGCCCATATGGTAGCTTGAGTCTAGTTCCTTTTGGATTAAATGTTGGCTGGAAATATTTTCATTTGTTTTGCCTCTTTACTGAGCTTGGGTTAGCCTTTATGCTGCTTGGTTTTGCCCCTTTTGCTGGGCTCGATTTTAGCCTTCTTCTAGGCTGAATTTAATTGAAAGTTTTATATTAATTTTTAGCCCACTTGGTAGGCTTGGTTTGAGCCCTTTTCGAAATCAAATTTATACCTGAAATATTTCTCTACTTTTGCTCCCTTTTACTAGATTTGGTTCAGCCTCTTTGCTGCTCGGTTTGTCCATTTTCTTGGGCATGGTTTGGTGGTTGTTTTGCTCTTCTACCTAGTTTTGCTTATGAGCTTGTTTGAGGCATGGTTTGGTGGTTGTTTTGCTCCTTTTCCAGGTTCTACCCGTGAGCTAGTTTAAAGCTTATTTAAGTCTGGTTTGGGGTTGGTTGGGTGGTTGTTTTGCTCCTCCCTAGTTTTACTTATGAGCTTGTTTGAGGCTTGGTTTGGTGGTTTTGTTGGCTTAGTCGGCTTTGGTTTGTTGCTTTGACGTAAGCCTCATTTGGTGTTTACTACTTTAAGATTGTCCTCGGGTTGTCCTTAACCGTGAGTTGGATTTGAAGTTGGCTTATTGTCTTTGTGATACTTGTCACCATACCCGTGAGCCCTCCTCTTTTTGGCCTTACCCGTAAACTTTAACTTGTGATCTCTTGGTGGAATGGATTGAGCTAGTGGGTGTTTCTCTCTATTACCTTAGACACTTATATGGATAAGTTCATGTTTATGAAATTAAAAAAAAAATGATGAAAAGAAAAGGGCTTTTGCTTAAATATGGAGCTGAATGAAATTGATATTGGTATAGCTTTTGGAAATTTGAAAATTCATTCTCTATGGATTATTCTCTTTTGCTTTGTGACATATGAAAAGTCCATGAAACTTTGTTTCAAGAAATTATAAACTTGATATAAATTGAATTCATGAGGGGTTTGGAAATGCGCAAGATTGACATTTGGAAAGTATATCCTTCTCGGGATTGATCTGATCATTTTCTTTTTAACGAATTTAAATGTTTTAAGCTGATACATTCATAATTTCATTTTAAGCTTCACTGATTTGACTTGGTTTCAAAATGGATCGGTCTCCTTTTCGTTCGTTTTGTTTTTCTTTTTTTTTTAACGGTCAAGTTAAAAATGAGAATTTCTGATTTAATTATATTCAGAAATGATCTCAGTCTTAAGGGAAATATGAGGAAAAAAGAAAGGGAGAAAAAATTATAAATAAGATTTGGATCTTCGATGTGATAAAACCTAAAGGGCGATAGAATAGCGAACCATCTATCGTTCATTTTTGCATATGAAAGATAAAACTGTAAATTGGAAGAATATTTGGGGGTTGAAAGAAAGTGAGAGTTTAGATAACAATTAGGGACATGAATTGGAAATATTAGTAGACCTGCACTTAGGTTCCTTAAGTTTTGAATCAACTTAAATCCAACTACCCTAAGTAGGATTGAAGCACGCTTCACAACCTTTTTACCAAAACTATAGGTTTACCCCCCTAGGTTTTAGGAACTTGATGGTGAGCTAAACTTAATCTAAATAGGTTTCAGGGTTAGTTGAAAGACACTTAGTTGAAGTTAGACACTTTAAGACACTTCAAGTTTAAACTAAAGTGTAGGCTTCCTAGGTTTTAGGAGCACACCTTAAGAGAGAGTTTATCATCCTAATGTTCAAATGATCCTAAGAAGTGAGACATCTGACCGCAGTTCATGAGATAATTAGGACACTAGGCACGAGGGTGCACTAGATTGTGATTCATAACTGATTTAATTAAATCAAATAATGAAATTCTTGTCTTAACTTGACCAAAACTGAAACTCAATGCTTCAGGATTTGAGTTTGTCTTACACTCAAATCCTCCTGACAATTGGGGACATTCTCAATATCACATATAAATCTCTTATTCTTGGTCCTTTATATGTCATATTGGATTTTGTTTTATTTTTTTGTATTTTTCCTACTATTTACCTATTTTTCTCAAGTCTTTTTCAGGTCATACTTTCTCCTTTTACACAGCGCATAATAGCTAAACTTAAATGAGCAATGAACCTCTCAGGTGTACAGGTTTAATTTATATTACAACATTTTATCTCACAGTTTGTTATACTACTCTTTATAGCACGTTATACTCTTCTTTCAGCATGCTATACTGCATTTCCTTTCTACTGTATATTATACTGTTCTTTACTTTTATAATGTATGTTTAGTTATTTTGATACACACCATGCCTTAGTTTAGTATAGTCTAGTGGTTAGGTGTATTTTCAAAACTAATAATAAACTAGAATGTGCTACTATGCGGAGTTTAGAGCGAACATCTTGGGCAGTACGACGAGGAACAACTTCAGGTGAATCTGCAACAGCAAAACATCAAAACATATCACATAAACATCTTCACATCATAAAAACACTTCCCTTAGTTTAAATAATAACTCATATAATCACACTTTAGGTTTTTTGCACAACCTTGCTGTGTAGGATTTCGAGGTTACCATGTGCTATAGTGTAAATTCTCATGTCTTTTTAGGCTATTTGCACAGTCTGATATTGTGTAAACATAAGTCTTAAATCCTAAATAATTTGCAGGATTGAAATATAAAATTACATCACTTCAAAGACATAAAGTCAAACCATAGGATAGTTGGGAGGTCACCGGGGTTCTCCCTAGATCTGTGATATCCCCTACTTTTCATTCCTTTGAATTTTTTAAGATAATTGTTCTTATTTTGAGTCATTCCCATTTGATTTTCCCATGTCCAATCGTGAAAACCTAAACTTTGAAATCTTGAAAACAAAATCATCTGATCTTAATCGAGAGTCTTCTTAAGTGATTTCGATCATTTAAGATGTAATTAACTATCCTGATCTTAATCATGTCCAATCGTGAAAACCTAAACTTTGAAATCTTGAAAACAAAACCACCTGATCTTAATCAAGAGTTTTCTTAAGTGATTTCGGTCATTTAAGATATAATTAACTATAGGGGTTTGCCTTTATAGGGAAACTGAAACCCAGATAAAACAAACTCTATTTAATCCTCGTATTAGGTAGGGGAACATGTGTTGACCTCATTTTAGTGAGGTCTTAGCCTCCTAATCTTAGAACCTAGGATCTAGCCTTAGGAGTTCCNTGGAGGTGTGCTGAAAATTTCTCAGAGAGGCCTCTCCAAATTTCACACAGAGCTTCACTAAGATCCCCTCAGTGCATTTTAATTATTTTCCCTCACCCATTCTCATTGCCGGAGCTCAATTTTAAGCTTGAAACCTTGTCGGAAATGAGGACATAACCCAATAAACCTCCACACTCCACCAAACTTCAATTGCTTGTGCCCACACCTTCACAAGAGTGAAAGAAGCCAAAGCCCCATCAAATCCCCCTTCCACAGAGCCTCTACCATAGCTCTAAACCAACACCTGAAATCGAGCTTGGTCGAATTCATACCTAGACCTTACACCAAGGTCAGGAACTCAATCCCTAGTCTTCTTGGACCCAAAAAAACGTGCCGAGCACCTCTTATTGAAGCCTCCCTTCTCAGAGCAAAGGTATAAAATTCCTCCTCCTCCCGAGCTTATTTTGATTCTCCATTTACTTAAGCTTGATCAAAGTATAAAACTCCTCCTCCTCCCGAGCTTGTTTTGATCCTCCATTTACTTAAACTTGATTTCATTGCAATTAACCATATGGATGTGTTCGTCTCACTAAGTCGAGTCCATAGGATCAAACCCAAAGTGATTTGGTTGAGTCTAGGCCGAGATCTTAAGGTAATGTGTTTGTCTCACTTAGACGAGTTCATAGGATCAAACTCGAAGTGATTTGGTTGAGTCTAGGCCGAGATCTTAAGATTTTCGTGTGGACGGGCACGGGATCATTCTATCGGGGACGATGACGGGGAGCCGTTTGATCAAGCGTGTATCAAATGGACAGGGGAGATCGAGCCGGACAGCGCTTCGGGACATAAATAGCGGGTCGAGTCAGCAAGCTACGTGGATGGCGGCGTCCAACCAGAGCGGGCCACGCACGCCTTCGGAGCTGCTTAAGATCTAGTCAGCACGCGCTGTTTAAATAGATAAATAGGGCTTTTTCCTATTTATTTAAATACCCTTAACTTCAAAAATACATAACTTTGTGTAGAAAAATCACAAAAATAAATAAAAATACCCTTCCTTAGTGAACAGAGGAAAATAATGTGGAATAAATTTCAAGTCTATTTGATGCATATCTTATTTTTAATTAATTAAACACTTGGAATTTTAGCATGTTGTAGCCTCTGTCAGGGGAAGTATTCTCTGATTTTTCTAAAGCCAGATGAGCTTCCTATACATAGACACACATTTTTCAAGTTATTTCACATCATTTCCTTAAAATAATCATGGAAATTAGCATAGTGTTTATTAAATCTCAAGAAAATATTGGAAGGTATACCATCACCAAAGAAACCTTTGAAAATAATTTCATGGGTCAAGTCATTTAAAACATCCTTAAATTTTCCAATTATTAAATCACTAAGATAATTAATTTTAAAAAATATAAACATTTAAATGACTTGATTTTTTATCTCCACTATGATTTATGATCCAGAAAACTCATTATAAAAGTTTCAAAATATTTTGAGTTCATTTGATAACTTAAATTGATTTTTAAAGATAAAAACCACTTTTGAGATTTAAATGATTTTTAAAAATCAAAATATAACTAAAAAAATTATGAAACTAAGTTTTTTGAGTTCTGTGTGATCAGGGGTATTTTCTAAAAAGAAAATAATATTTAAAATAAAAACTTGATTTTTAGCCTATTTTAAATATTTAAATAATTAAAAATTCATTAAAAATATAAAAATAATAAAACCTATGGAAATGTTCTAAATTGTTTCCTAATCACCTAGGAACAAATAGAATATTTTTCCTGATTTTCTAAATAAAGATATTGAATTTCAAAGCTTAAAAATAATTTTCCTAATCACTTAGGAACAATCAAAATATTTTTCCTGATTTTCTAAATAAAGATATTTATTTTCAAAGCTTAAAAATAATTTTTATTTAAAAGGCTAAAAATGAGTTTTCACTAAAATAATTCCAATAAATCAAAAAAAAAATATAAAATTTAAAAGGCTAAAAATGAGTTTTCACTAAAATAATTCCAATAAATCAAGGAAAATCTAGAAAAATATAAAATTTTCTCCCTTGAGTTTTTTGACCTTAGAGAGATTTTACAAAAATACAAAACTTAATGTTCACCACTTAAAATATTTTATTTTATTAAATAATCCTGAACTTAAAATAATTCTTATAATCACAGAGAATTTAAAAAATTATGAAATTTGATCCAAAGGCTCCTCTGGTCTATGTCTACCTCCAGTAAAAATTTCATGGGATTATAATTTACCTTGGTCAAGTCAGGAGTTTTCTTTGAAAAATCCTATTTTTGCATGAAAATAAATATGTAAATTAAATTAAATTTTGAAAAATCACATTTTCTTCTCTGATGTCTCAATTGAACTGTGAATGAGGTAGAGTAAAACTTTCAAAGTAATTTGAATTGAATTTGACAAATTATGAAATGCTAGGGCCTTAGGGGCAAATGTGTAATTTTGGAAACCTTGCCTTAATTAACACTTAGGCCTAATTCAAGGAGGGAAAATGGGTAGCCTCTGATCTTAATCAATTTATTTGATGCTTGAAATACAAAGGGGTTAATTGGTAGAAACCAATCTCACTTTCTTAATTAAGATTAATAAATTTCTAAATTATCAAAATTTAGAAGCTTATTAAAATTAAATGAGCCTGGACTTAGAGGTATGACTTCTGAAGTCAATAACTAATCAATTTAATACCCCTATGTTGACTTTCAAATAAAATTCAAATCATGAATCATGACTACTTAAGACTTAACTCTCTAATTAAGACACTCACCTAGGTCTTATGGGTTAGTGGTGACTAGGTTAAATCAAAATTGAATTAAACAAGGATTAGAGAAATAAACATAATTATATCAAACATCCTTGGAACACCACTAAGCCCAATTATTAAATGAAGATTAGAGAAATAAACATAATTAAATCAAACATCCTTGAAACACAACTAAGCCCAATTAGGATTAAAATTTGGCTAAGTGTTCAAATTATACTAACTTGCCTCCTTAAGGGTCTTCACCCACATAATTTTCAAATTAAATGATAAGTGATAATTACCCCATTCTTATGGATAATTGAGACATCAATGTTCACGGAATAATAAGGGTATTTTCAGGATGAATCATTAAGCAACATAATAAGTTTAAATGGACTCGAGGCTTTTTACTAGTTGGTGAGAGGGAGGCATTGACCTGCTTCCCCCTCCTAACTCGTTGGATACCTCAGAGGCCTATTAAACTTAACATTTTTCGCTTAATGAAATCATCCTTAATTAAACTTTTAAGGACTCAACAAGATACAACATAGAGTTAGGAAAACCCCTCAGAACTCTACTTTTCTTGCTCTTCATAAATGGCCTCACATGTATTTTAAATTTCAGGTGGCGGAACGAGAAGACTCGCTAGGTACACTTTTACAGTTTTCAACGTTGTCTTTCTTGTACTTTCATACTGTACTTTTATACCAGTGTTGTCTTTCTTGTACTTTCATACTATACTTTTATACCTGCAAATTTGCATGCTAAACAAAGTTGTCACCCTGCTTGAAAACTGAAACTATCAGGATAGCCACGTAACCATAACCATAACTATAACCAAAATCAACCAAGATAAAATTCACCGTCACAACATTCAAAATATAAAACAACTCAAAAATTTAATCACAAATATTACACAAAATCATAACTTTAACTAAATTAAGATGTCACTATCGGATGATCGGGAATCCCTCAGAGGAGGTAACCTACGGTTGCTAACGAGGCTTCCCAAGGTTTAAATGAAATTATGGAATTCAATAAGTTGAGTTTAATAAGTTCATTTGGACTAAGTGAATCTAATAGAAATAGTGGTGTCAGAACGAGGGAACCGTAGGATCCTAACCAGTGTCGCTACAACCAACTTTAATATGCCTTTAAAAAATTTAAAGAACTTTAACCATAGGCCCACCTAATTTGATATTATAACTTTAACACTAGATAACTAAAAATCGTCGTGACAAGGAGCTGGGAGCTAGCTTGGTGGGCAGCACGGTCATCTTCAACAGTAAAACCTTTCTTCCCCAGCTAAATCTATCTTCCTTCCTTAGATTTAAACAACAAAGCCATAGGACTTTGAGGTTGCTTGCTTATGCAACGTAAATCCTCACCTTAGCTAAACCAATCTTCCTTCCTTAGATATAAACAACAAAGCCATAGGACTTCAAGGTTGCTTGCTTATGCAACGTAAATCCTCACCTTATTTTTAGGCCTTTGCATAGCCCTGCTTTTTCTTGCTTATGCAACGTAAATCCTCACCTTATCTTTAGGCCTTTGCATAGCCCTGCTATTCTCATGCAACGTAAATCCTCACCTTATCTTTAGGCCTTTGCATAGCCCTGCTATACAATATACTCTTAAATCATCTTAGGATTTTGAGGTTGTCGTTTGTCACGACCTAAATCCTCACATCTTCCAGGCTATACCGTCTTAGGATTCCGAGGTTGTCGTTTGTCACGACCTAAATCCTCACATCTTCCAGGCTATACATCTTAGGATTCCGAGGTTGTCGTTTATCATGACCTAAATCCTCACATCTTCCAGGCTATTTGATCTTAGGATTCTGAGGTTGTCGTTCGTCACGACCTAAATCCTCACATCTTCCAAGCTATTTGATCTTAGGATTCTGAGGTTGTCGTCCGTCATGACCTAAATCCTCACATCTTCCAGGCTATTTGCATCACCTTATCTTTAGGCCTTTGTATAGCCCTGCTATATAATATAAGCCCTAACTCGTCTTAGAATTATGAGGTTGTCGTTTGTCACGACCTAAATCCTCACATTTTCCAGGCTATTAGTGTGATCATTTCACACAAATGTAAGCCCTAACTAATAAAAA
Source organism: Phalaenopsis hybrid cultivar (assembly GCA_002079205.1). Taxonomy (NCBI): domain Eukaryota; kingdom Viridiplantae; phylum Streptophyta; class Magnoliopsida; order Asparagales; family Orchidaceae; genus Phalaenopsis; species Phalaenopsis hybrid cultivar. The sequence continues at coordinate 48,821 of JXCR01149035.1, forward strand.
TGGCGGGATGAAACACATAAATATTTCTCCTCAAAATTAAAGCCAAACATTAGGATAGCTTGGGAAGTCACCGAGATTCTCTTCTGGATCCATGACATCCCCTAGTTCTTCTTCCTTTGGATTCTACAATAAAATGTTCCAAATTTTGGATCCATGACATCCCCTAGTTCTTCTTCCTTTGGATTCTATAATAAAATGTTCCAAATTTGGGTTCTCCTCTGGATCCATGACATCCCTTAGTTCTTCCTCCTTTGGATTCTACAATAAAATGTTCCAAATTTGCTAGATCCATGACATCCCCTAGTTCTTCTTTCTTTGGATTCTACAATAAAATGTTCCAAATTTGAGAACCCATGACATCCCCTAGTTCTTCCTCCTTTGGACTCTACAACAAAATGTTCCAAATTTGAACCCGACATCCCCTAGTTCTTCCTCCTTTAGATTCTACAATAAAATGTTCCAAATTTGAACCAATCTCTTTCACACCTCTATGTCTGATTTCGTTGAAGAGTCCCACCCTTTGAAATTCCTTGAAGATAATTCAACCTCTACGTCCAATTTCGTTGAAGAGTCCTACCCTTTGAAATTCCTTGAAGATAATTTTTCCCACACCTCTACGTCCGATTTCGTTGAAGATTCCTACCCTTTGAAATTCCTTGAAGATAATATTTCTTGATTTTCTCTAGTCCTTCTTCCTTTGGATTCTACAATAAAATGTTCCAAATTTGAACCAATCCCCTTTCACCTTAGTTCTTCTTCCTTTGGATTCTACAATAAAATGTTCCAAATTTGAACCAATCCCCTTTCACCCTCCTCCTTTGGATTCTACAATAAAATGTTCTAAATTTGAACCAATCCCCTTTCACACCTCTACATCCGATCTTGTTGAAGAGTCCCACCCTTTGAAATTTCTTGAAGATAATTTTTCTTGATTTTTATTGAGAGTCTTTCTAAGTGACTTTGGTCATTAAAGATGTAATTAACTATAGGAGCTTGCCCTTATAGGAAGCATGTCCGAACCCAGCTTAAAATAAACCCTATTTAATCCTTTATATTAAATAGGGGAACTTGTCGGCAAATACAAAGGTTTCACAGACCAAACGGACGTCATACTTTCATTGGTTTATTTGATCGAGCTTCATCCTCAATTATTCTGTTTATCCTTCGGGATAGATACAGGATTTGAGGTACAGTACTCTTTCATTTTAAACTATGAAAATGGGGTCAGTTTGATTTCATACTTCAACGTCCTTCCGAAGCGGGCGACGGGATTTCGATTATTTGAGGTACAATGCTCTTTCATTTTAAACTATGAAAAATATGGGGTCAGTTTGATTTCATCTTCAACATCCTTCGAAGCGGGTGACGGGATTTTTGATTCCGATGACCGACAGCTTCTTACGGGCAACCCCACAAACACGGGCAACGAGATTTTGATTCCGATGACCAACAACTTCTTACGGGCACTCCCCACAAACCAACCTGAAATGTCGCCGACAAAGGTAAAGGAATGTCTTGAGTTTCAAATTTAGGGAAAGAAAAGTGAAGTTCAAAATCATTAAAGGCTATCCAGATATAGTAATCCTCCGTTGAAAAAGGAAAAAAAAGGATTGAAAACAATCCCTGAAAAGAAAAGAAATATATATATGATTGAAAGCAATCCAAATGAAAAAGAGAAAAAGAAAGAAAAAATTATGAAAGTGAGAAGAAGCTTGAGGATATGCCTAATAAAAAATTGGCTTCACTGGACCTACCTAAAGGGAAAACCTAATAACATTCCTGATTTATATTTATGGATTAGATCTTTTACTAGTAGTGTTCCCATGAAGTTCCTATCATTAGAATATTCTAAGTGACTTAATATTGCAAAATATAGTCAATTTGGAAATGAATAGAAGACTACAACTCTTAAACTTGATAACTAGATAATCTTGTGGCTACAGAGTTAATTCAATTACTTGAATTCTGAAAATCTCACTATGATCTTTATTTAAAACAAACTTATAATATTTCTGAATTAAAACTTTACTGTAGTAGATCATAACTTTTATATAGTACTAAAATTACTTGAGGNATCTTGGGAGAGATTTAAAGATCTTCTTAGGAAATGTCTTCATCATTCGTTACCAGATTGGTTGATAATTTAAACTTTTTATAATGGATTAGTGGGATCACCCCATCATTCGTTACCATACTGGTTAATAATTCAAACCTTTTATAATGGATTAGTGGGATCTCTTTGATGATAGATGCTGCGGCTGATGGTTCTTTAATATCAAAACCTTTTGATGAGGCTTATTCATTAATAGAAGAGAAAATATAGATGTTGCGGCTGGTGGTTCTTTAATGTCAAAACCTTTTGATGAGGCTTATTCATTTGTTACCAGATTGGTTGATAATTCAAACTTTTTATAATGGATTAGTGGGATCTCTTAGATTGATTGTCACCAGATTGGTTGATAATTCAAACTTTTTATAATGGATTAGTGGGATCTCTTAGATCGATTATGATGTTGCGGCTGGTGGTTCTTTAATGTCAAAACTTTTTGCGAGGCTTATTCATTAATAGAAATTGCGGCTGGTGGTTCTTTAATGTCAAAACCTTTTGATGAGACTTATTCATTAATAGAAGAGACAGCAGCTGGTGGTTCTTTAATGTCGAAACCATTTGATGAGGCTTATTTTTTAATAGAAGAGATGGCTACCAACAATTTTCAATGGCGTTCTGAAAGGGTAAATCCTAAAAGAGTAGCTAGTATCCATGATTTTGATGCAATATCTATGTTAACTTTGGAAATTAGTGAACATCTATTAAAAGAACATTTTAAAGAATGTTTTGAAGAGAAAGAACAATTTGAAGATAGTGATGAAGTTATTTTGGACGAATTAAAAAATGAAGAATTAGATTATGTTCAGGAAAGATTTGAGATGATAGATATTACAGAAAATGCTGATAAAAATCTAGTTCTGTCAATTATAAAACCACATGAGCTTGAGTTGAAAATATTGTCTAGCCACTTGAAGTATGTGTTCCTAGGAGACTCATCTACATTACCTGTTATTATATCTTCAAAAATAAATGATTTGCAAGAGAAAAGACTATTATATACATTAAAAAGATATAAGAAAGCTTTTGGTTCGACCTTAGCTGATATTAAGGGAATCAGTTTTTTTATCTGTATGCACATAATTATATTAAATGAATAATATAAACCAAGAGTTGATCCACAAAGGAGATTAAATCCAATGATGAAAGAAGTAGAGAAGGAAATTTTGAAATGGTTAGACACTGGAATTATATATCCTATTTTAGATAGTGCGTGGCCCAATTCATTGTGTTTCTAAGAAAGGAGAAGTGACTGTTGAAACAAAAGAAAATAATAAATTAATACCCATCAGATAAGTTATTGGGTGGCATATTTGCATTGGTTATAGAAAATTAAACACTGCCACCAGGAAAGATCACTTCCCTTTACCTTTTTTAGACCAAATAGTAGATAGACTTGTTGGGCACAAATATTTTTATTTTTTAGATGGATATACTGGTTACCATCAAATTCCTATTGCTCCTAAGGATTAAGAAAAAATAACATTTACTAGTCCTTTTGGAACTTTTGCTTTTTGAAGAATGCCTTTTGGATTATGTAATGCACCTGCAACATTCCAGAGATGTATGATGTCTATATTTAGTAAGTTAAATGATGATGATTGGAAGTATTTATGGATGATTTCTTTGTATTTGGAACATAATTTGATGCATGCATAAATTATCTTGAAAAATTTTTGGAGTTATGCTAGAGAACTACTTTAGTTCTAAATTGGGAGAAATGTCAATTTATGTTTGCAGGAGGATTTGTGTTAGGGCATAAAATTTTGGAAAATGATATGGAAGCAGACACTGTAAAAATTCAAGTTATATCTAAACTAACACCTCCTACTAATGTAAGAGAGGTTAGGAGTTTTCGATTCAAGTTATATCTAAACTAACACCTCCTACTAATGTAAGAGAAGTTAGGAGTTTTCTTGGATTCAAGTTATATCTAAACTAACACCTCCTACTAATGTAAGAGAAGTTAGAAGTTTTCTTCGACAGACCCTGCAAAAATTCAAGTTATATCTAAACTAACACCTCCTACTAATGTAAGAGACGTTAGGAGTTTTCTTGGACATGTGGATTTTACAGGCGTTTTATTAAAGATATTTCAAAAATTACCAAACCTCTATGCCAACTTTTAGAAAAGGAACTGTGGAATGTAAGAGAGGTTAGGAGTTTTCTTGGACATGTTGGATTTTACATGCGTTTTATTAAAGAATATTTTTGAAAATTACCAAACCTCTATGCCAACTTTTAGAAAAGGACAAGAAATTTGAATTTACTGAAAAAAATTTACCAAACCTATATGCCAACTTTTAGAAAAGGACAAGAAATTTGAATTTACTGAAAGCTGTTTAAATGCCAGCAGACCTTCCAAAAATTCAAGTTATATCTAAACTAACACCTCCTACTAATGTAAGAGAGGTTAGGAGTTTTATGGACATGTTGGTTTTTACAGGCGTTATATTAAAGATTTTTCAAAAATTACCAAACCTCTAGATTCAAGTTATATCTAAACTAACACCTCCTACTAATGTAAGAGAAGTTAGGAGTTTTCTTGGATTCAAGTTATATCTAAACTAACACCTCCTACTAATGTAAGAGAAGTTAGAAGTTTTCTTCGACACTTAGATTTTACAGGCGTTTTATTAAAGATTTTTCAAAAATTACCAAACCTCTATGCCAACTTTTACGCTTTATTAAAGATTTCTCAAAAGTTACTAAACCTCTATGCCAACTTTTAGAAAAGGACAAGGTTTGAATTTACTGAAAGCTGTTTAAATGCCTTTGAGTTATTGAAGGAAAAATTAATCACAGCTGTTTTATTATAGATTTTTCAAAAATTACTAAACCTCTATGCCAACTTTTAGAAAAGGACAAGAAATTTGAATGTGAAAGCTGTTTAAATGCCTTTGAGTTATTAAAGAAAAAATTAATCACAACCCCTATTATAGCCACCTAACTGGGAGAAATCATTTGAACTGATGTGTGATGTTAGTGATTATGTTATTGGAGCTGTTCTTGGACAAAGCTATGAAAATATTTTTAAGGTTATATACTACGTTAGTAAAACTCTTAATGGTGCACAAATTAACTATATTGTTATTGAAAAAGAGTTACTGGCCATTTTGTATGCTTTAGAAAAATTTAGATCTTATTTAATTAGAGTTAAATGTGTTGTGCACATTGATTACTCTACTATTAAATATCTGATGCAAAAGAAGGATGCCAAACCAAGGCTAATTAGATGGATACTTTTGATGCAAGAATTTGATCTTGTGGTTATTGATAGAAAGGTAACTGATAATCAAATTGCTGATCATTTGTCGAGATTAGAAAATCATGAATTATCTGACCCTGACAATGAAATTACAAACAGTTTCCCTGATGAACAACTTTATAATATTAATGAGTGGAAAAACCATGGTATGCTGATTTTGTTAATTATATTGTAAGTGATATTTTGCCACCTATTCTGACATTGTCATGGTATGCTGATTTTGTTAACTACATTGTAAGTGATATTTTGCCACCTATGCTGACATTGCAACAACAAAGGAAATTCATTCACTATATTATAAGTGATATTTTGCCACCTAGGCTGATATTGCAACAACAAAGGCGTATTTTTGGGTAAGTGATATTTTGCCATCTATGCTGACACTGCAACAACAAAGAAAATTCATTCATGATGCGAAAGCATCTTTTTGGGATGAGTTTTATTTATATAAAGAATGTAAGGATCTTATTATGAGGAGATGTGTTCCTTATGAAGAAACTGATCTAATCATTCAAAAATGTCACGATTCTGAATTTGGAGGATATTTTGGGATTGATAAAACTGCTTATAAAATCTTACAAGCTGGATTTTATTTGCCTACTATTTATAGAGATGTTTATAGATACATAAAAATAAGTGATCGATGTGAAAGAGTAGGCAATATATCTAGAAGAAATGAAATGCCTCTGAATTTCATGTTAGAAGTTGAGATCTTTGGTGTTTTGGGATTATATTTCATGGGACCATTTATTCCTTCATTTAGGAACTTATATATATTAATTGCAGTAGACTATCAAGTGGATTGAAGCACAAGCTTTACCTCATTGTGACGCTAAAAGTGTTTCAAGATTTTTAATTACGTTTCTATGGAACCATTTATTCCTTCATTTGAAAACTTATATATATTAATTGCAGTAGACTATGTTTCTAAGTGGGATTGAAGCACAAGAGAACTTATATATATTAATTGCAGTAGACTACGTTTCTAAGTGGATTGAAGCACAAGATTTACCCTCGGAACTTGTATATATTAATTGCAGTAGACTACGTCTCTAAGTGGATTGAAGCACAAGCTTTACCTCGCTGGTGGCGCTAAACCCTTCATATGGGAACTTATACATATTAGTTGCGGTAGACTATGTTTCAAAGTGGATTGAAGCACAAGATTTACCTCGTTGTGACGCTAAAAGTGTTCGAGATTTTTAATAAAAAATATTTTCACTAGATACGGAATGCCTAGAATGATTATCACTGACGGAGGTTAATGAAAAATATTTTACTAGATACGGAATGCCTAGGATGATTATTACTGATGGAGGATCCTACTAAATAAGGAATGCCTATAATGATTATCACTTATGGAGGATCCCATTTTATGAATAAATATATTTAGAGATTGGCAGAAAAGTTTATTCATAGAATCTCTACTGCCTATCATCCTCAAACTAGTGGGTTAGCTGGAGTTTCTAATAGAGAGATTAAACAAATACTTGAAAAGACTGTAAACCCTAGTAGAGTAGATTGGTCCACTAGACTGGATACCGCATTATGGGCTTACAGGACTGCTTATAAAACTCATATTGGAATTACTCCTTACAGACTAATTTTTGGAAAGACTTGTCACTTACAAATAGAATTGGAGCATAAAGCATATTGTGCGATTAAAGAATTCAATTATAATTTGAAAGATGTTGGTAAGATAAGTTTGTTACAATTAAATGAATTGGAAGAATTAAGAAATGAATCTTATGATTACAATAGAATTTATAAGGAGAAACTAGAGTTATGGAAAGATCTGAAGATTAACCAGATAAATTTTGAATCAGGATAAGAAGTTCTGCTTTACAATACAAGGCTGAAGTTATTCCCTGGGAAATTGAAGTCTCGTTGGTTAGGACCCTTTACTTTGACTCAAGTTTAAACTTATGGAGCTGTTGAAATTGAAGATCAAAAGACTGAAAATAGATTTAAAGTAAATGGAAATAGATTAGAACCATATTTTGAGATTAAAAGACAAAATTTTAAAGAGGTTTTAATGATCAGTCAACCTGAATAAACCTGAATAGGTCAGGCTGACGACGTTAAACTAAGTGATTTATGGGAGGCAACTCATAATTATCTTTATGTTTATTGTGATTATAGTAGTTTTTTATTTGAAATTATCGTTAGTTTGTGGTAGTATTGAGCTCTACTAATTTTATTTACCCTTGAATCATCATAAAAATTAGATCCATAGAGAAAAATTGGAACGCATTCGGAACCAGAGCAGAAACTGTACAATTTTTTCCTTGGGTGCCAACAGTGCCATCGATGCCGCTGATGGTAGGTTTTTCCCAAGAGTCTAGGTAATTAAATAATAAAGGCACCGACGACGCCATCGATGCTGCCGACGGCGAGACCGGCGGGATGGCGATTTCTGGAGTTTGAATGGCGATTTTTGGCGGTTTTAGGCGGGAGTTATCCCTTTTAAACTCTCAAATTTGATTCATAAGTTCATATTTCCCCCAAAAATGAAGTGAAAGTCCACCAAAATCATTCTTATGGTGTCCAATTCCCATGAAAATTACAGAATGCGAGTGTTCAACCGGAGAAAGTTCATTAGTGTGGAAGCGCAGCGAATCTTCAACAAGCTACAGGCGAAGAAAAGATTAATCAAAGAACGAGGATTTGTAAATCGAGGATTGAATAATCCCTCGATGGCAATTAAAGAGATGATAGTGCAAAAAAGATGGGAAGTGATGTGCTACACTACCGCCGCCGTGGTTATTCTTGTGGTGAAGAAACTTTTTGCTAATTTGCATGGAATCAACCAGGGAGTTGTCTATGTGCGAGGTAGATGGATAAATTTTACTCTTACATGGATTAATGAATTGTATATGATCAAGAACGTTTCTGTCTGCCATTATTCCAACTTCGTCCTGACAAGAAACCAGATGAATGAGATTTACCAATATTTAATGGATGAAGCTGAAGACAGATAAATGAGAGAAAACATGTATGTTAGTCTTTCTACGACACTCTTAAATCTCGTTTCAAAACACTGGTGGTTCTTCATTTCTGCAAAACTGTTATCAACAATGAAGATTGGTAAAGTTTATAAAGAAAGTGCTATTCTGAATTACTGGATCGAAATGGGACTGTCGATCGATATTGGATAAATAATTGTGAAATCTGTTTTGGGCTGATCGTTCATGGATCAACTTACGGGCTTGGACACCATTTCATAATTTTCTTACTTTGCAGTCAGCTCCAAGTATCCTATGAAAATTAGGAAAATGTACTTCTACCTTGAAAGCCTTTGGACCCAACTGAGAGATTCCCAGCCTATGAAGCTGAAAATGACATGACTATTATGGTGCATCAATCATCTCAGAATTCACTACCGATTCAACCTTTAGTTCCGGACGAGACACTAGTGATACTGTGCAGAATCAAGAAATTGGAGAAGGAGGTACAAAATGTCATGAATGCAATTAATAATATCTCTGATTTCTTTTATCATCTAGACTGGAGGATGAAGGAACATTTCGAGCACTCTGAACATTTAGAAGATAGCTTGATACGACTGATGAGGAGGCTGAAATTGATAGAGAAATCTCACTTTGGACATATTGAAGATAGTTTGATACGGCTGATGAGGAGGATGAAATTGATAGAAGAGGATTAAAGAATTTCCATATCGACCCTTCTATAACCTCTTCGTTCATGTGCAAATCAATGGGTGATCTCAGAGGAGAATCTAGTACTGAATCTGAAGAATAGTATATTTATATTGCTACCTGTCTGTCTATGTATGTGATTTGATTTAAACTTTGCATTTGCTTTGCTTTAGAATTATACTTTTAGATCTCTGTATGGTTGAGATTGAGCATATGATGTTTTATTCTCAGTGTTTTGAGTATTGTGACTTGGATTGCGACGCTGAATTAATGTATTAAGGTTGAGAAAATACCAAACTTAGGTGTGTCATGTAACGTATATTGTAACTTGTGGAATTATATATAATTGTGATGTTTTGTGTTGTGAAAGTTTATTTGTGATAAGTACATCATTTAATATTATGTCTATAATGATTGAACGGATGTCGTTGAGGCTTGAAATTGATCGAAATTGCAAAAATCCATGTCTATAATGACTAAACGGATGTCATTAAGGCTTGAAATTGATCAAAATCGCAACAATCTGGAAATTGAACCAATTCAATGGACATTGAACGGATGTCATTGAGGCTTGAAATTGATTGAAATAGCAAAAATCCAGGAATTGAACCAAATCAATAGATCCCATCGACGGCGGACTTTTCCCGAGATTTAGGATATAATTTCAATAAAGCGCACTGACGGCGCCGAAGACCCCGTCGACGATGTTGAAAACCCCTCCGATGGCGAGATCCAAAAAAAAAACACCTTTAACCACGATTTTAACCAGTCAACCGCCGCTATTCATCATCCCTTTCCTCTGAATAACACAATTTTTTACCTAGGGCTTGAGAGATCATGGATTGGGAGGCGATTTCAAGACATTTAGACACGGAATTTGATCATCTCTAGGTAAGAGCTTCACTCCAAACTAAAATATTTGATTTTCACCATGAATTTCTTCCACATTGAGGAGATCCAAAAAATTTGAAAATGTGAAGAAAATATTGGGAAGAAATTCATGGAACTTAGCTTTGAACTCTTAGAATCACTCTTGGAAGCCATTGTTTGCATATTTGAAGTATATTTTGGAATTTTTCTATAACTGTGATTAGATTGAAATGGCTCCATGACAAAAGAGACCAATTGAATTCGACGTGTCTCGCTTCATCAATGCAAAGGCTCAATCGAGGTTTACTTCAGTATTTGAAGGAAAGAAATGTATATAAGATCGAGTTTTTGAGAGTCCAGGAGGAGAAATTGAATGAGTTATTACCAAACGGAGGTGAGAAAACTTCTATTACACCACCAATAAGGCTACTGCAAATATTGTGAAAGAATTCAATGCCAACATGTTCTATTCTGAAGATAGAATTGTTCAAGTACGGGGATTTCCTGTTGAATTTAATGTTGCCCGCATTAACTCTTTTTATGAAGTCCCGGACTCTTATTGCTACCATTATGAAACCTTCAGTACAATGGAAGGCCCCTTGAATGATGTGATCAACTTTCTAACTGATGGGAAAGGAACGTGGAAGATTAAGCAATGAGAACGGGTAAATTTTTCTGTTTCAATGTTAAATGCCACCTCTAAAGCATGGCACTATTTTATTTCCTCTACTTTATTACTGACCTATCACCATAGTGAGGTAACAAAAGATAGAGCTATTCTGAATTTCTGTATTCAGAATAATAGAAATATAAATGTGGGGAGAATTATTTTTAAGAATATATTGACTACGGCAAGGAGTGAAACAAGTGGAGGTCTAGGACATCCTGGTCTTATTTATGCACTTTGCCAACTTTCTAAAAAGAGTGAAACAAGTGGAGGTCTAGGTCATCCTGGCCTTACTTATGCACTTTGCCAACTTTCTGGAGTGGAAGCTGGAGGTGATGAGGAATGGGTTTACCTTATGAAACCCATTATTAAAGCTAATTTGAAAACTTATAAATCCCATGAAAAAAAGAGAATTGGGAGTAGGAGTCAAGAACCTTCTACTAGTAGAGATGCCCCCTCTACAAGTTATGACCTTCCACCTTCTAGTTCCCCTACCCTAACTGACTTGATGAATGACTTGCAGTGAAAGAGTATAGAATTATTAAATGAAAGGATTGGAGGTTTAGAACGTCAATTATGATAGTGAGTACCTTCAGAGGCATTCCAATTTTGAGATAGCTTATTACGAAGCTCAGGCCCGACACTACAGACGTGAGCCTAGTGTTACTTTCTCAGAGTGCCCCCGATAGACTCAGTATCAACCCAATCCACCTGCTGACCAAGGAGACGAAGACATAGTTTGGGATTTTGATATCTGAATGAAATTGATGTACCTTTACTTTTATTTTTGTAATCTTTTGTAATAGAAATTGATGTTTGTGTGCATTTGTACTTTAATTTTTATTGTTATGTTGTAATTGGATAATTTTTAATTTTTGTTATAAAGTTAGTGTGGTAGTTAAAATTTGCATGTGTAGTATAATGGATGTTGATTAGTACTTTGTGAATTGTATTGTAATGTGATTTTTATTTTACATTTTAATTGTAATTGTTTTGTTTAGTATTGTGGATGTGTTAGTGAATTATTGTGTTAGTTTAATGTTTTAATTTTTGTATTTATTTCAAAATTCACTACCTAGCAAATTCTCTAAGGATTTATGTGTAGAAGCTCCCAATGTTACAGACCAGGTGAAATAGAAATTTTGAGAAAGACTACAAAAATTTCAGAATGATGAAAATACCTAAAATACTAAGGTATGATTTATATTTAGAGTTTTTCTTTCAACCTGTATCATTTCATATTGAAAAATTTAAGTTTGGGGGCGGGAAGAAAAAGATTAACTTTTAGATGTCCTCTATTTAAATATTTTCAAAAATTATTAATATTATTTTAATAAGTGAATTTAATTCAGGTAACTATACTTTCTAATTAATTAAATATTATGGTAGATTTAAAGAAATATTTTTGTAATGAAAATTAATTTTGTAACTTAAGATATTTAGTATAAGAGAATAAGAATATAGTTAACTATTTAAAGTAATAGAAACTATATTTTGAAATATTAAGAATCTAGAAATTCATTTGAGAAGAAAAGATTGGGGCACAACGATGTAAAAGCTATGAAATATTAATAAGGTAAAGGAATGCTTTGAGTTTCAAATTTAGGGAAAGAAAGGTAATGTTCAAAATCATTAAAGGTATCCAAATAATAGTAATTCTCACTTGAAAAAGGAAAAAGAAAGGATTGACAAAAATTCCTGAAAAGAAAAGAAAAAAAAATATATATATAGGATTGAAAGCAATTCAAATGAAAAAGAGAAAATAAAGAAAAAAATATGAAAGTGAGGAGAAGCTTGAGAATATGCCTAATCAAAAATTGGCTTCACTGGACCTACTTAAAGGGAAAACCTAAATACATTCCTGAACTTATATTTATGGATGATCTTTTACTAGTAGTTACCTAAAAGGAAAACCTAAATACATTCCTGAACTTATATTTATGGATTAGCATCTTTTACTAGTAGTGTTTGAAAACCTAAATACATTCCTGAACTTATATTTATGGATTAGATCTTTTACTAGTAGTGTTCTCATGAGTTCCAACTTTAAATAATCTAAGTGACTTAATATTATAACATATAGTCATTCTTGAAATCAATAAAAGACTAGAACTCTTAAACTTGATGACTAGATAATCTTGTAGCTACATAGTTAATTTAATTACTTGAATTTTTTCTGAAAATCTCACTATGGTATTTATCTAAATCAAACTTATAGTATTTTTGATTTGAAACTTTACTAAAATAAATCATAACTTTTATGTAGTACTAAAATTACTTGAGGACAAGTAATAAATAAGTTTGGGGGATTTTGACCAATGGAAAATATGTTGAGATTTTCATGCCTATTTTACACTATTTTTTTATGATATTTGCACTTTAAAGAAAGGTATTTTTTATTTTTTGTTGCAAGAATGACAAATGAGGGTCATTGGAGCAAAAAGTAGCAAAAAGGAAGCGAATTTGGAGCGAAAATGACCAAAATTTGAAGATTTGAACTAGGGCGCCGACGGCGAGCCCAACGGAGCCGGAGGTGGACTTTTCCCGAGACTCCAGATTAAATTCACTTAGAAGGCCCGCCGACGGCACCCTCTAGGCCACCGATGGCGCGATCGGCGGTTATGNACAAATTTGGAGCGAAAAAGACCAAAATGTGAAGATTTGAACTAGGGCGCCGAGGGCGAGCCCAACGGCGACGACGGCGGACTTTTCCTGAGACTTCAGATTTAATTCACTTAGAAGGTCCGCCGACGACGCCCTCGAGGCCGCCAATGGCGAGATCGGCGGTTATGTCCAACAATGCATTGGATGAGGATGAATTTTGGAGGAGTGCTTAGGCAACTTTTGGAAAAACTCATCCACAACTTTAAAAGAAGATTTTGGCCGAAAATAGAAGAGGAGTTTGAGGAGTTGGAAGGTTAGAACAGTGTCCAAGAGTTCCAGTAGTGTATAGAGAGCCTATTTTGTGAGGAATTCTTCGAGAGATTGTAAGAGTGGAGGGAAAGTAAGAGATTTCTTTCTCCTTGCCACTTCGANGAGGTTCTAGAGGTCCTGAAGGTTTCAGAGCTTCAATTACAGTATAGAGAGTTTAGTAGAGATCCTAATTGTGAGGAATTCTTTGAGAGATTGTAATAGTGGAGGAAAAGTGAGAGATTTCTTCCTCCTTGTCGTTTCGAAGAGGAATTCTGTGTGTTGTAAAGAAAGGAAGAGATTCAGAGGAACTTCGAGGAGTTAAGAAATTAAAGATAAGTGTTATTTACTTATTTTAGTTTGTATGACTTTGCTTTTTTATATGAATTCCGATTTTTGTTGTGTTTTTCCCATGAGATCTCAGTAGTTTTCTCTGTCTTTCTCCTTATCTTGAGATTTGTGAAATGGTGATTTGAATTGGTTGAGCCATGAAAATGTTAAAGAAATTGTATTGTCTTAAGATTTGTGAAATGGTGATTTGAATTGGTTGAGCCATAAAAATGTTAAAGAAGTTGTGATGATTTTGAAATGGTGATTTGAATTGGTGAAGCCATGAAAATGTTTAAGAAATTGTGATGATCTTTTCAAAATGGTGATTTGAATTGGTGAAGCTATGAAAATGTTTAAGAAATTGTGATGATCTTTTCACCAATCTTAATTTACTTTCAATATGGCGAATTGATTTGTTAAAATATGTTGAGTTTTACAACTAAAGTGAAGATTACATCCAAGATTCAGATTTGATTTGTTAAAATATGTTGAGTTTTACAACTAAAGTGAATATTACATCCAAGATTCAGGGATAAATTTGTTAAAATATGTTGAGTTTTACAACTAAAGTGAAGATTACATCCAAGATTCAGGGAGTAATTTGTTAAAATATGTTGAGTTTTACAACTAAAGTGAAGATTACATCCAAGATTTAGGGAGGTTAAGCCCTTGGAAGTTGGGTGCAAATAAATAGGGAAATAATATTATCGGGCATAGATTTGGAAACCTTGGAAGTTGGGTGCAAATAAATAGGAAAATAATATTATCGGGCGTAGAATTGGAGATTGCATTGGAAGTTGGGTGAAAATAAATAAGGAAATAATATTATCGGGCGTAGAATTGGAGATTTTAGAGTGACAGAAATTGGGTGCAAATAAATAGGGAAATGAAATTATCGGGCGTAGAATTGGAGATTTTAGAAAATGACAGACTAAAATCCCCAATTCGGTCAGTTGGGTGCAAATAAATATGGAAAAAAAATTATCGAGCGTAGAATTGGAGATTTTAGAGTGACAGACTAAAATCCCCAATTTGGTGCAAATAAATAGGGAAATAAAAATTATCGAGCGTAGAATTGGAGATTTTAGAGTGGAAAGGTATGTTGAGTTTACAACTAAATTTACAACTAAAGTGAAGATTACATCCAAGATTTCAAATAAATAAGGAAATAAAATTATCGGGCGTAGAATTGGAGATTTTAGAGTGACAGACTAAAATTCCCAATTCAATCCTATTGTTTGGGTGTTGAAGTGTAGATGTTAGCCCTTAGGCAAGGGGAACGTGGGAGCTCTGAAGTGAGAGTCGGTATCCTTCTAGCCTAGCCGCAGATTCAATAAACAAGCGTAGGATTAGTCAAAGTTCTTTATGTATGGACCAATGGGTAAAGAATAGGTATGCACCTATTTGGCACAATACAATTTGAACTGGTTCACTTTATCCATTCACTATAATTTCTTGACAAGGAGAAGGATGCTTTCTTATATATTGAATATCACATTAAAAATCATATTAGTATAATTGGTTATTTAAGAGTTATTAAAATTACATATTTATTTCAATTTTCTATTAGTGACAGATAAGCAAATTTGAATTTCATTGTTGCATTTAAGTATTGCTTTTCTAAAATCTTATTTTGTAGTTCTAATATTACTCCCTGTGGAATCGATATCTAGGACTCCATTAGAGCCTTATATTACTTGAGTGATACTTATACTTGCGTTGATAAGTGTGACTTTACCATTATTGAATATTTTATACATACATCTTTATTGAATCTATAATTGTTATTCAGTTTTTGGTGCAGTTGCTGAGGAATTAAATCTCTTAGCAGCAGTATTAAATACTTATATTTTTAAGTATATATAAAGTCCCTGTCAAGGACAGCCCTACGCAGTTCATTTACGGTGTTCTCTCGGTGTGTGGTTGAGCCTCGTGCACAGATGTGGCGGCTCTGGTTTCAATTTCATGGACATCCTTGAAAACTTCCTCCAAGTAATCATTGTAATCAAAATTTTTCTCATCGTTATCGATGGAAACTCCGTGTTCTCAATCTAACTCGAAACTCTCGATCTTGAGTTTCTCAACTTTCTCTTAAATTATTGATTCCTTGATCACTTTAAAATCGGGAAGTACTTCATGGAAATCCTCTACTTGTTCCTCCATCTCGCTGGCTATTTTTGTGACGATGTTAGATATTTCAGACCCTGGTTTCATTTCCTGTTTATGTCCCGCGGGCTCACCGGACTGTATCAATGCAGCAACCTTGGGTACCCATACCTTTTTTTTTTTACAATGATGTCTCAATATGGAGTGTCGTAATAGAAACATCGGTATGTCAAGAGAAAGTATGCTCCCCGTGATGTAGACGGGCTACAGTGCTAGGTAATCGTCTTGTCTTTGCCTTTGAGATTGTAGAAATGTCTCCATAACGGGTAACGGGTAAGATTTTCAGACCCAGTCTCAACCTAATCGGTCGACGACCTGCAGTCCTGGTGGCCGTATAATCAGTAATAATCACTACGGTATCAACTCTGTTCCCTAAACGGAACCAAATGGGGATGCGAGTAGGTGGCACTCCAGTTCTCTTGTGAGACTGTCTGACGGACTTGACATCCTTCAAAATTTCCTTCTTCATGGGAGGGGAAATTGCATATCCCACTCGTTTAAGTAATTTACTAACTGAACATCCTTCTTTGGTAGCTAAACTTTTAAAAATAGCACTAACTCGGGTCATAGGAGTGAATTTCTTTCCTTCCTCACCATGTCCATGAAGTGGTGATAATGCGGCAACAATTTTCCGGATACTCTCGTATCCATCGGTATCTGTCAGAGAATGGAATCTATTCCTTCGTAGGAGTGGATAAATTTCTAGTAACAATTCTTCAACTTGGTGAGGCTCCTCCTCAATAGGTGTCTCCTTGGAAGCCTGGGCTTTGATGGCCCTCCGAACCTTTCTGTTACGGTTCCTTTTTTGGGTTCGGGTCAGCGGTACAGTCCTTGAACTTGATCTAATTTCAAACACGGGTGGTGGGATAGGTAATTCCTCACTCTGATCCTCAATAATCATTAATTCTTTCCCCTTAGCAGCAGCGGGGATAGTAGGTTTAGTGGGTGTCGTGAGAACAGTAGTTTTAGACTTCTTGCAGGCAAGGAAGTATTGAAGGCAATTCAAGTTGAATTATGCAGATGGTTCTTGTATTTTTGGTGCGGCGATCTTCATTACCACAAACGTCGCTTTCCAAAGGACGATCTCGAGATCTTCAAATCTGGCTCCGAATTTGATGGTAGAAACGAGATTACAGGCTTTGTGGCTCGTTAACAGGTTCCAAGAAAAGGTCAACGTTGGGCAGGCCATTAAAGCAGGCTTGAAAATAGAAAGTTTCAGTGTTAGCTATATGGCCAAAAAACTTGTAATTTTTAGTGCAAGCACTGAAAGTAGAGGTTAATCTGTAGACCAGGCGGGTATCACTTTATAGGTATTTTAAAATTTTGTTTAAGAAAAATCAAGAGGTGAAAATTTTAATTAATGTAAGAAAATTTCAATGTGCGCGCAGCACAACATGATTTGCAAAGTTGCCAATCAAATTTAGAAGGGAGATGTGGAGTATTTTAGGACCCAGTGCGGGACCTATTTAGTGGCAGACAATACCCAGGTAAAACTAGTCTACCGACACACCTATTAGGGGTCCAACCCCACATGTAAATTTAAAGAGTCCTTAATGGCCTTCTGAACACCTCTGTTCAAAGATGGTTGAACGGATAGTCCTGTAGTCCAAGGAGTTAACCGTACTTTCCCAAGATATAAATGGGTAAAGTATGCCAATAGAAGAAGGGTAATTTGATCCAAGAGGGACATGGACATATTATCGATGTGTGAAGATAATATTTTTTGATTTGTATGGAAAGAAAAGCTTGTCCCTGGCGGAGTCGCCAGAAGCTGTCGGCACTATAATTGGTTTGGGGGAGTTTCCCGTAAGAAGCTGTCGGTCACCAGAATCAAAATCCCGTCGCCCGCTTTGGAATGATGTTTTAATTTAGATATATGTTTAGTTTTAGAAAATTATGAAATCAAACTAACCCCATTTTTTTCATAGTTTAAATGAAAGAGCATTGTACCTCAAATATTGTATCTATTCCGAAGGATAAACACAAGACTTGAGGATGAGGCTCGATCAAATAAACTAAGAAATATATGACATCTATTTGGTCTAAGAAATCTTTTTGTTTGGCGACAAGTTCCCATATTTAATATAAATAATTAAATAGTCTTTATATTAAGTTGGGTTCGAACATGCTTCCTATAAGGGCAAGCCTCTATAGTTAATTACATCTTAAATGACCAAAGTCAACTAAGAAGACTCTCTATAAAAATAAGGAAATATTATCTTCAAGGAGTTTCAAAGGGTAGGACTTTTCAATGAGATTGGATGTAAAGGTGTTGAAGGGGATTGGTTCAAATTTGGAACATTTTTTTGTAGAGTCCAAAGGAGGAAGAGCTAGGGGTTGTCATGGATCCAGAGGAGAACCTCAATGACTTCCCAAGCTATCCTAATGTTTGGCCTTAGTTATGAGGAGAAATATTATCCTGTCAATTTTATTAGTTAGGGCTTACATTCATGATTTTAGTTTTAGTTTTGGTTTTGTTTTTGGTTTTGGGGTCTAACTAATGGCTGAGGTGGAGTTAATTTGATTGCTTTAAGGTGGTTAGGTCATCTTTAATGCATGGGTTCAATGGGGGTTCAAGTGATCAAAGCTTGGGTTTAGGCTTGGTTAGCCATGTCAAATTACCCAATTTTTTTATCAACATTGTGTAGATGATTATTATGAATATTTTTGGTTAAGGGTTGAAGTGATTTTGAGTTCAATTGGTAAGCCAATTTGAGGGATTTTTGAAATTTGGTCAATTTGGGCATGTTAGGCAAGACATTGGTCTAGGTTGGGCCAGCCTTGGGCTAAGTCCAAATTGAATGGTTTAAATGATCAAGGGAGGTATTTTGAAGATATTTAATGAAGGGATGGAGTGGAAATTTTAGGGTTAAGTCCCTGAATTTGGTGAGATTTTGAGACATGGCCAATTTGGGGCAAATTTGGGGCTTTTGGACTTAGTTTGAAATCAAATGAAATTGATGGCTCAACAAGGCCAATTGAAGGTCAATTTTAATATATTGGGATGTTATGAAGGTTTTTCAACAAAAATTGTGGCCAATTGAGTGGGCTATGGGTTCAATTTGGTGGAACCAAGTCATGGGGCCAAAATTGGGGTTTTGATCTAAATCAAAATTGGGTTTGAATCATAGGCCAATTGAGCTTTGATTTGGTCTAAATTGGTCACATCAATAGTTAATTTGAGGTTAGAATTGGAATTAGGGTAAATTGAGACAAATTTGATAAACATTTGGAGTGATTTGGGGAAAATATGGGCCTTTAAAGGGCAATTTGGAGCTTTGGTCAAAGATGGTCAAATTGGTCAAATCGGGTCATGTGATAGTTAAGAAAAATGAAATTGAGAATACTTTGGAGGTTTTGGGAATTTTTTAGATTTTTTGGTATTTTTGGAATTTTGTGGTAAGGAGGGGTATTTTAGTAATTTGGACAATTTTGGTGATTTTGGGTAGTTTGGGTGTTTTCAAGGTGTTTTAAATGACTTTTGAATCAAGTTGGGTGTTTTGGGTAGATTTAGAAATTTTGGCCAAATTTGGGGTCCCAAAAGTACCTAGGTAATTTGGGGGAATTTAAGGGCAAAAGGCTGGGTTGGGTAACTTGGTAGAGTTGGAGTGCCAACCACTATCAATAAGCCATGGACCAATGGAAACCCCCATTTTGGGTCCTCTATGTAGTGGTCTTAGCTAAACCCTAGCCAATGTTAATGGGTTTAGGGGACCACCTACAGGAGTCTCCCAAAAGTATTAAGGGACCAGAGACTAAAAATTCTGGGTTTAGGGTAGTGAGTGATTGTGAGTGTAAGTGGTTACCTTAGCCCTAGACCAACACCCAAGGTCAACCGCATGGTCCAACAGTCCTGAGGGTGACTCATCTTGAGTTCCCCCATAGTGACCCCAGCTGCTATGTGCTAGAGGTTAGGACCAATATGGGGAACTTCAAGTTGAGTAGATAAGAGTTTGGAATTTCTAATGGTGAGGGTTCCTTGTCTGGTTTTCTAAGAATAGTCAGTAGCAAAGTCCTATGGCTAGACCTTAGGCTACTAAAGAGAAAAAAACTAAACCTCAACCAAAAGTGAGGTCAATAGTAAGCGTTGACCCAAAGTGGGAATTTGAGATTTAAGTATCAATCCAAAAGAAGTCGGAATTTAGGTACCGACCTCGAGGTGAAAATTTAAAATTTAAGTACAAATTTCAAAAAGAGAATCAAAAATTAGGGACAAACCGTGAAAAAGGGAATCATAAGTTAAGAATTAATTCGAGAGTGAGAATTGAATGTTAAGGATATATATCGAAAGAGAGTCGGAAGATAAGGACCGACCTTGAAGGAGTGAATCAGAAGTTAAGGACTGATTCAAAAGTGAGGATTGAAATTTAATGATCTATCTCAGGAAGAGAGTGTCAGAAGGTAAGGACCGACCTTGAAAAGAGCGAATCAAAAGTTAAGGACTGATTCAAAAATGAGAATTGAAAGTTAATGATCAATCTAAAAAGAGAGTGTCGAAAGGTAAGGACCGACCTCAAAGGAGGTGAATTAGAAGTTAGGGACTGATTAAAAAATGAGAATTAAAAGTTAATGATCAATCTCAAAAGAGAGTATCGGAAGGTGAGGACCAACCTCAAAAAGAGCGAATGAAAAGTTAAGGACTATTCCAAAATGAGAATTAAAAGTTGATGATCAATCTCAAAAAGAGTGTCAGAAGGTGAGGACCGATCTCAAAGGAAGTGAATCAGAAGTCAGGGATTGGTTTAAAAATGAGAATTGAAAATTAATGATCAATCTCAAAAATAAGTGTCAGAAGGTGAGGATCAAACTCAAAAAGAGTGAATCAGAAGTTAAGGACTGATTCAAAAATGAGAATTAAAAGTTAATGATCAATCTCAAAAGAGAGTGTCAGAAGGGAAGGACCGACCTTAAAAAGAGGGAATCAGAAGTTAAGGAATGTTTCAAAAATGAGAATTGAAAGTTAATGATCAATTTTTGAAAGAGAGTTATAAGTTAAGGATCGACCTCAAAAGGAGCGAATCAACAGTTAAGGACTGATTCTAAAATGAGGATTAAAATTTAATGATCAATCTCAGGAAAAGAGTGTTGGAAGGTAAGTACCGACCTCAAAAAGGAGTGAATCAGAAATTAAGAACTGATTCTAAAATGAAGACTGAAAGTTAATGATCAATCTCAGGGAGAGAGTGTTGGAAGGTAAGGACCGACCTCAAAGGAATGAATCAGAAGTTATGGACTGATTCAAAAATGAGAATTGAAAGTTAATGATCAATCTCAAAAGAGAGTGTCGGAAGGTAATGACCAACCTCAACGGAAGTGAATCAAAAGTTAAAGATTGATTCAAAAATGAGAATTGAAAGTTAATGATCAATCTCAAAAGAGAGTGTCAGAAGGTAAGGACCGACCTCAAAGGAGGACTGATTTGAAAATGAGAACTGAAAGTTAATGATCAATCTCAAAAGAAAGCATCGAAAGGTAAGGGTCGACCTCAAAGGAGTGAATCAGAAGTTAAGGACTGATTTGAAAATGAGAATTGGTGATGTTGTTCCAAAGATATGTGTCGTGTGAAAAGGTTGACATTACTGAAGAAGATTTGTGAAACTTTGTGAGTTTTTGTGTAGAACGTGAAACTCCACGAGCAAAGAGTAAGAGATCTTGAAATCGAGAGAATCAACTCAACAGATTTATTTTCTTTTCTTGTTATTTTTTTATCATGTTTAATTTTCAAATATGTTTTCAAAAATATAATTTTAGTTGGTTGATTTTCAAAAGAGATTTGTTTTGTTGTTTGTTTGTTGGTTATTTTATTTATTATTATTTTTTTATTATTATCAAATTTTGTTGTTTCGTTCTCTGTTCATTATAATTTTGAACCAACGTATGGTTCATGGCTTTTATCCATCGCACAATTGGTGCATATGAACAAACAGACAAATTTCTGAAAGGAATTTCATTAATCTGCTCCAATAAATGTTACGGATCAAGTGTAGGCTAATGCCTCATTAAGTACAATATGCTAACTGCAACAAAGTACATACAAAATATCTTATGCCAAGTACATATCATAGGCTGAGTATCTCTGATATATATCATATTTTTTGTAATGTAGTATAGCAGAAAAGAATCCTTTGACCATCTATTCTTGATGTGACAAGCTCCTGATCAAGCAGACCTTCTAAGCCATGCTCCAAGACAGAGTTCTTGTGGTAGCAGCTCCTCCAGTTTTGGATCTGGCTGAAATTTGTACAGCATTTTGTTGTCGTCCATCCGTCCAAAGGTCACAGAAACCCTACGGTGTTGTACTCCAGGAATACAACGCTCGGTAACGTCTGCACTGTTGCCTTTGAGAACAAGTTCTGAGCCAACTATTAGGGGAATCTTCACAGCTCCTCTGAACTCACCAGGGCCAAGGATGTCAATTTCTTTCCCAAATAAAATGTTGCTTTTACTCATGAATGAGACCGTGCAGAAAGGTCTCACAAAGTCATGGTGGTCTATATGGGAAGGAATGCAATCACCCTCGTCATAGATGTTGATAATGCAACTATTGGGAATGCAGTCAGTGGGAAGTGTACTCCACCTGACCATTCTTTTAATCATCCACTTTATCATTGGTAGTAATGGATCCACCTGACCATTTCTGAGAATCCTAGGTAGATTCCCTTATCTGTCGTTGGTAAAGTTGTAGCACCAACCGCATTGGATAGTGATCCTTCCCTTGCCTCGCATCCATTTTTTCGGCTCAGAATAGGTCATTTCCATAAATAGTCCTGCTCAATCTATGTACCTTAGGTCAAAAATGTGGTAAAGAATATTTTGTTTATCACTCTCTGAGAAGGCCCTGGTGTATAATTCCAATCCCTCTAGTATGTTGATGAACCTCCCTTGTACCTCTTCATAGAATTCAAAATTTCTTTTCTTCACTTTGCTTATTCTGTAATATTCTATCGTGCTTATGATTGGAGGCTGTCTAGGAATTTCTCTTGTTTCAACGGTGGTGGGAACCCAAGGTGGTGCTAACTCTGACTCTAACGGAATGTATGATCCTGCGTTTGACGGGAGGTATGGCCTTGTACCTCTCAGAACATATGTCTCTGCATCCATTGAGACATATGGCTCTGCCTCTATCAGGTAATCAGGAGTTTGAGATCCATCATCTGTAGAAGTGTACTCCTCTAAGGTATTGTAATGTTGTAGGTGCAAGACATTGCAGTCTGGGCATTTCACGAATGCCCCCGTAGCTGACGATCGTGCAGGTATTTCAACATTGCAAGTATGGAAACCCGTGTACAGAACATCTGAAGCTAGTGGTATTTCTGGCTCTATAACACACCTGAATTTATCATCTATGGCAGACAAGCTTGAAAAAGTTTCTTTCATGCCCGGACCATAAATGTTCCCCTCAGGAATAGGGGTGAGTAATTTTTCTGCCTCTATTTGGCATTATCTTTCTTCTCGTAAGAAAGCCCTCTGCTTTCGACAGCTAGCATTTCTGCGTTGTGTTCTTCATAACGAAGCGTCTGGAAATCTGTCATTATCAACAAAGACCAGGCCCCCAGTTGACGTAGTTATCATGGATGGTAGACGGCTGGGCCCCTCCATTGGGTCATGTTGTACCATCACGTTCTTTCCATTCAGTGACGCACTGTCTTTGGTGGTCAACCTTAGTAGTGAGGGCAACCCTTCCTTTTCCCGTCGACTGACGACATTCATTAACGGCCCCTCATAATCCATGCCTACTTATTTAAATTCCATGTCGAAATTTATAATGCCGCCCTGCGATGGCATTTCTTCATTTAGTGTGATATTCCAACCATCTTCAAAGGCGAAGATCAGCCTCTGGCCTGACATTTCTCTGCAGACGACAGGAAAAATGTGAGTGGGCTAAAACTTAAATGAACAAGAACAAAACAAAGTATTTGTTAAATGAAATTTTAGTTTATTTTGGTGAAGAGATCATTTATTTACGTGTGAATTTTGTTTAATTTAGTAGAATATTAAGTTCAAAGGTAGAAAGTAGAGAATTTGAAGTGTAACGCTTTTCAAAAAATTTCATTATATTGAGGTTAATTTCTTTACAAAATTTTGGACATGGTCACAGACATTTGGCCAAAAGATAACCCATAATAATAAAAATTTCAAAGTTTCAAATCAAGTAGTGGTAAGCAACGTCAGGTTGCATATTATGTCTTTATCTATCATCCGTTGATTGAAAGCATGGGTCATTCACCCCGAAAGTCTACTAATTGGTAGGCTCCTCTTGCATAGACCTTTTCAACGACAAATGGTCCCTCCCAAGTTGGCTCAAATTTTCCACCTATCTTTCAGCATGCAAGAATAGGCCTTTTGAGTACAAGGACTAGGTCACCAACTTTGAATGTCCTTGGGCAGACCAATTTGACATGAACTTGTAACATCTTTGTCTGGTAAAGTTCCAAATATTGTTGTGCTTCAAGACATTTTCCTTCAAGACTCTCTAGTTCTTCAAGTATAAGTTTTGCACTTTCTTCTATTGTGAGTTGGTTGACAACGACGATTCTAAGAGACGGTGTCTGAATTTCTAACGGTAGCGTGGCCTCATACGCGTATACGAGCATGTAGGGTGTACACTGAGTGGGAGTTCTGAGCGTTGTCTGGTAGGTCCACAAAGCTTTTAGAAATTTGTTGTGCCAATCCCTTTTGTTTTCATTGAGTGTTTTCTTTAAAATCTGTACCAATGTTTTGTTGAAGGCCTCAGCCAATCCATTTGCTCTAGAATAGTAAATTGTAGAGTATCTCCAATCTATCCCGTGTCTTTTGACAAAATTTGATTTTGGTGCTTTTGAAAGTTGTCCCATTGTTGGAAATTATTCTTCCCAACAAATTTGGCATCCTTTTTAATTAATTCCGTGAAGGGCTGACACCTACCTGAAAGATTAGAAATAAAGCGTCTCAGATATGCCAACTTCCCTTGAAAGGAACATAGTTTTTTCAAGGTTTTGGGTGGAGGAATTTCCAAGATAGTTTTAATCTTATTTAGGTTGATCTGGAATCCCCGATGATGGCCATTGAGTCCTAGAAACTTTTTAAAGGTAACACTAAAGGCGCACTTTAAGGGATTCATTTTAAGGTTGTACCTTCGTAATCGTTCAAACACAATCCTCAAATCATACAATTGGTCTATTTTTGTTTAATCTTGAAGACCAAATCAACCACGTAGCATTTTCCTTGGTTGTGAATGAGGTCGTCAAAAATCTTTGTCATTGCACGTTGGTATGTTGCTTCAGCGTTATTCAGGCTGAACAACATCATTATGTAGCAGAAAATTCTAATCGGTGTTCTGAAGGCTGTTAGTACTGCATCCTTGGGAGCCATCTTGATTTGGTTGTATCCCGATGATTCTTCCATGAAAGAGAAGATTTCATGTGTAGAAGTGATATCCACCATCATTTCCGGTATTGGAAGTGGAAACTCATCTTTTGGACATACCTTGCTCAAATCTCTGAAGTCTACGCAAACACGGATTAGTCTACTTTTCCTCTTGACTGGAACAACGTTAGCCAACCACGTGGGGTATTGCTCTTCTTTTACAAAATTAACGTCTATTAATTTTTTTACCTCGACGATGACTTATTGCTCTATTTCGAGTTACATTCTTCTTGGAGCTTGTTTTACTAGAGTTATATCTTTGTCTACCCCGAGCTTATGAACTACAATCGCTGCTGATATTCCTAGCATTTCATCATAACTCCATGTGAAGCAATCTTTGAATTCTGTTAACAATTTGATCAATTTCAAATATTCTTCATCACTGAGTAGATAACTTATAAAAGAAGGACAGGGTTGCTCTTCAGTCTCGAGGATGATTTCTTTCAACTCATCAACATTTGACTTGATTTCTTCTTCAAATTCTGGTGAGCATCTTCTATTAGCTTATCAGTAGAGTCGTCCTCTATATTGAGGCAATCCTCTTCTAATTCACTAGCAACAACCATACAAAATTCTGAATCATCGACTGGTCTGAATGTACCAAATCTGAGACCTTCTTTTGAGATGGGAGTTTGACTTTTAACACTCCATAATTTTTCAAAAAGTTGTAATTTGTCTTTTGGCATTTGTTTTTTTAAATGTCCCTATTGAATTAACTTTTGTACATAAGGCAAAAATAACCAAAAGATAATTCCATTAATTCATTAGGATCATATCCAAATTTACATGACTTTTAAGATTGGTAGAAATAAAAGCACGGTAAAATATGATCGGCTTTGAACCAGCACTACTGACTTCCTTGACCTCTAAACTCTCGACCTTTTGAGGGAGGATCAGAGCAAGGATCATAGCATTCACATAGTTATTTATCTGATCATACATTGTCTCATATTTGCTTTTCTCGGCATCTTTTAAGGATATCTTGTACTAAGGTTTCTTTTGTTTTGTCATCATTAATTCAACTTCAAAATTGTCCTCATCACCAATGTTGATGGTTGACCTAGTCCATTCAACGATTAAGTTGGTTCTTCCCCGTCCATGTCCGCGGCCTCGACCTCAGGTGCGTGAACTAAAAGAACCTCCACCAATTTGTTGCAAAAGAGTGGTGGAAGATCGCTGAAGCGGAGTTGAATGGCCCTACCATTGTGCTTCTTCTGAATCTTTACTTTTCTTTTTTCTTAGTTTCACGAGAGAAGATAGTTTTCTTCGGAGGTATGTAGTAGGCAGCATCTTCATGAATTCCAACTTCATGAACTGAAAACGGTTGTAAATCCCCCTTGATGCAATGTTCTTGTCCTTCCATGTAGTACTTGATGCATTGATGTAGAGACGACGAAACTATTTTGTGTTCATGAATCCATGGTCGACCCAGTAGAGCGTTGAAAGAGGTCTCGGCTTCATAGATGTGAAACTTGGCAGTTGTTGCTAGTTCCCCAACCTTCATAAACAATGTAATATATTCAAGGGATCTTTCTCCCTTTTGGTTGAATGCTCTTAGCATCATTTTATCGGATGTAAGCTCTTGAGCTTCGATGTCTAAATAGGTTAATGTCCATAGGCTCATCAAGTTGGGTTATGCTCCAAGATCTACTAAAACTCTAAACAACACAAATATGCCGATGTTAACGGAGATGTAGAGTGGTCGGTTGTGATCGGCGGTACTAAGCAGCAAATCTTCATCTGTGAAGGTTGCCCCAGACTGTTTCTTCAATGAGCAAACTTCATCCAAGGATGTGCTGGCCAACTGAGTTAAGCAAATTTTTGGTTGAAGCAAGGTTGTAACCAGAGCTTCTCTCATCTCCTTTGACAGGATCAGAGCATCGTAGATGCTTACTATGGATGGCAGCTTCCTAAGATGAGCTAGCATGTTATAATCCACTTTATGTGGTCCTTCATATTTCACTTGGTTGTGTGGTTCTTCCACTGGTGGGGGTGGAGGTAGTTCTTCTTGAGTTATTATTTATTTTCCTTTATCTGCTGGAGCTGTTCTCGGGGGTAACACTCTCCCGCTCATTAAATTCACTTCTGTAATTTCTTCTTCTTGAGATATCATTGGCAAATCTTCCGGTGTTTCTTTTTTGTCGGAAAGATTTAAGTTGATGGCAAGTGGTGCACCCTAGCGCTCGAGGATTGGTTCCTCACTCTCGGTGCTGTCGTAACAAGTATTGTTGATGTCTTCTTCAGTCTTGTTAGCGAGTTCATTGAACTCAAGTACGATTTGAGGATTATTGTGGGAATCAAGATTGAAGCTAGATTGTTCATTATTGATTACGTCATCAGGCTTTTTCCTACCCCCAAAATTATGATTATTAAATTTGGAAAGACCCCAGAGGGGCAAAAAGATAATCATACAAAGTCAGGAGTTTGAGGATTTTCTTCCCCAAATTCGAGACAACAAATCTAGTAGAGGCAGCCCCTATCCTACCCTCCATGCTAACAAACTTCGTAGTGGTAGTGTTCTTCTTTTTCTTTGTCTTTGACGACGATGAATCTAGTGGCAAAATCTTGAGCTTAGCAGGTTGAAGACTCTGAACGGAGGCTTATTTTGATGCATTCTAGATTTGATTCAATGTTTTCTTGGACGGTTTGCTCCAAACTTCATTCTATTCAGCTTTTCCGATATATGCAGAAGATTGTTTTGATAAATCTTGTATTTGGTTTAGGACCCTCTTAAGCACATCCCATGTCATACTCCATCCCTCTTCTCCAGTATATGGATCAATCGGAGAAATTGGCTCGCCCAAAATCATATTTATGGAACCTTTTTCAGGTTCCCTTAAATATTATTTCAAAATTGTTATATTTCCTTCTTTAAGATTTTTCTTGAGCCAATCCTTAAAGACCAAAAATTCTCCTATAGTGTGCTCCAGCAATCTGTGGCATGGGCAATAATTTAGTTCATATTTCTTGTCAACTTTTTTGGGCTTCTTTGGATTTGGTAGTTTGAACTCAGGCTTTTTCATCATACTTCTAAACATTTTAGACACGACTTTATCTTTGAAAGAATACACCATTTTCTATCATTCTGTCAGAGAAATTATCTTACTCTCTGTTTGAGATGATTGTCCTTGAGGCGGTCGCTAGTTAGACTGGCTATTCTGTTTCTGAGCTTGCTATGATGAATATTAACGAGAATTTTCTGCATAAATTTTCATTGGTTGTTTTCCTCTGTCGACTGTCGCTACTATTCCCGATTTCTTTTCAAACACTCTGATTGCCTTGGACTTCTCGTGTGAATCCATATGTTTGATTTCCTCTTGAAGACTGTTGGATTTACTGAGTAGCTTCTCGAAGGATTTGATAGTGAGTCCCTTGAGCATAAAAGCTACCGGCCTATCAATGCTTTTGAGTAAAATTTCAATTGCTTGATGTTCTTATAGCTGAAGTTCACACTTCATGCTAAGGTTTCTCCATCTCAAAATGTAATCCACCAAAGTCTCATTGGGCATTTGTTTTTCAATCATGAGCTCTACTATAGAAACATGGTGTTGCACTCCGACAAATATCTTCACAAATAGTTCTTCTAACTCAACAAATGTTTTAACTGATCTGTTGGGCAAATCGACATACCATTCAAAAGCAATCCATGACAGGCTGCTGACAAATTGTTGGAAGAGTAGAGCTTCACTATTTCTTGTGTTGCCACAACTGGCTCAAAAATGTGATATATGTTGTCTGAGATTTCTAGTTTCATCAAATATCTTAAAGTTTGGGGTCAGGAAACCCTTGGGGAAGGGTACGACATCAATTTCCTCCAGATAGGGTATACCCTTTAGAATCAACGCACCGCTCTTAGATTGGGTTAAGGCCTTCTGAACTTGCTCGACCATTTGCTTAAATTCTTTCTCTGGTAAGGCGTTAGATGAAGAATCCTTCCTTGGTTGTTAATCTTAGTTTGTTGAGGCAACATCTCTTCTTTCATCCATGATATAAATGATTTCAGGTTAGTTGATCTACGGAGAGGCTAGTTTCGATGCTTGTGATTGTCCCTAAATGGTGGCCTTGGCAGTCATGGCAACAACCATCTCTTCTATCCTTTTCTCCAGTTGGTTGACTTGCTCATCCCTCAGGAGAATAACCCTACGTAGCTCATCTACAGCGTTCTCTTCGATGAGAGGTTGAGCCTCACGCGCCGATGTAGTGGCCCTGGTTTTGATGACATGTACATCCATTAAATCTTCTTCAAGGTAGTCATTATAGTCAAAATCTTCATCATCATCATTGATGAAGACTCCGTGCTCTCAAGCCAACTCAAAAATCTTGACTCTAAGCTTTTCAACTTTTTCTTTGATCATTGATTCATTGATTTTTCTAAGATATAGAGGACCCTGCTAGACCTCCTCCTCTTGCTCTTCCATTTCACCGGCAATTGTTGCGACGATATCAGATACTTCGGAACCTGGCTTCATTCCATGCTCTTGCCTTGCAGGCTTACTGGACTATATTGGCACAGTGACCTTGGGTATCCACGCCTTCTTCTTTGATGGTAATGTCTCAGGATAGGGTGTCCTACCGAAAACATCGGGATGTCAAGCAGAAGTATGCTCCCCATGGCACAGACCAGCTACGGTACCGGCTAATTTCTTCATCTTTTCCTTTGAAATTTTAGGAATTTATTTGTGGTGTGTGCTCGGTAGAATTCTTGGACCCAGTGTTGACTTAACTGGTTAACAGCCTGTGGTCCTGGTAGTGGTGGAATTTGTGGTGACAATAGCGGTATCAACTCTGCTTCCTAAGCGGAACCAGACGGGAATGCGAGCAGGCAAATCTTCAGTTAACCTTTGAGGTCATTTGGCAAACTTGATTTCCTTTAAAATTTCATTTTTCATACAAAGAGAAATTGCATAGCCCACTCGTATAAGTATTTTATTGATTGAACAACCTTCTTTAGCAGCTAGCCTCTGAAGAACTGAACTGCTCGGGTGATAGGAGTAGACTTCTTTCTCTCCACTCCCTGTCCATGAGGTAAAGGTAATGCAGCGACAATTTTCTGAACACTCCCATATCCATCGGTATCCATTAAAGGATGGAATCCACTTCCTCACAGAAGTGGATATATTTCGGGTAATTCTAACTCCTCTTGGTGAGGCTTTTCCTTGACAGGTATTTCCTCAAGAGTCTGAGCTTTAGTAGCCCTCCGAACTCTTCTTTTCCGGTTTCTCTTCTGAGTTTGGGTTAGTGGTGCAGTTCTCAAACTTGATTCAATTTTGAATACTGATAGTGGGACAGCTAATCCCTCAGTAGGATCTTCAATGATCATTACTTCTTTCCCCTTAGCAGCAGTGGGGACAGCAAGCTTGGTAGGTGCCATAGTGGCAATAGTAGTCTTGGCCTTCTTATAAGAAGGGAAGTCCTGAAGACAGTTCAGATTGAATTCAACAGACGACTTCTGAACTTCTGGAGCGATGACTTTCATTATGACGAACGGGGCCTTCCCAAGGATGACCTAAAGGTCTTCAAATCCGGCTCCAAACTTAATGGTAGGAGCAACATTGCGGGCTTCATGGCTCATTGACAGGTTACAACAAAAAAATCAGCGTGTGTAGGCCATTGCAGCAGCTTTAAAACAGAAAGCTCTAAGGTTAGCTATATGGCCCAAACGTTGTAATCTTAGTGCAAGCACTAAAAATTAACAGAGGTTCTATAGAACGGGTAAGTCTTAGTTTTAGGGATTTTAAAATTTTCAACAAACAGGTAATTTAAGAAAAGAAAAATTTAATTAATATAAGAAAATTTTAAAGCATGCGCAGCACAATATAATTTAATTTTATTTGTAAAATAGCAAATCAAACTCAAACGGGAGATGTGAAGTGTTTAGAACCCAGTACGGGACCCATTTTTCACACACAATACCCAAGTGGAAGTAGTCCACCAACACACCTATTGGGGATCTGACCCTACATGAAGATTTAAAGAGGCCTTAATGGCCTCCTGAACCCCTCCGTTAA
Organism: Phalaenopsis hybrid cultivar; assembly: GCA_002079205.1. Lineage (NCBI taxonomy): Eukaryota > Viridiplantae > Streptophyta > Magnoliopsida > Asparagales > Orchidaceae > Phalaenopsis > Phalaenopsis hybrid cultivar. The sequence continues at coordinate 80,211 of JXCR01149035.1, forward strand.
AAGGTGATTGAATAGACAGTCCTGAAGTCCAAAGAGTTGGTTGTACTTTCCCAAGACAGAAATGTTTAAAGTATGTCAACGGAAGAAGAGTAATTGGTCCAAGAGGCACATGGGCACATAACCGATGTGTGAAGATAATATTTCCTTATTTAAATGGAGAGAAAAGCTTGTCCTCAGCAGAGTTGCCAGAAGCTATCGACACTAACAAGTTGAAGAGTTGCCCGTAAGAAGCTGTCGGTCACCAGAATCAAAATCCCATCGCCTGCTTCAGAAGGACATTTAATTTATATATGAAATCAGACTGACATCATATTTTTCATAGTTTAAATGAAACAGAACTAGACCTCAAACCATATATCTATCCTGAAGGATAAACACAAAACTTGAGGATGAGGCTCGATCAAATAAACCAAGAAATATATGAAGTCCGTTTGGTCTGCAAAACCATTTTATTTGCCGACAACTTCACCTATTTAATATGAAGAACTAAATAGAGTTTATATTAAGTTGGGTTATGTCGAGCTTCCTATAAGGGCAAACCCCTATAGTTAATTACATCTTAAATGACCGAAGTCACCTAAGTCCTATAAGGGCAAGCCCCTATAGTTAATTACATCTTAAATGACCGAAGTCACCTAAGAAAACCTCAATACAAATGAGGAAATATTATCTTCAAGGAGGTCAAAGGATAAGACTTTTCAACGATATAGGACGAAGAGGTGTGAAATGAGAATGGTTCAAATTTGTGGAACATTTGTTGTAGAGTCAAAAGAAGGAAGAACTAAGGTATGTCATGGATCTGGAGGAGAACCTCCGTGACTTCCCAGTCTATCATATGGTTTGGCTTCAGTTTTGAGGAGAAATATTTAGGTATTTCATCCTGCCAATTTTATTTAATCAGAGCTTACATTTAGGTGAAACAATCACACAAAACTGGAAGATGTGAGGGTTTATGTTGCGATGAACGACAACCTCAGAATCCTAAGATGAGTTAGGACTTTGTTGACTTCTGTTTTGGTTTAGGTTTAGTTTTTCCTCTGTAGTAGCTTTAGGTCTAGCCATAGGACTTTTCCTATTGACTATTCTTAGAAAACTAGACATGGAATCATCACCATTAGAAATTCCAAACTCTTTTCTACTCAACTTGAAGTTTCAGATGTTGCTCTCAACCTCTAAATACTTAGTAGGTGGGGTCATTGTGGGGGAAACTCAAGATGAGTCACCCTTAGGTCTGTTGGACCTTAGGGTTGACCATGGGTGCTGGTCTGGAGCTAAGGCATTCACTACACTTATCTGCACCCACAATCACTCACTACCCTAAACTCAAATTTCTAGCCTAGATCCCTTGATCTTTGGGATACTCATGTAGATGGTCCCCTAAACCTACTAGTCCTCGGGCTATGATTTAGCTAAGACCACTATGTAGATGACCCAAAATGGGGTTTCCATTAGTCCATGGCTTGTTGGTGATGATTGGTACTTCAACTCTACCAAAATACCCATCTTGGCCTTTTACCCCTAAAACACACCCAAATTACCAAAATACCCCATCTTGGACCCAAAATTCCAAAAATTCCCAGAAAATCCCAATAAACCCTAAATACTCCAAATTTCATTCCTTTTAACTACCACATGACCAAATTTGGCCAATTTGACCATCTTTAACCAAAACCCCCAAATTTCCCTTTAAAGACCCAAATTTCTCCAAATCCAACTCAAATGTCCATAAATTTCATCCCAATTGACCCCAATTCCAATCCTAAACTCAAATTCACTTTTTATATGATCAAATTAAACCAAATCAAAGCACAATTGGTCCATTATTTGAGCCCAATTTTGATTTGGGTCAAAACCCCAATTTGACCATATGACCTAATCTCACCAAATTGAACCCATAGCCTAGTCAATTGGCCCCAATTATTGTTGAAAATCTTTATAACATCCCTATACATCAAAATTAACCATTAATTATCCTTGGTGAAGTCTCAAATCCATTTGATTTTTGCCTAAATCCAAAATTCCCAAATTTAGCCCCAAATTGGCTAAGTCCCCCAATGAATGCCTTAACCTCCAAATTGGTGTCCAATTCCTGTTGAAAACTCTTCATGAGATCCTTATTTACCATTTACAATAATAAATTTGGATTTAGCCCAAGGCTAACCCAAGATAGACCAAAGCCTAGCCCAACATGACCAAATTGATTAAAGTTCAAAATTCCCTCAAATTGACCCTTCAATTGAACTCAAAACCAATTCCATCCTTCACCAAAGTTGTTCCTTAAAATCATCTACACCAAATAAAACAATAAATTGGGCAAATTGACATAGCTAATCTATCCTAAACCCAAGTTTTGGTCATTTGCACCCACTTGAACCCATGCACTAAATGTGACCTAACCACCCTAAGGCNTCGGTTTCGCTTTAATCAACTATAATATGATCTCATAAAATTTAAGGAACTTCAACCATAGGGCCACTTGATTTGACATTATAACCTGACAAACTAGATAACTCAAACTCGTCGCGGTGAGGAACTTGGAGCTAGCATGGTGGGCAGCACGACCATCTTCACTAGCAAAACTTGTTTTTCCCAACTAAACCAATCTTCCTTCTTTAGACTTAAACAACAAAGCCATAAAATTTTGATGTTGCTTGCTTATGCAACGTAAATCCTCACATCATCTTTAGGCATTTGCATAGCCCTGCTATACAATATAAGCCCTAACTCGTCTTAGAATTCCGAGGTTGTCGTTTGTCACGACCTAAACCCTCACATCTTCCAGGCTATTTGTGTAATCATTTCACACAAGTATAAGCCCTAAATAATAAAATTGGCAATATGAAACACTTAAATATTTCTCCTCAAAATTGAAGCTAAACATTAGGATAGCTTGGGAAATCACTGAGGTTCTCCTCTGGATCCATGATATCCCCTAGTTCTTCTTCCTTTGGATTCTACAACTGGGGTTCTCCTCTGGATCCATGACATCCCCTAGTTCTTCCTCCTTTGGATTCTACAATAAAAATTCCAAATTTGAACCAATCCCCTTTCACACCTCTATGTCCGATTTCATTGAAGAGTCCTATCCTTTGAGTTCTCCTCTGGATCCATGACATCCCCTAGTTCTTCCTCCTTTGGATTCTACAATAAAATGTGCAAATTTGAGCCAATCCCCTTTCACACCTCTACGTCTGATCTCATTGAAGAGTCCTACCCTTTGAAACTCCTTGAAGATTATATTTCTTGATTTTTATCGAGAGGCTTTTTAGGTGACTTTGGTCATTTAAGATGTAATTAACTATACGGGTTTGCCCTTATAGGAAGCATGTCCGAATCCAACTTAAAATAAACCCTATTTAATCCTTTATATTAAATAAGGGAACTTGTCAGCAAATACAAAGGTTTCGCAGACCAAATAGACGTCATACTTTCCTTAGTTTATTTGATCGAGTAGTCTTGTGTTTATCCTTCGGGATAGATACAGGATTTGAGGTACAGTGCTCTTTCATTTTACAATGGTTTCGCAGACCAGACGGACGTCATACTTTCCTTAGTTTATTTGATCGAGCCTCATCCTCATACCAAACGGACGTCATACTTTCCTTAGTTTATTTGATCGAGCCTCATCCTCAAGTCTTGCAGACCAAACAGACATCATACTTTCCTTAGTTTATTTGATCGAGCCTCATCCTCAAGTCTTGTGCTTTGGGATAGATATAGGATTTGAGGTACAGTGCTCTTTCATTTTAAACTATGAAAACTATGGGACCGGACGTCATACTTTCCTTAGTTTATTTGATCGAGCCTCATCCTCAAGTCTTGTGTTTATCCCGGGATAGATACAGGTAGTTTATTTGATTGAGCCTCATCCTCAAGTCTTGTGTTTATCCCTCGGGATAGATACAGGCTTTGAGGTACAGTGCTCTTTCATTTTAAGCTACAAAAAATATGGGGTCAATTTGATTTCATACTTCAACGTCCTTCTGAAGCGGGCGACGGGATTTCGATTTTGATGACAGACAGCTTTTGCGGGCAACTCCCTACAAACCAACCTGAAATAGCGTCGACAGCTTCTGGCGACTTCGCTGGGGACAAGCTTTTCTCTCCATACAAATAAAAAAATATTATCTTCACACATCGGTAATGTGTCAATGTCCCTCTTGGACCAAATTACCTACCTTCTGTTGGCATACTTTACCCATTTCTATCTTAGGAAAGTACGGCTAACTCCTTCAACTTCAGGACTAATTGTTCAACCATCTTTGAGCAGAGGGGTTCAGAAGGCCATTAAGGACTCTTTAAATTTTCATATGTGGTCGAATCCCCAATAGGTGTGTCGGTGGACTAATTGCACCTGGGCATTTTCTGCCACTATTTGGGTCCCGCACTGGGTCCTAAAATTTTTCGCATCTCCCTTCAAAATTTGACTTGCTATTTCACAAAATAAGCCAAATCGTGTTGTGTTGCGCACACTTTGAAATATTAATTAAATTTTACACCTTTTTTTTAACAAAGATGTTAAATAATACCCATAAATTAAGACCCGCCCGGTCTACAGAATAACCTCTATTTTCAGTGCTTGCACTAAATATTACGAGGTTTTCGGCTATATAGCTAACCCTAAAACTTTCTGTTTTAAAGCCCGCTGCAATGGCCTACCCAACGCTAACATTTTCCTGCAACCTGCCAACAGATCGCAACGCCCGTAACGTCGCTCCCACCATCAAGTTTGGAGCTGGATTTGAAGACCTTGAGGGTATCCTCGGGAAAGCCTCATTGGTGGTAATGAAGATCGCTGCCCCAGAAATACAAGAACCATCTGCGAAATTCAGTTTGAACTGCCTTCAGGACTTCCCTGCCTGGAAGAAGGCTAAAGCTGCTGTCATCAAGCCTGTTATCCCTGCTACTCCTAAGGGAAAAGAAGTGATGGTCGTTGAAGATTTGATTGAAGGATTAACTGTTCCGTCACCCGTGTTTGAGATCAGGTCAAGCTCAAGGACTGTACCATTGACCCGAACTTAATGGAGGAACCACAATAGAAGAGTTTGGAGGGCCATCAAAGCACAAGCTATGGAAAACACATCCGTTGAGGGGGAGCCTCATCAAGTTGAAGAGGTATTACCGGAAATTTATCCACTCCTACGAGGGAGTAGATTCCATCCTCTGACAGATACTGATGGCAGAGTATCAGGAAGATTGCTGTAGCATTACCATCACTTCATGGACATGGTGAGGAGGGAAAGAAATTCATCCCCATCACCCGAGTTAGTGTAGTCTTCAGAAGGCTTGCTACTAAAGAAGGATGTTCTGTTAATGAATTACTTAAATGAGTGGGACATGCAATTTCCCCTCATATGAAGAATGAAATTTTGAAGGATATTAAGTTCGCTAAAAAATCTCATAGGTTGACTGTAAAGTCACCTACCCGTGTTCCCGTCTGGTTCCGTTTGGGAAACAGAGTTGATACTACTATAGTCACCACCAGGACTGCAGGTCACCGACCGATTAAGTCAAGACTGGGTCGGAGGAGCTTACCCGTCATTCCTGCAATCACGAAAAGAAAGACAAGACGACTACTTGACACTGTAGCCGGTCTACACCACGAGGAGCATACCTTCCCTCGACATACCAATGGCTCTACTAAGACATCCCGTCCTGAGACATCATCGTTGAAGAAGAAAAGGGCATGGGTACCCAAGGTTGCTGCACCGATACAGTTCAGTGAGCCTGCAAGATAGAAAGTAAAACCAGTGCCTGAAATATCTGACATCGTCNGGTATAAATTTTGAAGTCAATAATTAATCAATTTAATACCCTTATCTTGATTTTCAAATAAAATTCAAATCATGAATCATGACCACTTAAAGTTTAAATTTTTTTTTAAAAAAACTAAATAAGACACTCACCTAGGCCTTAAGGGCTTAGTGGTGACTTAGGCTAAATAAAAAATTTAATAAACAAGGATTAGAGAAATAAATATGATTAAATCCAACATCCTTGAAACACCACTAAGCCTAATTAGGATTAAAAATTTGGTTAAGTGTTCAAATTACACTAGCTTGTCTCTTTAAGGGTCTTCACCCACATAATTTTTAAATTAAACCACAAGTGACAATTACCTCTTTCTTAGGGATAATTGAAACATCAATGTTCACTGAGCATTAGAAGTATTCACAGGATGAACCATTAAGCAACATAATAAGATCAAATGGACTCGAGGCTTTTCACTAGTTGGTGAGAGGGAGGCATGGACCTGCTTCCCCCTCCCAACTTGATGGATACCTTAGAGGCCTATTAAACTTAATATTCTTTGCTTAATGAAATCATCCTTAATTAAACTTTTAAGGGCTTACCAAAATATGACATATGGTTAGGAAAATTACCAAAATTACTTTTCCTGCTCTTCATAAACTGCCTTAACATGCATTTTAAGTTTCAGGTGGTGGAACAAGAAGACTCGCCAGGTACACTTTTACAGTTTTCAGCGTTGTCCTTCTTGTACTTTCATACTGTAACTTTATACCTGTAAATTTGTATGTTAAACAACGACGACACCCTACATGAAAACTAAAACCATCAGGATAGCCACATAACCATAACCAAAACCAAAACTAAAATCAACTAAGATAAAATTCACCGCGACAACATTCAAAATATAAAACAACTCAAAATTTAATCACAAACATCACATAAAACTACAACTTCAACTAAATTAAGATGTCTCTATCGGATGATTGAGAATCCCTCGGAGGAGGTAACCTATGGTTGCTAACGAGGCTTCCCACGGTTTAAATGAAATTATGGAACTCATTAAGTTGGGTTTAGTAAGTTCATTTGGACTAAGTGAATCCAATAGAAAATAGTGGTGCCAGAACGAGAGAACCGTAGGATCTTAATCGGTTTCGCTTTAATCAACTATAATATGATCTCATAAAATTTAAGGAACTTCAACCATAGGGCCACTTGATTTGACATTATAACCTGACAAACTAGATAACTCAAACTCGTCGCGGTGAGGAACTTGGAGCTAGCATGGTGGGCAGCACGACCATCTTCAATAGCAAAACTTGTTTTTCCCAACTAAACCAATCTTCCTTCTTTAGACTTAAACAACAAAGCCATAAAATTTTGATGTTGCTTGCTTATGCAACGTAAATCCTCACATCATCTTTAGGCATTTGCATAGCCCTGCTATACAATATAAGCCCTAACTCGTCTTAGAATTCCGAGGTTGTCGTTTGTCACGACCTAAACCCTCACATCTTCCAGGCTATTTGTGTAATCATTTCACACAAATGTAAGCCCTAAATAATAAAATTGGCAATATGAAACACTTAAATATTTCTCCTCAAAATTGAAGCTAAACATTAGGATAGCTTGGGA
>JXCR01149035.1:88954-121227 GCA_002079205.1 Phalaenopsis hybrid cultivar
GAAAGAAATTCATCCCCATCACCCGAGTTAGTGCAGTCTTCAGAAGGCTTGCTACTAAAGAAGGATGTTCTGTTAATGAATTACTTAAATGAGTGGGACATGCAATTTCCCCTCATATGAAGAATGAAATTTTGAAGGATATTAAGTCCGCTAAAAAATCTCATAGGTTGACTGTAAAGTCACCTACCCGTGTTCCCGTCTGGTTCCGTTTGGGAAACAGAGTTGATACTACTATAGTCACCACCAGGACTGCAGGTCACCGACCGATTAAGTCAAGACTGGGTCGGAGGAGCTTACCCGTCATTCCTGCAATCACGAAAAGAAAGACAAGACGACTACTTGACACTGTAGCCGGTCTACACCACGAGGAGCATACCTTCCCTCGACATACCAATGGCTCTACTAAGACATCCCGTCCTGAGACATCATCGTTGAAGAAGAAAAGGGCATGGGTACCCAAGGTTGCTGCACCGATACAGTTCAGTGAGCCTGCAAGATAGAAAGTAAAACCAGTGCCTGAAATATCTGACATCGTCGCGACAATAGCCAGCGAAATGGAGGAACAAGTAGAGGATGTCCATCAAGGTCCTCCAGATCTTAAAGCAATCAAGGAATCAATAATTGAGGAAAAAGTTGAGAAGCTCAGGATTGAGATTTCTGAGTTAGCTCGAGAGCACGGAGTTTCCGTCAATAGCAAAAATAATGATTTTGATTACAATGATTACTTGGATGAGGATTTCATGGATGTCCATGTGATCAAAACTAGAGCTACCACATCTACGCGCGAGGCTCAACCTCACACTGAAGAGAACGCCGTAGATGAGCTGCGTAGGGTTATCCTCTGCGCAAGGCTCAACCTCACACTGAAGAGAACGCCGTAGATGAGCTGCGTAGGGTTATCCTCCTCAGGAACGAGCAAGTTGTTCTGCTGGAGAAAAGAATAGAAGAAATGACTGCAGCTATGACCGCCATGGCCACCATTCAAAGGCAATCACAAGCACCAAGATTGGCTTCTCCAGAGGTTAATCAGCCAGAAATGATACACATTGCAGATGAAAGAAGGGAGGCTACTTTGACAGGCAAAGAAGAACAACCAAAGAAGGATTCTCCATTAGGTACCATGTCAGAAAAAGAGTTCAAGCAAATGGTTGAACAAGTATGGGATGCCTTAGCCCAGTCTAAGGGCGGTGCATCAATTTTAAAGGGTAGACCTTACCCGGAGGAGTTTGATGCTGTCCCTTTCCCCAAGGGTTTTATGACCCCAAACTTCAAGATATTCGATGGGACTGGAAATCTCAAACAGCACATAGCACATTTTTTAGCCAATTGTGACAGCACGAGGAATAGCGAAGCTCTACTCTGTCAGCAGTTCGTCAGTAGCTTGTCAGGAATTGCTTTTGACTGGTATGCTGACTTGCCCAACGGGTCAGTTAAAACATTTTCTGAGTTGGAACAGTTATTTTTGAAGAGATTTGTTGGGGCGCAGCATCATGTGTCTATTGGAGAACTCATGATGGAGAAGCAGAAGCCTAGTGAAACCTTGGCCGACTATATTTTGAGGTGGAGAAACCTTAGCATAAAATGTGAACCTCAGCTAAAAGAACATCAAGCGATTGAGATTCTACTCAAAAGCATTCATGGGCCAGTAGCTTTCATGCTTAAGGGACTCACAATCAAATCCTTTGAGAATCTACTTAGTAAATTCAGTAGTCTTCAGGAAGAAATGAAGCACATTGAGCCACATGAAAAGGCTAAGGTGACCGGAGTGTTCAAAAATAAATCAGGGGTAATCGCAACTGTCAACAAAGGAAAGCAGCTGATAAAGATATATGCAGAAGATCATCGTCAGTCTTCATCACAGTACTCTCAGAAACAGAGCAGCCAATCCAACCAATGGCCGTCTCAGGAAGGATCACCTCGAACAGCGTGTAAAAGAATATCCCTATTAGAACGACATAAAGTTGTTTATTCCTTCAAAGATGAAGTTGTACCTAAAATAAGCTTAATAAAGAAACTAGAATTCAAACTACTTGATCCAAAGAAACTCGAAGAGGTGGATAAAAAGAATGAACCTAATTATTGCTCGTACCACCGGTTGCTTGGGCACACTATAGACAAATGCTTCATCCTTAAAGACTGGCTCGAGAAGAACCTCAAGGAAGAAAATATAACAATTTCGAATGAGTATTTGAGAGAACCTGAAAAAGGTTCCATAAATATAATTTCAGCTGAGTCAATCTCCCCAATTGATCCATATGTCGGAACATATGGATGGAGTACAACTTGGGATGAACTCAAAAGGGTCCTCAATCAAATATAAGATCCATCGAAACAAGCTTCTACAAATACCTAAGAATGATGGAATGAAGTATGGAGCAAATCATCCAAGAAGATACTGAACAAGCTACAGTCAGCATCAAAACAAGCCTCCATTCAGAGTCCACAACATACCGAGCCCGAGATGAAGACTTCGCCAGAAAATCCGTCATCATCAAAGATAAAGAACAAGAAAAAGAAGAGCGTCACTGCCAAGATTGATAGCACGGGGGGTAGGATAGGGGCTGCCTCTACTAGATTGGTTGTCTCAGATTTGGGAAAGAAAGTCCTCGAACCCTTAACTTTGTATGATTATCTTTTTGTCCCTCTGGGGTCTTATGAATATAATGGTTGTGATTTCGGCTACGTTTTGACTATTTTTGGTGATAACATGACTGATTATAACCAAGCTAGTTTCGATCTCGATCCCCAAAATGATCCTCAAATTATACTTGAGTCTGAAGAACTCGTTGTCAAATCCAAAGATGAACTCAGTGATATCACTTACGATAGCGCCGATAATGAAGAACCAACTCTTGAGCGTCATGGTGCACCGTTTGCCATCAACTTAGACCTCTCCGATGAGGAGGAAAAGACACCGGAAGATTCAACAATGATATCTCAAGAAGAAGAAGTCACAGAAGTCAACTTGAGGAGCGGAAAAGTGTTACCACCAAGAACAGCTCCAACAGATAAAGAAAAACAGACACTAACTCGAGAAGAGGTACCCCCACCTCCGCCAGTGGAAGCACCACATAATCAAGACAAAATTGGAGGATCGTACAAAGTACACTACAATGTGCTAAATCATCTTAGGAAGTTGCCTGTTCGACTAAGCATCTACGACGCTCTGATCCTGTCAAAGGAGATGAGAGAATCTCTGGTTATAGCTTTGCTTGATCTAGAAATTTGCTTAGCTCAGTTGTCTAGAACATCCTCAGATGAAGTTTACTCGTTGGGAGAACAGTCAGGGGTAACCTTCACAGATGAAGACTTGTTGCTCGGTACCGCCAATCACAACCGTCCGCTCTACATCTCCGTCAACATTGGCAGATTTGTGTTATCCAGAGTTTTAGTAGATCCTGGAGCATCTCTTAACTTGATGAGTCTATGGACGTTAACATATTTGGACTTTGACGTTCAAGAGCTCATCCCCGATAAGATGATGTTAAGAGGATTCAACCAAAAGGGAGAAAGAGCCCTTGGATCAATTTCAATACTTATGAAGGTCGGAGAACTCGTAACAACCGTCAAATTTCACATCATCGACGCCGAGACCTCTTTTAACACTTTATTGGGTTGACCATGGATTCACGAGCACAATATGGTTCCATCATCCCTACACCAGTGCATCAAATACCACAAAGATGGTCAAGAAAACTGCATCAAGGGAGACCTACAACCATTTTTAGTACATGAAGTTGGTATCCATTAAGATGTTGCCTACTACGCGCCTCCAAAGAAGACTGTCTTCTCGTGCGAGATTTTGACAAACAAAGATGAAGATTAAGAAGAATCACAAAAAGGAGGCCATACAACTCCACTTCAACAACCTTCTACCACTCCCCTATGACGAGTTGGTGGAGGTTCTTCTAGTTCACGCACCCGAGGTCGAGACCGGGGACGCGAACGAGGAAAGATTAATTTAATTGTTGAACGAACTAGGCAAACTATCAGCATTGGTGATGAAGACAGTTCCGAAGATGAAATAATGATGACAAAGCAAAAGAAACCTTAGTATGAGATATCCCTAGAAGATATAAAGAAGAATAAATATGAAACAATGTATGATCGGATAAACTACTATGTGAATACTATGACCCTTACTCTGATTCTGCCTCAAAAGGTCAAGAGTTTAGAGGTCAAGGAAGTCCGTAGTGTCGGTTCAGAGCCAGTCAAATTTTACTGTGCTTCTACCTTTACTAAGCTTAAAAAACATGTAAATTTGGATGTTGATTCTAATGAATTAATGGAATTACCTTTTGGTTACTTCCACCTTGTGTTCAGAAGTTAATTTAACAAGGACACTTACCAAAACAAATGCCAAAAGATAAATTTCAACTTCTTAAAAAATTATGGAAAATTAATTCAACAGGTACACTTACCAAAACAAATGCCAAAAGATAAATTTCAACTTTTTGAAAACCTATGGAATGGTATAGGGACATTTACCAAAACAAATGCCAAAAGATAAATTTCAACTTTTTGAAAAATTATGGAATGCTAGAAGTTGAACTCCCAATTCAAGATAAATTTTAACTTTTTAAAAAATTATGGAATGCTAAAAGTCAGACTCCCAATTCAAAAGAATGTCTCAAATTTGGTACAGTTGGACCAATCAATGATTCTAAATTTTGCATGATTGTTACTAGTGAGTCGGAAGAGGATTTTCTCGATATAGAGGATGACTCTACAGATCAACCAATAGAAGATGGTCGGCCAGAATTTGAGGAAGAAATTAAATCCACTATCGATGAATTGAAAGAGATTAACCTTGGGACACTGATCAACCAATAGAAGATGCTCCGCCAGAGTTTGAGGAAGAAATTAAATCCACTATCGATGAATTGAAAGAGATTAACCTCGGGACTGAAGAGGATGAATTGAAAGAGATTAACCTCGGGACTGAAGAACGACCCCGACCTACATTTATAAGTTCTCTACTTGATGATGAAGAATCTGCAAAATTAGGCAAATATTAACAGAATTCAAAGATTACTTCGCATGGAGCTATGACGAAATGTCAGGACTGTCAGCAAAGGTTGCAGTCCATAAACTCGGGGTGGACAAGAATGTAACCCCAGTAAAACAAGCTCTAAGGAGAATGGACCTTGAGATAGAACAACAAGTCGTCGCCGAGGTGAAGAAATTGATAGATGCCAACTTTGTTAAAGAAGAGCAATACCCCACGTGGTTAGCCAATATTGTACCAGTTAAAAAGAAAAATGGACAGATCCGCGTTTGGCAGAGATTTAAACAAGGCATGTCCAAAAGATGAGTTTCCACTACCTATAACAGAAATGATGGTGGACATCGCTTCGACACATGAAATTTTCTCCATCATGGACGGATCGCCGAGATACAACCAAATTAAGATGGCTCCCGAGGATGCAGCACTTACAGCTTTCAAAAGCACAAAGATCAACAACTTTGTCAGAAGACATGAGATAGATTGAAGATACTCTACAATTTAATATCCTAGAGCAAATGGTCTGGCTGAGGACTTCAACAAGACACTGGTACAGATTTTGAAGAAAACACTGGATGAAAATAAAATAGGTTGGCATAACTAACTTTTAGAAGCCTTATGGCCCTACCGGACGACTTTCAGGACTCTCACTCAGTTTACACCTTATATGCTCGTGTACGAGACCGAGGCCGAGCTACCGCTAGAAATCCAGACACCATCTCTCAGAGTCGCCGTTGCCAACCAACTCACAACGGAAGAAAGTGCACCAAAACTTAGACTTAAAGAACTGGAGAGTCTCAAGGGAAAATGATTGGAAGCACAGCAACATTTGGAGCTCTACCAGACAAAGATGGTACAAGCCCATGACAAATTGGTCTGCCCATTGACATTCAAAATTGGTGACCTCATACTTTTGCTCAAAAGACCTATTCTTGCTTGCCGCAAAATAGGTGGAAAATTTGAGCCAACTTGGGAGGTTGAGAAAGTCTATACAGGAGGAGCATACCAATTAGTGGACTTCCGGGGTGAAAGACCCATGTTACCGATAAATGGACGATACCTAAAAACTTATTACGCAGCCTGATGTCGCCTGCCTCCGCTTGCCTTTGCTTGCTTTGAAACTTTGAAACTTTGATTATTTTAAGGTTATCTATATGGCCAAATGTCTACCACACGGTCCAAATTTTGTAATTAACCTCAATATAATGAAAATTTTGAAAAAATATTTTAAACTTCAAATTTTCTCCTTTCCACTTTTGAGTATAATGTTCCACAAAAATGTTTTTAGCTTTTACCAAATTCTCTTTTCTACCTTTGGATTTAAAAATTTCCCTTAAATTAAACAAAACTCACACATAAAATGAGTAATCTTTTTCACCAAAATAAACTAAAATCTACTTTAATGGATACTTTGTTTTGTTCTTGTTCATGCCAAACTTCAGTCCACTGACGTTTCTTTCTGTCGTATGCAGAAAAAATGTCAGGACAGAGGCTGATCTTTGCCTTCCAGGACAACTGGAACCTCGCACTGCATGAAGAGATGACGCCATAAGGTGTCATAGATTTCAACATGGATTTCAATGAGATCGATATGGACTACGACGGTCCTGTAATGGACGTAGACTGCAATGAAGAAAAGAAGGGATTGCCTTCACTATTGACGGTGACCACTCAAGACGATGCGTCATGTAAAGGTAAAAACGTGATAGCAGAACAAGATCCGATGGAGGGGCCCAGCCGAGTGCCCTCCATGATAACTACTCCAGCAAGGGCCTTAATAGCCGCCCACAGTGAAAAACTACCAAATACTCCACTCCGCAGGACACAACGCAGAAATGCAAGCTGAAAGAAACAGAGAGCCTTTCTGCGATAGGAGCGCAAGCTCCAAAGAGAAGTGAGCAGTTTTTTTACCCCCATTCCTGAGGGACATATTTACGATCCAGAGCTGAGAGAAACTTCTACCAGCTTGCCCACTACAGATGAAGAGCCAGGATTTGTGACGGGATCAGATGTGCACCCGGTCCCAGATATCTTATGCAGAGGTTGCCCAACATGCAACATTGAGATACCAGCCGAGACGTTAGTCACGCGCACATTTGTAGAATGCCCGGACTGCAACGTTCTACATCAACAGCGCTTCAGTACATTAGAAGAATACAATACAAGCACCAACGAGTCTCATACTCTAGATTTCGTGGCAAATGAATCATATGTCCCACTGGGGACGGATCAACACGCACCACGGATCCCAGGATCATACATCCCACTTGAAGCTGAATCCCATATTCCGGATCGGCCAGCACTAGTTTGGATTCCCACCGAGGCCCGGAGGAAGGAACGCCCCAGGCAGCTGCCAACTCCCGGTATAGTGGAATACTACAAAATAAGCAAAGTAAACAAAAGGGAATTCAAGTTCTATGAAGAGGTTCAGGGAAAGTTTATCAACATATTGGAAGGCCTGGAGCTATATACTAGGGTTTTCTCTGAAACCAATGGAAGAAGCATTCTGGACTACATCTTCGATCTAAGAGATAGAGGTCGAGCGGGCCTTCTCATGGAGAGAACATATTCCGAACCAAAGAAGTGGATGCGGGGAAAGGGAAAATCACAATCCAATGCGGCTGTTGCTACAATTTTACAAACGACAGACAGGGAAATCCGCCTGGGATCCTCAGATACGACCAAGTGGATCCGTTACCACCGATGATAAAATGGATGATCAAGAGAATGGTTAAGTGGAATATTCTACCCGCTACTTGCATTCCTAACAGTTTCATAATTAACATTTATGAAGAGGGTGATTGCATTCTCCCACACATTGACCATCATGAATTTATGAGGCCTTTCTGCACGGTCTCGTTCATGAGTAAGAGCAACATTCTGTTTGGAAAAGAAATCGATGTAATAGGCCCTGCTGAATTCAGAGGATCTGTGGAGATTCCTCTTCCAGTCCGTTCAGTACTTGTTCTCAAGGGCAACGGTGCCGACATTGCCAAGCACTGCATTCCAGGAGTACAACACCGTAGGTTGTCCGTAACCTTCCGCAGGATGGATGACAGTAAAACACCATATGGATTCCAGCAGGACTCAGAATTGAAGGAACTATTTTTTTACGAGCTATGAGAAGGTTGTACCTCTGAATACATGCAAAGGGAACTCTTATCCTGGAGCATGGCTCAGAAGGTCTGCTTGATCAAGAGCTCGATATGCCAAGCAAAGGACTCACTTGCTTTTTTTACCAGCATGACATGTATTTGATGTAATCAGTCTATGATGTACTCATATCTTGAGATGACTCTCAATGCATTTCAGCATGTATTACATGATGCACTCTTTTTTAGGCATTAGCCTATTTTTGATCTGTAGCATCTTTATTGAAGCAGATTAATGAAAATTTCTCTCAAATTGTGTCTTTTTGTCAATTGTCTTTTTGTGTGATGGATGAAAGCCGCGAACCATGCAATGGTTCATAGTTCCAATAAACAAAGAAAGAAACAACAAATCTTCAACAATAAATAAAACACAAATAAAAGACAATCATAAATGAATAAATAACAAAACAAATTTCTTTTGAAAATCAACCATTAAAATTTAAACTTTAAAAACATATTTTGAAAAATTAAATATGATAAAAACAACAAGAAAATAAAATAAACTTGTCGAGTGGATACTTCCGTTTTTGGAATTTCCTACTCTTTGTGCGCGCAGCACAACCATCGTTATCTATGCTAACTCTCTGCACATCCTCGCAGAATTTCACATCCTGCGCATAACTACACAATGCTCTACAAATCTTCTTCAAAATCAACCTTCTCACATAATACACTACTGCAAATTCAACATCACAAGCTCTTTGTAAACATCATATCACATCTTCAAATCAATACCTAAATCCTGATTCTCACATTTTTGAATTGATATTTACATTTCAATTCTCACATCTTTGAATTGATACTTACATTTCAATTCTCATATCTTTGAATTTATACTTACGTTTCAATTCTCATATCTTTGAATTGATACTTACATTTCAATTCTCACCATCTTTGAATTGATACTTGCATTTCAATTCTCATATCTTTGAATTGATATTTACATTTCAATTCTCCCATCCTTGAATTGATACTTAGATTTCAATTCTCACATCTTTGAATTGATACTTACATTTCAATTCTCACATCTTTGAATTGATACCTACGATTCTCACATCTTTCAATTGATACTTACATTTCAATTCTCACATCTTTGAATTGATACCTACACTACATTTCAATTCTCACCATCTTCGAATTGATACCTACATTTCAATTCTCACATCTTCGAATTGATACCTACATTTCAATTCTCTATCTTTGAATTGATACTTACGTTTCAATTCTCATATCTTTGAATTGATACTTACATTTCAATTCTCACCATCTTCGAATTGATACTTGCATTTCAATTCTCATATCCTTGAATTGATACTTACATTTCAATTCTCATATCTTTGAATTGATACCTACATTTAAATTCTCACATCTTTGAATTGATACCTACATTTCAATTCTCACATCTTTGAATTGATATTGACATTTCAACTCTCACTTCTGAATCAGTCCTACATTGCTGATTCATTACATTCGAGGTCGGTCCTTACATTCCGACACTCTCTTTTGAGAATTGACCTACATTTCAATTCTCATTTCCGAATTAGTCCTACATTTCTGATTCATTACATTTGAGGTCGGTCCTTACACTCGGACTCTCTCTCTCTCTTTTTAAATTAATATCTAATTTCAATTCCCACCTCGGGGTGAGCACTTACATTTTGACTCCCATCCTTTAGAAATCTTTAAAATTTCATAACTCAAAATTCGCTCCCTGATCCCCAGCGAGAGTCCCTACTTCTCGACTTGATTAAACACACACCTGCTAATTCTCTAGCAGAAACAAATCACACACACAACTCTACACATATTTCTGGGTCTCTCAACTTAGGAGTTTGTATTGGTTTTTTTTTTATCTTGTCGATTAACGCCAATATGCGCGGTGTGCTTGCCCAGCGCACCACACCTATTGGGGGTCAATTTGTTGACCTCATTTTTTGTTTAGGTTTAGTTTTTCCTCTGTAGTAGCCTGAGATTTAGCCATAGGAATTTTCCTATTGACTATTCTTAGAAAACTAGACATGAAAATCTCACCATTAGAAATTCCAAACTCTTTTCTACTTAACTTGAAGTTTCACATGTTGCTCTCAACCTCTAAATACCTAGTAGGTGCGGTCACTGTGGGGGAAACTCAAGATGAGTCACCCTTAGAATTGTTGGACCTTAGGGTTGACCTTGGGTGTTGGTCTGGAGCTAAGGCAATCGCTACACCTATCTGCACCCAAAATCACTCACTACCCTAAACTCAAATTTCTAGCCTAGATCCCTTGATCTTTTGGGATACTCATGTAGATTGTCTCTTAAACCTACTAGCCCTACGGTTATGATTTCACTAAGGCCACTATGTAGAGGACCCAAAATGGGGTTTCCATTGTTCCATGGCTTTTTGGTGATGATTGGTACCTCAACTCTTCCAAAATACCCATCTTGGCCTTTTACCCCTAAAACACCCCCAAATTACCAAAATACCCCTCTAAAAAAATCCCAAAAATTCCCATAAAATCCTAATAAATCCCAAATATTCTAGCTTAATATCCCAAAAATTACAAAAATTCCCAAAAAATCCCAATAAATTTCAAATATTTCCAACTCGAAAAATTCCCATAAAATCCCAATAAAACTTAAATATTCCCAATTTCATTTTTCTCAACTTAAAAATTCCAAAAATTCTAAAAATTCCCAGAAAATTCCAATAAATTCCAAATATTCCTAATTTCATTCCTCTTAACTACCACATGACCAAATTTGGCCAATTTTACCATCTTTAACCAAAACCCCCAAATTGCCCTTAAAGACCCAAATTTCTCCAAATCCAACTCAAATGTCCATCAATTTGATCCCAATTGACCCTAATTCCAATCCTAAACTAAAATTAACTTTTGATATGATCAAATTAAACCAAATCCAAGCTCAATTGGTCCATTATTTGAGCCCAATTTTGATTTGGGTTAAAACCCCAATTTTGACCATATGACCTAATCTCACCAAATTGAACCCATAGCCTAGTCAATTGGCTCCAATTAATGTTTAAAAATCTTTATAACATTCCTATACATCAAAATAAACCATCAATTGGCCTTGGTGAAGACTCAAATCCGTTTGATTTTGGCCTAAATCCAAATTCCCAAATTTAGCCCCAAATTGGCTAAGTCCCCAAATTTCACCCAATTGATTGCCTTAACCTCCAAATTGGCATCCAATTCATGTTGAAAACTCTTCATGAGATCCCTATTGACCATTTAAAACAATCAATTTGGACTTAGCCCAAGGCTAACCCAGGCTAGACTTAAGCCTAGCCCAACATGACCAAATTGATTAAAGTTCAAAATTCCCTCAAATTGACCCTTCAATTGAACTCAAAACCACTTCCATCCTTCACCAAAGCTGTTCCTTAAAATCATCTACACCAAATGCAAAAATTAATTGGGCCAATTGACATGGCTAATCTAGCCCAAACCCAAGTTTTGGTCATTTGCACCCACTTGAACCCATGCACTAAATGTGACCTTTAAGGCCACCAAATTAACTCGACCACAACCATTAGTTGGACTTAGTGACCAATCCAAACACCATGAAACCACCTAAATCAAGCAATGGACCAAAGTTTCCCCAAATTAAGGGATCTTATTTCCAAAAATGCACATGCTTAAGATATCTTTGCCAAGTCCTGATTCCTCTGGGTTCTCTGAGCTCCTAGCCACCTCCCCCTTGCCGTCCAGCCAGCCTAGTGTCCAGAAAAGCCCAAAACCAAGAGCCACTCCCATGGCATCTCACCCAAATCAAACCTAGAGGCCTTCTCATCCAAATCAAATTGAAGAGCTCCTCTGCCCTCCACCTAAGCACCACAATGCACCCAAACTTATGCCCTAAGAGCCACCCCATGGACTTTTTTATAAAAACTTGCCTCCCACGGTCATGGGAAGTGAGCTAAAATTTTCTTAGAGAGGTCTCTCCAAACTTCACACAGAGCTTGCCTAACATCCCCTCAGTGCATTCCAACCATTTTTCCTCACCCATTCCCATTGTCAGAGCTCAATTTTGAGCTTGAAACCCAGCCGGAAACCACGACAGAACCCAATACACCTCCACACTCCACCAAACTTCAATTACTTGTGCCCACACCTTCACGAGAGTGAAATAAGCCAAAGCCCCATCAAAACCCACCTTCCACAGAGCCTCTACCATAGCTCTAGACCAACACCTGAAATTGAGCTTGGTCGTATTCATGCCTAGACTTACACTAAGACCATGGACTCAATCCCTAGCCTCCTTGGACCCCAACGAACGTTCCGAGCACCTCTGATTGAAGCCTCCCTTCTTAGAGAAAAGGTATAAAACTTCTCCTTCTCCCGAGCTTATTTTGATTCTCCATTTAATTAAGCTTGATCAAAGTATAAAACTCCTCCTCCTCCCGAGCTTGTTTTGATCCTCCATTTACTTAAACTTGATTTCATTGCAATTAACCTCCTCCTCCCGAGCTTATTTTGATTCTCCATTTACTTAAGCTTGGTTTCATGGTACCTTAGTCATATGAATGTGTTCCTCTCACTTAGACGAGTCAATAGGATCAAACTCGAGGTGATTTGGTTGAGTCTAGGCTTAGATCTTAGGATTTTAGTGTGGACGGGCACGCGATCATTCTATCAGGGACGATGACGGGGAGTCGTTTGATCAAGCGTGTATCAGATAGACGGAGGAGATCGAGTCGAACAGTGTTTCGGGACAAAAATAGCGGGTCGAGTAAACAAGCTATGTGGACGGTGGCGTCCAACCAGAGCGCGCCACGCATGCCTTTGGAGCTGCCTAGGATCTAGTCAGCACGCGTTGTTTAAATAGATAAATAAGGCTTTTTCTTATTTATTTAAATGCCCTTAACTTAGAAAATTCATAACTTTGTGTAGAAAAATCACAAAAATAAAATAAAAAATGCCCTCTTGCTCAGTGAACAGAGGAGAACAATGTGGAACAAATTTCAAGTCCATTTGGTGGATATTTTATTTTTAATTAATTAAACTCTATTTTGAATCATTTAATTCTCCATGCATAATGGCACATCACCTTGGCTTGGAATTTTAGCATATTGTAGCCTCTATCAGAGGAGGTATTCTCTGACTTTCCAAAGTCAGAGGAGCTTCCTATATAGAGACCCATATTTTTCAACATATTTCACATCATTTCTTAAAAATAATCATGAAAATTAGCATATTGATAACAAAATCCTAAGAAAATTTTGGAAGGTCCACCATGACTATAGAAACCTTTGAAAATAATTTCATGGGTCAAGTCATTTAAAATGCACTTAAATTTTGAAAATACTGAATCACTAAGATAATTAACTTTGGAAAATATAAACATTTGAATGACTTGATTTTTTATCTTCAT
Organism: Phalaenopsis hybrid cultivar; assembly: GCA_002079205.1. Lineage (NCBI taxonomy): Eukaryota > Viridiplantae > Streptophyta > Magnoliopsida > Asparagales > Orchidaceae > Phalaenopsis > Phalaenopsis hybrid cultivar. The sequence goes on from JXCR01149035.1 coordinate 102,491, forward strand.
TGTGATTTATGATCCAAAGAACTCATCATAAAAATTTCAAAATATTTTCAGTTCATTTGACAACTTAAATTGATTTTTAAAGATAAATACCACTCTTAGCATTTAAATGAATTTTAAAAATTAAAATATAACTCAAAAAATTATGAAACTTAGTTTTTTTAGTTCTCTGTGATCAGAGATATTTTATAAAAATCAAATAATATTTAGAATAAAAACTTGATTTTTAGTCTATTTTAAATATTAAAATAATTAAAAAACCCATAAAAATCACAAAAATAATAAAACTCATGGAAATGTTCTAAATTGCTTCCTAATTACTTAATAATTAGAATATTATCCCGGATTTTCTAAACAAAGATATTGTATTTTAAAGCTTAAGAATAATTTTCAAAAGGCTAAAAAATGAGTTTACACTAAAATAATTCCAATAAATTAAAGAAAAATCAAAAAAATATAAAATTTGCTCCTCTGAGTTCTCTGACCTTAGGGAGATTTTTAAAAAATACAAAACTTAATTTTCACCACCTAAAATATTTTATTTTTATTAAATATCCAGAACTTAAAATAATTCTAATAAATCACAGAAAATTCAAACAATTATGAAATTTGGTTCAAATGCTTCTCTGGTCTAGATCTAGCTCCAGTAAAAAATTCAAAGGATTATAATCTACTTTGGTCAAGTTACATAAATTAACATTTAGGCTTTATTTATTGAAAAATCCTATCTTTACATGAAAATAATTACATAAATTAAATTAAATTTTGAAAAAATCACATTTTCTCCTCTGATGTCTTAATTGACCCATGAATGTGGTATGATAAAAAATTCAAAGTCATTTAAATTGAATTTGACAAATTATGAGGAATTAGAGCCTTAGGGGCAAATGTGTAATTTTAGAAATTTAGCCTTAATTAATATTTAGGCTTAAGTCAAAGAAGGGAATGGGTAACCTCTGATCTTAATCAATTTATTTGATGTTTGAAACATAAGGTTTAATTGGTAGAAACCAATTTCATTTTCCTCATTAAAAAGATAAGTTAATAAATTTCTAAATTATTAAGATTAGGAAGTTTATTAAAATTAGATGATCCTGGACTTAGGGGTATAAATTTTGAAGTCAATAATTATTCAATTTAATACCCCTATCTTGATTTTCAAATAAAATTCAAATCATGAGTCATGACCACTTAAAGTTTAAATCTTTTTTTAAAAAAACTAATTAAGACACTCACCTAGGCCTTAAGGGCTTAGTGGTGACTTAGGCTAAATAAAAAATATATTAAACAAGGATTAGAGAAAAAAACATTATTAAATCCAACATCCTTGAAACACCACTAAGCCCAATTAAAATTAAAAATTTGGTTAAGTGTTCAAATTACACTAGCTTGCCTCTTTAAGGTTCTTCACCCACATAATTTTCAAATTAAACCACAAGTGACAATTACCTCTTTCTTAGGGATAATTGAGACATCAATGTTCACTGAGCATTAGAAGTATTCACAGGATGAACCATTAAGCAACATAATACATTCAAATGGACTCGAGACTTTTGACCAGTTGGTGAGAGGGAGGCATGGACCTGCTTCCCCCTCCTAACTTGATGGATACCTCAGAGGCCTATTAAACTTAATATTCTTCGCTTAATGAAATCATCCTTAATTAAACTTTTAAGGACTTACCAAAATATGACATAGGGTTAGAAAAATTACCAAAATTTTACTTTTCCTGCTCTTCATAAACTGCCTTAACATGCATTTTAAGTTTTAGGTGGTGGAACGAGAAGACTCGCCAGGTACACTTTTATAATTTTCAGCGTTGTCCTTCTTGTACTTTCATACTGTACTTTTATACCTGCAAATTTGCATCTTAAACAACGATGACACCCTGCATGAAAACTAAAACCATTAGGATAGCCACATAACCATAACCAAAACCAAAAATAAAATCAACCAAGATAAAATTCACTGCCACAACATTCAATATATAAAAAAACTCAAAATTTAATCACAAACATTACATAAAACTACAACTTCAACTAAATTAAGATGTCTCTATTGGATGATTGAGAATCCCTTGGAGGAGGGAACTTACGGTTGCTAACAAGGCTTCCCACAGTTTAAATGAAATTATGGAACTCATTAAGTTGGGTTTAGTAAGTTCATTTGGACTAAGTGAATCCAATAGAAAATAGTGGTGCCGGAACGAGGGAACTGTAGTATCCTAACCGGTGTCTTTTTAATCAACTTTAATATGCTCTCATAAAATTTAAAGAACTTCAACCATAGGGCCATCTGATTTGACATTATAACTTGACACACCAGATAACTCAAAATCGTCGCTGTGAGGAACTTGGAGCTAGCATGGTGGGCAGCACGGCCATCTTCAACAGCAAAACCTATTTTCCCTAGCTAAACCAATCTTCCTTCCGTAGACTTAAACAACAAAGCCAAAGGATTTCAAGGTTGCTTGCTTATGCAATGTAAATCCTCACATCATCTTTAGGCCTTTGCATAGCCCTGCTATACAATATAAGCCCTAACTATCTTAGGATTCTGAGGTTGTCGTTCGTCACGACCTAAATCCTCACATCTTCCAAGCTATTTGATCTTAGGATTCTGAGGTTGTCGTCCGTCATGACCTAAATCCTCACATCTTCCAGGCTATTTGCATCACCTTATCTTTAGGCCTTTGTATAGCCCTGCTATATAATATAAGCCCTAACTCGTCTTAGCCGAGGTTGTCGTTTATCACGACCTAAATCTTCACATCTTCCAGGCTATTTGTGTGATCATTCGAGATTTTCGTTTGTCACAACCTAAACCCTCACATCTTCCAGGCTATTTGTGTGATCGTTTCACACGAAAAGGTTGTCGTTTGTCACAACCTAAACCCTCACATCTTCCAGGCTATTTGTGTGATCATTTCGTCGTTTGTCACGACCTAAATCCTCACATTTTCCAGGTTATTTGTGTGATCATTTCACACGAATGTATGACCTAAATCCTCACATCTTTCAGGCTATTTGTGTGATCATTTCACATAAATGTAAGCCCTTGACCTAAACCCTCACATCTTCCATGCTATTTGTGTAATCATTTCACACGAATGTAAGCCCTAAATAATAAAATTGGCAGGATGAAACACTTAAATATTTCTCCTCAAAAATAAAGCCAACATTAGGATAGCTTGGGAAGTCACTGAGGTTCTCCTCTGGATCTATGATATCCCCTAGTTCTTCTTCCTTTGGATTCTATAATAAAATGTTCCAAATTTAAGCCAATCCCCTTTCACACCTCTACGTCTGATCTCATTGAAGAGTCCTACCCTTTGAAACTCCTTGAAGATAATATTTCTTGATACATCTGATTTTGTTGAAGAGTCCTACCCTTTGAAATTCCTTGAAGATAATATTTCTTGATTTTTACGAGAGTCTTCTTAGGTGACCTTGGTCATTTAAGATGTAATTAACTATAAGGGCTTGCCCTTATAGGAAGCATGTCTGAATCCAACTTAATATAAACCTTATTTAATCCTTTATATTAAATAGGGGAACTTGTCGGCAAATACAAAGGTTTCACAGACCAAATGGACGTCATACTTTCCTTAGTTTATTTGATCGAGCCTCATCCTCAAGTCTTTTGTTTATCCCTCAGGATAGATACAGGATTTGAGGTACAGTGCTCTTTCCTTTTAAACTATGAAAAATATGGGGTCAGTTTGATTTCATACTTCAACATCCTTCCAAAGTGGGCGACAGGATTTCAATTCCAATGACCGACAGCTTCTTACTGGCAACTCCCCACAAACCAACCCGAAATAACGCTGACAGACTTATACTGTACAGCAAAGTTGTATAAAGGCCTAAAGATGAGGTGAGGATTTATGTTGCATACGCAAAATACCTCAAAGTTCTATGGATTTGTTGTTTAATTCTAAGGAAAGGAATTTGGTTTTGCTGGGGAATACATGTTTTGCTGTTGAAGATGGTCGTGCTTCTCACCATACTAGCTCCAAGCATTTACTGTGACGAGTTTGAGTTTTTTAGGATGTCAACTTATGACGTCAAATAAGGTGACTTTATGGTTTAAGTTATTTAAATTTTATGGGGCATGTTAAAGTTGGTAAGAGCGACACCGGTTAGGATCCTATGGTTCCCTTGTTCCGACACCACTATTTTCTATTAGATTCACTTAGTCCAAATGAATTTACTAAACCCAACTTAACAAGTGTCATAATTTCATTTAGACCATGGGAAGCCTCGTTAGCAACCGTAGGTTACCTCCTCCGAGGGACTCCCGATCATCCGATAGAGTCATATTAATTTAGTTGTAGTTGTTGTTTTGTGTGATGTTTGTGATTAAATTTTGAGTTGACTTATATTTTGAATGTTGTGGAGGTGAATTTTATCTTGATTGATTTTAATTTTGGTTTTGGTTTTGTTTATGTGGCTATCCTGATAGTTTCAGTTTTCATGCAGGGTGATATTGTTGTTTAACATGCAAGTTTGTGTTTTGTTCATACATGTAGGTAATTAAGCACAATATGAAAAGCTTAAGAAAATACAATGTTGTAAACTATAAAAGCGTACATGGTGAGTCTTCTCGTTTCACCACTTACAACTCTAAATGCATGTTAGAGCATTTTATGTAAAGCAAAAAAGTAAGGTTTTTGTGACCTACCTAAACTTAGGTCATATCTTGGTGGGTCCCTATTGGTTTGATTAAGGATGATTTTTGTTAAGCAAAACATATTAAGTTTAGTAGACCTCCGAGGTATTCAAAGAGATCTGAAGAAAGAAGCAGGTTCATGCTTCGCTCTCACTGCCTGATGAAAAGTCTCGAGCTCGTTTAAAGTTATTATGTTACTTAATAATTTATCCTGTAAGAAAAAAAATTCTTCTAATGCTCAGTGAACATTGACATTTCAATTATCCTTAGGGGTAAGGTAATTATCATTTGCCATTTAATTTGGAAGTTATGTAGGTGAAGACCCTTAAAGGGGCAAGTTAATGTCATCAAGTCACGTAGCCAACTTTTTAATTTGGGCTTGTAGTGTTTTAAAGGTGTTCAATTTTAATCATGTTTACTTTTCTAATCCTCATTTAATCAAATTTAATTTAACTTAGGTCACCACTAAGCCCTTTTGACTTTTGATAGATGTCTTGGTTATATTTTGAAAGAGATTGAATTTTTAGGTGATAATGATTCATTTCTGAAAGTCATTTGAACATCAAATAGGGGTATTAAATTGGTGAGTTATTAACACTCAAAACCAAGCCCGTAAGTCTCGGATCATTTGGTTTAATAGACTTCCAAATTTTAATAATTTAATGAATTACAAATTTATCCCTTGATTAGAGAAAGAGTGAGGTTAGTTTCTACCAATTAATCCACTTGAGTTTCAATCATCCAAATAAGTTAGTTAAAATTAGAGATTACCCTTTTCCCTCCTTGAATTAAGCATAAATGTTAATTAAAGCTAAATTTCCAAAATTACACTTTTGCCCCTAAGGCTATATCTCTTCATAATTTGTCAGATTCAATCCAAATAACTTTGGAATTTTTATTTCACCTCACTCATGGGCCAATTAAGACATTAGAGGAGGAAATGTGATTTTTCAAAATTTAATTTAATTGACATATTTATTTTAATGAAAAAATAGGATTTTTCAAAAAAAAATTTCACAACTTGACCAAGGAAAAGCCTAATCCATTGAAATTTTTACTAGTGGTAGATATAGACTAGAGAAACATTGGAGCCAAATTTTATGATTTATTGAGTTATATTTGAATTTTAAATTTTTTTTCAATTATGGAGTATTTATTAATTACAAAATATTTTAAATGTGAAAAATTAAGTTTTATATTTTTATTAAATCTCTCTCATGGCAAGGAACCCACATAAACAAATTTCACATTTTTTTTAATTTTTCTTTGAATTATTAGAATTATTTTAGTGAAAATCCATTTTTAGCTAAGCTTCAAAATTCAATATCTTCACTTAGAAAATTAGGAAAAATATTCCAATTAATCTTAAGTTCTTAGGAAACAATTTAGAACATTTCCATTAAATTTTATTATTTTTGTGATTTTTATCATTTTTTAAATTATTTAAATATTAAAAATAGGCTAAAAATGAAGTTTTTTTATTTTAATTACCATTTTATTTTTAAAAAATCCCTCTCATCACAAAGAACTCCAAGAACCAATTTTAATAATTTTTTGAGTTATATTTTAATTGTTAAAAATCATTTTAATACCAAAAATGTCATTTAACTTAAAAAATTAATTTGATTTATTAAATGAGCCCCAACTATTTTGAAATTTTTATGGGAAGTCCTCTGAACTTTAAATCACAGTGAAGATTAAAAATTAAGTCATTTAGATGTTTGTGTTTCCCAAAATTAATTTTCTTTGTGTTTTAGGGTTGGTGGCAATTAAGTGCATTCTTAATGACACAACCGATGAAATATTTTCCAAAGGGTTCTCTGGTCATAAAAAACTAAAAAAAAAGCTTCTTGGAATTTTATAAGCAACATGCTAATTATTATGATTAATTTATGCAAATAATAGACATAAACTTGGAAAATATGGATCTGTGTCTCGAGATATCCTCTGACTTTGGAAAAATCAGAGGATGTTCCTTAAGAGAGAGACAATATGCCAAAATTTCAAGTCATGATGAAATGTCTATATGCATGGAGAATTAAAAGATTCAAAAACATATCTAATTAATTAAAAATAAAATATTCATCAAACAAACTTCAAATCATTTCTACATTATTCTCCTCTGTTCACTCAGCAAGAGGATATTTTTATTTTATTTTTGTGATTTTTCTCACCAAGATATGGATTTTTGAAGTTATGGCTCTTTATTTAAATCAGAAAATACCCTACTTATCTATTTAAACGCGCGGCACTGACTAGATTTTAGGCGGCTCCAAAACTCCACGCGACGTCTTCTAATTTGGCGTTTCCATCCACCTCAGCGATGACTCGCTCTGCGGTTCATGTAAGAAGATATTGTCTGGCTAGATCTCGTCCATTGATGAGATAAACGTGCGATCAAATGGCTCCCCGTCATTGTCCCCAATGCCTTAGCCCGAGAACCATCCATTTTCAAAGCTTAAAATCTCACTCATTTCTTAACAAAATTAAGTGTGGTTTGTTTCTAAATGCTCGTCTAAATGTAACAAACACATCCATATGGCAATCAAGCCATTAAATTAGCTCTAACAAAATGGAGCATTAAAACAAGATCTGTAAGAGGGGGAGTTCAATACCTTTTCTCTAAGAAGGGAAGCTTCGATTAGAGGTGCTCGACACATTTGTGGAGGTCTAAGGAGGCTAGGAATTGAGCCTCTCACTGTGGTGAAAAGCTAAGGTATGAATTCGATCAAGCTCGATTTCAGGTGTTGGTCTAAAGCTATGCTAGGGGTTTTGTATGAGGGGGATTATGGGGCTTCTCCTTCTTTCACTGTGGTGAAGGTGTGGGTGAGTTTAATTTAATTTTGGTGCAGTGTAGAGGTGTGGAGAGCTCTGTCCTGTCTCCAGCAAGGTTTTAAGCTTAAAAATTAGACTCCGGCAAGGGAATTCAGGGCAATGTGGTGGTTGGGTTGCACTGTGGAGGTCTCAAAGAGGCTTTTGAAGTAATTTGGAGGGCTCTCTCTGAGAAATTTTTAGCACTCCCTCCATAGCTGTGGAAGTGAGGTTTTTTATAAAATGGGCTTTAGGGTGGCTGTCATGGCCAATTAGGGGGTGAAAATGCTTGCTTAGGTGGAGGGCAGAGAGGCTCTAACATTTAATTTGGATGAGGTGGCCTCTAGGTTTGAATTGGGTTTGATTCCATGGGGGTGGCTCTTAGTTTGGACATTTTCTAGCCACTAGACCGGCCGACCAGGCTAGGGGCGGTGGCTAGGAGGTCAGGTGAGCTAGGGGAATATGTCATAGCAATTACAAGGGTTGGTGTTTAGTTTTGGCAAAAATATCCTTGGCTTAGACAAATTTGGAATCAAATCCATTGATTTGGGGATCCCTTGGTCCACAGCTCAATTGGCTGGTTCCATGATGTTTGGCTTGGTCAATATGGTCCAAAATTTGGCTATGGTGGCCTTGCCTTGACCAATTTGACATGTCTAGGTCAAATTTGGTGCATGGGTCCAAGTGGGTGCAAATGACCAAAACTTGGGTTTGGGCTAGGATAACCATGTTAATTGGCCAATTTATTGATGAATTTAATATAGATTATTGTAATGAACATTTTTTGTGAAGGACTGAAAGGATTTTGAGTTCAATTGGGGTTTCAATTTGAAGGATTTTGGAATTTTGGTGAATTTGGGCATGTTGGGCTAGACTTGGGTCTAGATTGGGCTAGGCTTGGGCTAAGTCCAAATTTATTGTTGAGAATGGTCTATAATAATGTGATGAAAAGTTTTCAACATAAATTGGGTGCCAATTTTTTTGTTAAGGCAATTAATTTGGTGAAATTTAGAGGCATAGCCAATTTGGGTCAAAATTTGGGGCTTTTAACTTATGTTAAAATTAAATGAAATTGAGGCTTCCACAAGGCCAATTAAATGTCAAGTTTGATGTTTAGGAATGTTATAAAGAGTTTTCAACATAAATTGTGGCAAATTGATTGGGCTATGTGTTTAATTGGGTGAGATTAGGTCATGTGGCCAAAATTGGGGCTTTGACCTAAATCAAAATTGGGCTCAAAGAATGGTCCAAAAAAGCTTAGATTTGGTTTAAATTGGACACATGGAAGGTGAATTTATGTTTTGTATTGAAATTGAGGAAATTTGGGATCAATTGGATAGACAGTTGAGGTGGATTTAGGGAGATTGTGTCTTTTAAGGGCAATTTGGGGGATTTGGACAAAGAAGGTCAAATTGGCCAAATTGGGCCATGTGGTAGTTGAGAAAAATGGAATTAGAAATATTTGGAAGGTTTTGGGAATTTTTGGGATTTTTGGGAATTTTTGAAATTTTGGGCTAAGGAGGGGTATTTTGGTAATTTGGCAATTTTTGGTGATTTTGGGTAATTTGGGTATTTTCAAATGGTTTGAAATGACTTTTGAACAAATTTGGGCATTTTGGGTAAATTTGGGAATTTTGGCCAAATTTAGGGTTTCAAGGTTATGTAGGTAATTTGGGGGAGTTTAGAGGCAAAAGGCAAAGTTGAGTATTTTTTTATAGAATTGGGGAGCTAACCATCATAAATGAGCTTGGGTCTTATTTTCACTTGTCTTAGTTAAACCCCAGCCTAGGGCTAGTAGGTTTAGAGGACCATCTACATAAGTTTCCCAAAGGATCAAGGGATCAAAGTGAAGGAATTTTGGGTTTAGGGTATTGTGTGATTGTGAGTGAAGTGATTGCAGTGAGTGCCTTAACTCTAGACCAACACCCAGGGTCAATCCTAAGGTCAAACTATCCTATGGGAACTCTCCTTGAGGTCCCTCATAATGACCCCACCTACTAAGTGTTAGAGGTTAGGACCAATATGTAGAGCTTCAATTTGAGTAACGAGGAGTTTCGAATTTCGAATGGTGAGGGTTCCTTTTCTAGTTTTCTTGGAATAGTCAACAAGAAAGTCTTATGGCTAGACCCTAAGCTACTAAATAGGAAGAACTAGACCTCAACCAAAAGTGAGGTCAACACTAAGTTATTCAAATAAATTTGGCAATCAAACCAAACCAACTTTTATGTTTGCTAACTCATGAGCCTTAATATTTGTGTTTTTAAAGTTGATGATAATAAATATATGATTAGATGTTCTAATGTGTTTGTTGAGTATTTCATATAGAGAAAACTTATAACATATGTCTCATATACATATACGTACCCAATGATTACTACTAATGTGGAACCCTCTAGAGAGCTTAGGTTAATTGCAATAAAACTTTAAAATCATCTCTAATGATTATTTATGTTTTTTCTATATTAAAAACCGTAAGGTACTATTTTTATATACATACTTTCAAAATTAGCTATCATAAATGAATTCAATTATATAAAAAAAAATTATGTTTTAAATTTTTACTATTTGATTTCTCATATTATAAATATTATTTAAATTTTAATCTCATAAAATCTAACAAAAAAGTTTACGTGTATTTTTATTTTACTAATTCATGTAATATATCACATTCAATGTTATCAGTTGTATCACTTAACATATTTTAATTTCTATATCAGTTTCAAGTTTAATCATTTCTAAATATTACTTTCCGTATTCACATTGTATTATGATGTCTAAATATTACTTTCCGTATTCACATTGTATTATGATGTCTAAATATTACTTAAGGAGAACAAAGAACATCTATTCTCCTAAAAGAACTCTAAATATTACTTTCCGTATTCACCTGTTAGGAGAATAGATGTTCTTTGTTCTCCTTATGTTAATAAATGCAGAGGTAGGCCTAAAAAAAACTTCGACATATTGTATAAAAATGATATTTATCTGTAAAAATTAAATGAAAATATGACACTAAAAAGAATAGAAAGGTGAAAAAAGGATGCATGCATCAAACCCCACTTAGTGGGATGAGAGTTTGTTATTTTTATTGTTGTTGTTGTTGTTGTTGTTACTGTATTATGATGTCATAAATATTTCATGTTAAATATTTTGCATAATAACTAATATTTCAATAGATGATTTATATTTTCAATATGTAATTATTGTCTTTAAATTGATCTGTATAAATCAAATATGGTAAATACTTTTTCTTAATTACCATTTTAGGTTTAATGATTTATTTTCATTGTTTTATTTTATACTAGTTTGAATTTTGATGATAATAGTACGCATGTGTTATAGATATTCATGTTGACATGTTTCTTACAATATTTCTTAATTTAAATTATTCTGAATTAAAATAATCCCGTATTATTTTTGCATATTTCCTAGATAACAAAAACATTGGTAAATAATTAAAATTGTCCAAAATTCATTATATTGAAGATAACTTTAAATCTATGTTTTATAGTTTTTCCCACAAGTCAATCTCTTTTGCACGTCCATAATGTAGTAGAATAATTTGAATAATAAAACATTCTCATTTTCCTTTTCTTCCCAAGCAAAAAAACTACAAAAATCTCTTCTTTTAAAAAAATTCAAGAATTTGTTTCCATCCATTAGTTGGAGTTTTCCGTCAAAATTATATGGAATCTTAGAGAGGCAAATTCATTATATAGTGCTGTTCTTTTTTAATTTTTGTAAGCAAAATCTATAGAATCATTTTAATCTAAAATTTATCTTTGCTTAAAATTTTACTTAGGGTTTGTTTGGACAATAAAATAAAGTATATTATAATTATTATTTAATATGCCTCTAATCGGTTGTTTGGCTGTCCGCAAGGTAAGCAAAGGAAGTGAATTTCAATCCCATGTATTTATTTTACTTTACAGTTATATTACTTCAAACCAAACAACTCCTTAATTTAAAATCCTAATTATCTTGATTTAAATTTATATCATGCTTTAATCTATTTCATTTTGTAGTGATTTAAACCTTTTTCTTATTTTAATCTAGACATGTATGTTGTTTATATTCAAATTTATACGCCATTGTAATTTTGAATTGGTTATTGTGACTTGAAAATTACATGTTGTTATAATCTTTTAATCTTATATTATTGTTTAAGTTGGTACTCAATTAAAATAGGTATGTTGTATTAAGTTTTCCATATAGCAGTTTTTTAGTTCAGTGTTTGGCAAAATATGCGCATGAGTGTTGATGTTTTAGCCCAACCATGTAACAATTAGTTCCACCTACCTTCTCATGCTTTGTTTTGATGCACTTGTTGTTGTGATTAGTTTACTTACTTCCATTTTCATCCATATTATTAGTGTGATAAAAATTTGTAACATAACTACTTCAATTATTTTGTATTGATTGTTCAAATTAAATAAAGTTTAAAAATATTCAATTCTCCTCCCTCTCAGGCTGTCACATCACACCTTAAGGTTAAATAGGTACCATAGCCAATGTTTTTGATGTTCAATTTGTTTCATGATATTTGAACTGATTCAAGTCGATAGCTCAATAATGACAATAGAAGGATTAATCAGGTCCTGTGGCCATTCATCAAAATTAGTTTGTACAGCATGATTAACGATTAAATGAACGAAGTTTCATTTGCAAAAATAGGAATTATCAACCTGAGATTAAAACTATCCTACGGATCACAACTTGAGATGTTCACTCTCACAAAATTAAGCACTTTAATGTAGAAAAATATTTGAAGACCTAAGCAGGGGTAAGGAAGAAAGATAGAATTGTATGTGTATCTACATCCAAATGATTGCCTAAGCAACTGCACACTTGAACTTAAAAAGGGGAAAATGGGTGAGTCGCAGGGATGAACGCTCATAAACACACAAAATGGAAAAATTATTCCATACGGACACCACATGCAGAGTGCGTAACAATGTGTCTTAAACTTGGACTCTGTTTGGCGCAGCTGGAGCTGCGCTGCCCCAGTAAGCTGTTGCGGGGAAGCTGTCTGTTTGGTGCAGCTGTGTGAAAACAACTGTGGGTCAGCTGTTTCTGGAAAAAATGATCATGCTGCCTCTGTTTGCTAAAATTGTTTAAAAGAATACTGTAACAGCCACATTTTTTAAACATCAGAAGCAGAAATTCATTTTTAAACAGAGCAGAAAGTTCAGATACACCAATGACCTAATAGTGAGCCCCGAAAGTGAGATCAATCCATGAGAAAAGTTTCATTTATTATAGAAGGCAAAATAAATCAGGGTCGAAAATCAGAGAAATGAACTTCACGAACAGGTACAGGAGTAATTTTTCCAATTGTATACCTGTCAGCCTTAAAACAAGACTTGAATGAATTATTCTCAACAATTTAAGCGTATAACATTGAACATGATAGAAGATGTTCTGGGAATAAAATGGAAACAATAAATTGTATGAAGCCCTTCTTGATAAAACATGATCACATTGAAGAAATTTTTATTTGGCTTTAAAGAAAACAACTTCCACCAATGCATGAATGTAAAATTTGTATTTTTTTATTGATAAGTATTTTAGGAATCACCCCAAAATGAAGTTTTGAAACTTTATTGCACTGCAATTTTCCCATCAAGCTGAATAACATAAATTCCAATGTATTTACACATCTAGCACCAAAAGTTAATTGTTTTTTTTACATGTATACCACCCAAATCTCTCATACAACTTAAAAAAAAATACTTTCATGCATAGATTGGTGGTATGCATGTGAAAATTGAAGCTTAGGTGTTAGATATATAAACACATAAGAATTGAGGGTATTTTTGGATGATTAACAAAGAATTGAGGGTATGTATGTAAATCTTTTATTTTTAACACAATTTAATTTCAAGTATTTGAGAATTGTTTCAATATTGCCGATACAAAGTACATATAGGTATGGCATTACATTTAAGAATCTAGGAATGCAAATGATAACCAAGCAGGTATGGCATTACATGTTCTTAAGATTACACTTAAGAATCTAACAGAAAAATTCAGAAGTATATATTTCAACTATTGCCTTGCTATGGACAGTTTAGACGTTAGATATGTAAATACATAAGCATATTGTGGCATTCTTTTGGAAGATTAGGTTTCATACCACTCAATTAATATGATTTATATGACAGTTTAGATTTGCATACATACTACTCAATTAACATGATTTGCATTCTTATACAACAGCTGGAGCTAATGATTTCCACCTTATCATTCATGTAGCAAAATATAAAGAGTCCCTGTTACTTGTACAACAGAGACTTTTTCCAAATAGTCCAAATGCGAATTGGCCGCTGATCGGAGTACTCCTATGTAAGGTTTCTAATACCAACCTAAAATGCAATATAGATTAAAATGAAACCAAGAAAGGTAACAAAATACAAATTGTGAAAGATATAAACGAAAATACAGCAGGGTGAAATAAGCTAATTAAAATAACGAAGCATGCATTACTTTATCAAACCGGTTGTATGAATAAATAATAACTTGCAAAACTCCGCAAAAATATATATTCTGCTAATAAATTCTCAAAGACAAATATGCAGCTTACCATAACTGCCCAAAGAGCTTAACACAATTATACGGCTATCAAAATCTCCATAACACAATAAGAAGCATGAAGTTTCAGTGCAGCCCGCTCATATGTTCCAACTCCCCAATTCTATAACCAATCTCAAATAATTTTGCAGTGCAAGCCTCTCTAGCATCCTTCACATTTTTCAGAAATTGGAAAAGGTTGTTTCTGACGCGATGTTGGGAGCCAAACGGTTAATATTCACAATTCGGGGCCTCGAAGCCGCAAAAAAGCTGCTCCAAACGGAGCCGAATTTGCTCGTAACTATTTAGCAGTGAGATTTGCAATACATTTAAAGAAAAAAAAATCGGTTAATATTTTGTGCAATTGAATCGAATTTTTAGTGAAAGTTGAGCAGAATTTTAGCACATTTGTGAATCAAAATTTAAACTCAGTTTTGAACAAAATTCTATAAGATTTGAAAAAATGTTGAACAGAATTGAAAAAATGCTGAAATACGAATTAAAGATTTAAACAAATATAGATTTTGAAGAAAACTTATACAAGGAATTTGGTCATAATATTGAATTAGATTATATTAAAAAATAGATGGAATTTTGTATGAAATTTAAACAAAATTTATAAATAAATTTTAGCGAAAATTAAACAAAATTTAGCAACATTTTAACATGATAAGTTTAGTCAACCGAAATTTGCAAATTTATATATAAGAAATGAGCAAAATAAATTTTTCTAAATCTCAAAATAAATAGTTATAAATCCTTCTAAATTTAATATCATATTTTGATTTGATTTTATTTTATATTTAAAAGTTGCTAGTATTATTGGTGTTGATGATTTCTCTGACAAATTCCGTCATGGTTTGGCTGCCTTTTTGCCATTGCTTTTTATTTTTTTTTTCTTTTGGGTTTTTTAATTTTTGAAGATTTAATTTTATACAGTAAGGAATAGGTGGCTTCCAGATTATATTAAGAGGATAATGTCTTTAATATGTTGGCAAAATATGTGTCAATGAATGCGCTGTGAAGGTTGAATGATAAGTGTTGTGACGTAATGACCAGAACAATCTAGAAAATATTAGGTGGCTCAAGCGTTAAAGTTGAAAGGGAGAGGTGCTATAATGTTGGCTGTAGAATTAGGGATTAGAAATTTAATTTAACTTATTTATATTATTTTGATTGATTTATTCAATTAATGTTTTTTATTTTGCTCAATTATTTTGGTTGATGTTCGGCAGGCCTAGGCAGGATTAAGTCAGCTTAGGAAGGTTTTTAAGTGAGGTTCAAAGCCTGAATTTGATTCGGCTAAAGTTGAGTGAATGGATTGATTGATTAGTCCATTTAACTTTAATTGTTTATAGCTTGGTTTGGGCTTAAATTGGATCCAAGTGAGCTTAGGTTCACTTTTGAGAGCTACTATGTTTCAGAGTTTCGGTCTAGTATGCTAGGGTGGCAGTTGGGTTGGGTTTGGTATGATTTGGCCCAGTGTAACTCATTTGGGTCACTCTAGGTCAAGTGAGTAGCTTGGGAAAGTGATATAGGACACTTTAGTAAGGTCTCCTAGAGTTTAGGCAATGATTTGACTCTATCATGGTTCAATTTGGTTGTGATTAAATTTGATTTAATTCAAAGGATCCCTAGTGGGCCAATAATAGGTCACGTGAGTTGAGTAGAAAAATCAAGGTTTAATGATATTAATTCAAGCTTAAATTGATTGGATTGATATTGTAAAAGCTTAGGTTTCAATTGGGATGACTTGAATTAAATTTAGATGGCTTTAGGTGAGTTTGATCCAACAGCTCTTTAATGGGTTATTATTAAGTTAATTATGATAAATAACTAAAACAGGTTAAATTTTTTCATATTTTGATTTTTGTAGCTAAGGCAAATCATTAAGGGATACTTATCTAGTTTACAGTTAGTTTAAATTAATCAACTTTATTTGAAATTTTAAAGGGTACTAGGTAGTCTAATAGAACGATTCAAGATATGTTAGCTCAAGATTTAAACATTTACGTACTACTTAAGTATTGTTCTTAATGAATTATAAGCTAACTAAGTTCATTAGAAGTTAAATGCTTGAGTAAAAGGGCTTGGTTTGATCCACGACTTTTTAACAAAAAAATCATGGCTTGATCAATGGGTCTTATAGGGTTACTATTAATTGACATAATCAAACTAGGGAAACTATGCCATCCTGGCTTAATGCTAAGTCAATGATGAACTGAAAAGCTTCATAAAAGAGTCCTAAGACTTTGGTTGGAATTTGAGTTCTTACGGTTAAGGGTCTTATGGGAAACCTAGGAGTGCCTTAGATACTATAAGATATTTGTCTAGCCTTAAGTCTTTATGGCCTATTTATGGTTAACTCAGTTTCATCTAGATGATTTAGGAACCAATATGAGTTCCTCTTAAAATGAAGGAGATTATTTAGTTATATTTAAGTTTGATTAATCCACCACCAAATCATTATGATGTTTGCTAAATAAATTTGGATAGGAGCTCCAATATCAAGTCTACATCTTATAAACTAAGGACTACCCAGAAGAAAAGATGTGTCAACTTGATTAAATATGAGGTTAACAAATAAAATCTTATTAAGTGTGATGAACTAACAAAATTATAACATACAAATTATCATTGACTGAACTACCCAACAAGTTCCAAGGAATTTTTAGTAATAATATTTGAAAGAATTCTAATGATTTGATTGCTTGATTCTAGTTGATTTGAAATCCATAGAATTTTAGTTCATATTTGAGTTAACTTAAGTACAAATGCTAAATTTTTTTAATTAGTTTTTTTTGTTGCAATTTTTATTTGTGTTTGAATGTAAGCTTAGAGGGTCTTTAATATAAATGTAATTAGCCAAAGTTAGAAAAAAAGCTAGAATTTCATAGAAGTTTAGATTTTGGGATTTAAAATTTGACAATAAGCTTAGAGATAATAAACCTAAACCTACTAAAACTTAAATCAAGGAACCTGACAAAGAATACATAATAGTTATCCTATGTTTACAAAAGAGTTAACTTAGTAGGATTCAAATAGTCCTAGTCTTACATTGAATTGTTTTAAAGAAATTTTTATTTAAATTTGGACTACATGACTAGAAGTTTTTTTTTTTATATGAACCTTCTAATCTTAACTATATAAAACAGGCAAATATTTTCTAACATTAGGTCGTCTTATGTATGAAAAATAAGTAAGATATGAGTTTTCTAATAGACTGAATCCCGCCCAAGCTTATTAGTCTTACTAACGGGTTTCATAGAGCTTTTGGGCGACTACACAAAGAGTTGGGCTATGTAGGACCTTGATTAAAACCATGGGTTAATATTCTAATTTTAAAGAAGGTGAGGTAGTGCTTATGTTTCTTAAATTATAAGAACTTCCCTCCAAAAGTGTTACAATGAGAAAATGAGGAGATGGGCTACAGAGGCTTAATGCCAATATCTACTGGCCAAGTTGCTAGCATTCTAAATTTGTTAAGTCATGTCGATCTCAACAAATCAAGAAGGAGAGCAAATTTATAGATGTTTAACTTCAGTCAAACCATTTCTTAATTTTGTTTTGCATTTACTAAAGTATGAAAGTAATCACGATGTTGCTTTATCTAAACCTAAATTTGCTAGTGAATGTGCTAAACTACTGAATCAATTGTGGCTTTATAAAGTTAAGAAAAGAAGCTCATACATGCTTAATCCAGATTAAGTGAACATGAGCTAGACTTATGGATCAAGGCAAGGCTAAAGTATGTCAAAATTTTCTTATAAATAATGTTTTTAATGACCAAACTAAGTCATTGCCCATATAAATGTTTAATCAAAACTTAGAGTTACAAGCCAAGTTATCAATTTACTTAATCAACCATGGTTCTATAGAGTTAGCAAAGCTAGGAGAAAATGTGTATTTCATTTGAGGGAAGGGGGTCGTACATAGGCTCAATTCAAATTTAAATTTATTAGAGAATGAGTTTTTCTACTAAGTTAAATGTGGTTTAATAGAAAGGACTTTACTAAGATGGATCCAAAAAAGCTAAATCTAACTCTAATAAACTCGAGACTAAACCTCAAAAATAAAAACTTCAAGAGAGGTCCTAGCCAAGGACTGATGAAATTTTATTTGAATGATTTCAATTCTTTTTTGTTTTAATCAAATGAGAATAATTATAATAGGTAATGTGGCAAAATGAAACAACCATCCGTAGCAAATATATATTAAAACTACCTAACTAGTCAAGTGGAAAATAAAATAACTAAAAGTGGCATTTTTTTTCAGGCAAATTATAAAGCGAAATAAACAATAAAGATTGGTGTTTTACTTCAAGAAATTTACTAAATGAAAAAAAAAACTTGAAGTGTTTCAGTTTATGTAAATAAAAATTGAAATAAACTAATAAAAGCTAGTGCTTCATTCCAAGCATTTCAATACTAACATCAAAAAACTAAAAGCCTGTGTTTCATTATAAGTTATGCCTACCACAAATTTTATAAGAGATTGCATATTATGTCTGTGTTTATGTTGCCAAAATTAAAGCCAAACAAGAAATTTTATTGTCCAATACATCAGTTATATATATATATATATATATATATATATATATATATATATATATATATATATATATATATATATATATATATATATATATATATATATATATATATATATATATATATATATATATATAT
>JXCR01149035.1:121467-150522 GCA_002079205.1 Phalaenopsis hybrid cultivar
AATTCCATGAAATTGAAGATGAAAGATTCCGTAAAATAAGAGGAATACATTAGAGTTGTGACTAATTAATATTTTTATTTGAAGCCACATTGATATTCATTAATATAGCAAATGATTCACACCTGTTTTAAATTTGGAGATAAAGCACCTTAAGATATGATAACCTACAACAACAACAATAACAACTACAAAACCTTTATCCCACTAAGTTAACTCTTTTGTAAATCCTTTTTCTCCATTGCACCCTATTTAGTGTCATATTTTCATTCAATTCTAATAAATTAAGATTATTTTTTATACAATATGCCCCAGACTTCCAAGGTCTACCTCTTCTTTTCTTAACATAAGTCGAATCTAAAATATCGACTCTTCTAATCAGATTATCAACTGGTCGACGTTTAATTTGATCAAACCATCGAAGATGACTCTATAAGTTTGTTTGTCACTGAAGCTACACCAACCCTATCATGGATTATCATGTATAAATTCTTTTTGCATTTTTTTCCTAACTATAAAGACTCTTAAGATATGATAACCTACTTAAAAATAATTTTTCATGAACTTTTGAAGAGGTTAAGATTTTAATAACTCTTCAATCTTATTTGGGTAAATTACAATCTCATAGTGCCTTAGCAAAATCATAAATTGAACCCAAAACCTAAGACTAATCCACACAAATCTCTTTTAGGTTCTACCTAGATTGAACCTAAACCTTATGTCTAACCCAAATTAAACTTAACAAATCTCTTTTAGTTCCAATATACATCGAACCTAAACCTTAAGTCTAACTTATATTATACTTAATCAAACTTCCTTAGGTCCAACCAACATCAGACCTAAGCCTTAAGATTAGTTGACATCAAATTTAACTAATTCCTTTTAAGTTGAATCTTAAAAGTAATTAAAATTTGATGATTCAATTCTCATCTAAATTTGATTTACAAATTTATCGATATAAAATTCAAAATTAAACCAAAATAAAATTTGTAACAAAATACCAAGGAAATAAATCCACTCTAAAAAACATTAAAACTTAAACTTGAACCCAAAAATGCAACTATGTTTGAGAGATATTTTGGAGGAGGTAACTCATGGTTGCTAACAAAATATCTTCCAGTCACTTGTGACTAATCAAACCCCAAACTTAATGCCTAGGATGACGAAGTCATGGGATCATGATCAGGTCATCCCAAATAAAAAATAAATAAAAAACGAAATAATAAAAACTTAATTAGCTAATAAATCATAAACAACCTAAAACTTTCCAACCTCAAAAATCTGAATAAGACACTATAACTAAATATGGACCCTAATGAACAAAAATCACCCAACGCAACTTGAACCCTTGTGTTCAGATCTATGCAGATCTCTTGGACGACATAATATGTGGTTGCTGAAAAGAGCTTTTCAGTTTTGGTTTAATTACCGTTTGGACTAAGTAGATCTGAATACCCCAACGACACCAGGACGACCAAGCTATAGACATCTTGACCAAGTTGTCTAAAAAATTTTCAACCGACTAATATAATAAATTAAAACATAATTTCATGTTAATTCTGTTTTGCAGGTTTGCTGAAGACACAAGGCATGTTGTGCTTTAAATTTAATTTGCATGTTATTAGGTTGTGCTAATTTTGCTTTGTAGGGACGACATTCAAAAGCTAGAACGGTGAACCTTAAAACAACACGATAAAACGACATCAATAAAATAAAATGACATCAAGAAAACAAAATGAAATTAAAACAACAAAAGGATCAACAAAATAAAATGACATTAACAAAATAATACAACATCAACAAGACAAAATAACAACGAAAATAACAAAATAAAACTGGCAAAAACAAAACAAAATGATAAAGTAAAACTTTTAGGGTAGTTTTGCATTCTTAAAAATGTATTACCCTTAGGATTTAACATTTATGTTTCTTTCTTTGACCTTGACACTTAAAACTTCTTCAAGAATAAATGTTAACCTTAATCGAGAGTTTTCTTAAGTATTTATAACTACTTAAGATGTAATTAATTTTAGGAGCTTGCTCTTATGGGGAATTGAAAAATAAAGAATGTGTATTACACCTAAATCTCTGGTTATGGGATTTTCATGTGGTTTCCTTTGTATGAGTATCTCAAGATTTAAACATTTTAGCGTTCTTCATAATGTTTACCGCAGCAAAGTTCTCCCAACATTTTTTTTTCTATTTTTATTTTCCCTTATTCCTTCTTCTCCAAGTTTCTTAATATCTTAAGGCATTCATGTGATCTAGAGCATAAGTTAATTGGAGAATAGGGCAATAAAATAGATAAACTGAGTGGTGACTCCTCTCAACAATGACACCAACTAACCAAAGACAGTGGGTGACACGATCGTGGAGAAATGGCAGCAGCGACGATGTTCTAGCGGTGACAAGTGTCTTTACCCATTCATAAGTTAAAATTTTCTTACCTCGTCAATTATTAATTTAATTGCTAAAAAAATTGAGTGATTTGTTATATGGCTTATCATTCTTTTAAAATAATCTTCAAAAATCAAAGATAAAGGACCAAAATAAACTTCTATGGTTTTATTACAAATTCTCAATTGTGGAGGACATTATCTTCTGATGTTGCAATAATTTTAAGAGATACATAGATTAAAGCTAAAGTCCCCATATGATAATTGATTTTTAAATAAAGATTATTCATACCTAAGCAACATTTTAATTACGATATTATTTTTATTTCTCTTTGCGAGTCATTAAATACATTAGTACACAAAATTTGGTGATTTTATTTTGATGTTAAAAATAAAAGTAAGAATAATATATTATCTCAAAGAGTAGAAAAATTATTTTATAATAATTTTAATCACTAAATATAAAATTTCAAAATTATCATAAAATAAAATTTTCCCTTTGCCTAATTTGGTTATAGCATAGGTTTTTTAACATTTGTTACATGTTCTCTATATGTGTAAGCCTATATAATTAATTACAACTTAAGGATCTAAACCATTAAGAACACGCTTAATTCAAATAGTTGCTCATGCCTTTATATAATTGAAGTATAGTTTCTAGGGTTGGTTTTTTAAAAAATATTTGTAATAAATCAAGTTCGAACATTTCAAAAGATTTTAAAATGAAAAAATAGAAAGTGCTCAGATGTTGAAAACTTAGTAGCACTCTAACTATATTATCTTAAGCTTTACATTTTGGATTTTAAGATTTATTATTATCTAAGTTTTTAGTTTATTAGAATGTTATGAATTATATTATTACAACACATGATTATGAAAAAGCTTAACAGATAAAAACTTATTCTACTGTTTTGAAAGTATAAGTTTGATTTTGGAAACATGTTTTTGCATTATCAGTTTTGGTTTAGTTTTGCATGTAATGTATATAAATGCAGGTTAAAAATGTTGTAAGGTAAATAAGTAAAATTGCAATGCATAAAATGTAAATGCGTACTTGGGCCTCTACTACTGTTACATAGTTAGCATCATAAAGCATGATGTATTTACAAGAAATTTAAATAAAGTGCGGGAAAATAAACAGGAGCATCCAATACGGAAAAAGATGGAAAACGAGTCGTAGTAAAACATGTGCGAGTAAAATAAAACTCGAAGTTACATTTAGATATTCACTTGATGTTTTATTTAAGAGTTATGTAATTGGATACCATTAATGGCAAGATCAAGTCATTAAGGATCTTGGACTCGAAATTAAATTCGGGCTTGTAGTGCTATTAAAGGTATTCTGGATTTGCAATAATAAAAGTTATTGAATTAAGTGGATTTAATTCACATTGAAAGAATACATTAATCATCAATTAGGGGCTTCAAATGAGTTATTTATTATCTTCCTAAGTCAAGCCCACAACCTTAGGATCATCCAATTAGGTTAACTTCCAAATCACAATAATTTAGGAAAATTACAATTTTGTCATTTTTTGTAGAAAAAAGTGGCAAGTTGGTTTCTATCTCTTCAACCTTTACATTTTAATCATCTAAATAAATTTATTATGATCAATATTACGCATTTACCCTTTGACTTAACCTAAAAAATAATTAGGGCATCAAAATTTCATAATTTCTATTTTGCCCATATGGCTTTCCACTTCATAAATCATTAAATTCAACTCAAATGACTTTAAAATTTTCATAGTACCCCGCTCATGGTTCAATTAAAATATGAGAGGTGAAATTATAAATTTCTAATTTTTATTTAATTTTTATAATTATTTTTACTCAAAAAAAGAGTTTTCAATGTTAAATCATTTGATTAATCAAAGTAAGGTTTTTGTCCTTGAGAAAGTTATTGGAGGTTCACCGAGGTCGGCAACCACTTGGACCAAATTTGATGACTTGTTGAGTAATATTTTAACTATTATAGTTATTTGTTGATTTTTGTGATTAATTCAATAAAAATTATAATTTAATTTCAAAAATTACTTTTCATATTTGTCTTTAGTCTCTCTGAGTTCAAAGAACTCGGAGAAAGAAATTTTCTTTTTTCATGATTTTTTTTATTTATTGTTATTATTTAAAAAAAAAACAACTAAAATACATTTTATACATTTAAAAATACTTGACTTTGTTAAAAAAAAATAGGAGAAATATTTTATATGCTCCCAAGTGACCAGGAAACAATTTGTGACATTTTGGTATATTTTTATATTTTCTGATTTTTAATTATTTCTAATTATTTTAAAATTAAATATTAGCTCAAAAATAAACTTTTTATTTAACACCAATTTTATTTTTCATGAGTACTCCTAGTCACAAGGATCACTCCCAACCACTTTTTATATTTTTTAAAATTATATTTTATTTATTATAAATATTTTAGTGCAAAAAATCACATTTTACTTTAAAAAATAGACTTTGATGTTAAATTCAATTCATATTGGTTTCAAATTTTTACACTTGCTTAATTTGATCATTAACTTTACTGTGATTCATTTTTTGTGATTTGTTGAATTATATTTTATTTTCTTAGTTGTTTATGGGTTTTAATGAATTAATTACCTAAGATAATACACCTAATTATTTAAACTCATTTTATATTTTTCCTATGGTCCTCCAACAACAGAAAATCTACCAAAGCAAATCTTAAATTTTTTTGATTTATATTTTTAGTTTATATAATTATTTTAAGTAGAAAGGATAACTTAACTTTGAAAATTGGGGCTTTTAGGATTCAAATAATGTAAAGTACTATTTTAAAAATACCAAAAGTAAAGTGTGAAGTTTGTATATTAAGTAATAAGTGAATGTTAATTAAAATGCAGTTGAAAGACAAAGTTAACTAAACTAAATGCTAAACTTTCAAAAGTAAAATTATGAAAATTAAAACTAAGATGTTGTGCTGGAAAACTCAAATTTAAGGAGTCATCCTTCTCCTGTATATGGTTTGTGAAGATATTAAAATCATTTGAAAATATATATAAAAATTGTTTTGTGCCAAATAGGAGCAGCCCTATTATTAACCCTCTTCCTAGTGCGTAAAGAATTTTAACTAATCCAAAGTTTGATCTCTAATTTCGTGGTTAGGCTAAGAGGATACTGGTTGTCACTCCAGAGATCCCACTACTCCCTACCCTAATGGCTAACAATCTCGCATTAATTTCTAATCAACTAGACCAAATTGAGGATTTTAATCTGTCACCTTAAAATCTTGAATTCCGTATCCAACAAAATATATTTCCTTATTTATTTACACTCAATTCCATGGATGAAATACTCTCCCATGAAATCAAATGTGATTCTCCCCACGGCGTAAAAATCATAGCCCTTTCAGAACATATGTTTCTGAACATATTTTAACATTTCAATTGGTCAGATCGAAAAGAAAATGAATATCAAAGTTTAAAACATCACAAATTATTGACATTTAAAACCATATAAAGCAAATTCAATTCTTCAAAAAACCATATCTAAATGTTGAGAGAAGAATAAAGAAGACTACTCAAAATTAATGAGATGGATACGACAAAACTTGGATTTCATATATAAAAATAATTTTACAAAATAAAATAAATAAAAGTCACAACTTATTTCATAATCCTTCCCAAGAAAACTCCTTTAAGTTCTCTCCAAGCCTTTCTCTTTACAAGCACTCTGAATTCTCTTTAAGAAGTGTAATGAAGAAGAAATCTCTCACCTTCCCTCTCCTCTTACAATCTTGAAGAAAATTTCAAAGCCCTTGACTTTCTGTCTCTCTCTAACTCTCCTTCTTCACGCCACACAACTCTTGCCCAAAACTCATCTCTTCTTCTTCAAGCCCTAAACTTCCTTCTCTTTTATTAAAGGCTGCCTCCCTCCAAAAAGAATTCAAAATTCCTTGCAAAATTCCATCCAAAAGTCAACTCATTTTAAATTCAAAAGACATGTCCATTGATCCAAGAGACATATCCCTTCATAAAAGAACCTTGCAAAGTGTTTAGATGCATTGAATTACTCCAAGGGGTGTTTAAAATAAGTTTCCCTTTGAAAATTCGTGCAAAATTTGTCTCAACCCACCTTAATCCGCAAAAAGTCGTCCCTAGCCCATCTGGCGCCAATCTGGCGCATCATGCGCCAGTTTGCTGAAGGCCACCCTGTTCTGTGTTTTGGCGCATCTGGTGTCGATCCAACGCATTTGGTTCCACTTCGGTGCATCTGGCTCCACTTCGATGCATCTGGTGCATCATTCGCCAGAATTTGAAACTTCGCCTTTTTAGCTCCAAATTTCATCTTTTCTGCTACTTTTGCTCCAAATGCCTAAAATTGATATACGTGCAACAAAAATATGAAAATACCATTCCTTAAAGTGTAATATCACAAAAAATAAGCATAAAATATATACTTAAAATAACAAATTATTCTGGTGTATCAAAATCCTTCAAACTTAAATGGTACTTGTTGTCAAGTGACACTTTTACCACATAAAAGCATATGACTTAGGATAGAAACTAACTTATAACTTCTATACTTTAGTTCATGTCGGAGTTATTTCGGGTTGGTTTGTGGGGTTGCCCGTAAGAAGCTGTCGGCCGCCGGAATTGAAATCCCGTCGCCTGCTTCGGAAGGACGTTGAAGTATGAAATCAAACTGACCCCATATTTTTCATAGTTTAAAATGAAAGAGCATTGTACCTCAAATCCTGTATCTATCCCAAAGGATAAACACAATACTTGAGGATGAGGCTCGATCAAATAAACTAAGGAAAGTATGACGTCCGTTTGGTCTGCAAAACTTTTGTATTTGCCGACAAGTTCCCCTATTTAATATAAAGGATTAAAGAGGGTTTATATATAAGGGCAAGCCCCTGTAGTTAATTACATCCTAAATGACCAAAGTCACCTAAGAAAACTCTCGATAAAAATCATGAAATATTATCTTCAAGGAATTCCAAAGAGTAGGACTCTTCAATGAAATCGGACGTAGAGGTGTGAAAGGGGATTGGTTCAAATTTGGAACGGCAGGACTCTTCAACGAAATCGGACATAGAGGTGTGCAAGGGGATTGGTTCAAATTTGGAACATGGTGGGACTCTTCAACGAAATCAGATGTAGAGGTGTGAAAGGGGATTGGTTCAAATTTGGAACATTAGAGTCCAAAGGAGGAAGAACTAGGGGATGTCATAGATCTAGAGGAGAACCTTGGTGACTTCCAACTCTTCAACAAAATTGGATGTAGAGGTGTGAAAGGGGATTGGTTCAAATTTGGAACATTTTATTGTAGAATCCGAAATCAGACATAGAGGTGTGAAAGGTGATTGGTTCAAATTTGGAACATTACGTTGTAGAATCCAAAGAAATCGGACATGGAGGTGTGCAAGGGGATTGGTTCAAATTTGGAACATTTTATTGTAGAATCCAAAGGAGACTTTTCAATGAGATCGGACAAAGAGGTGTGAAAGGGGATTGGTTCAAATTTGGAACATTTTGTTGTAGAGTCCAAAGGAGGAGGAACTAGGGGATGTCATGGATCCAGAGGAGAACCTCGATGACTTCCCAAGCTATCCTAATGCTCGACTAGAGGATGCCATGGATCCAGAGGAGAACCCCGGTGACTTCCCAAGCTATCTTAATGTTTGGCTTCAGTTTTGAGGAGAAATNGCTGAAGGTTTAGTACCTTACGATTCAAAATTAGAATGTACTATTAGAAATATTTGAAAACAACAAAGAGAAATTAAGAATTTGAACGAAATGACAATTAATATAGAAAATCCAATAAATGAGAATAGACAAAGACCTTTAAAAGATTATGTGAATCCGACAGCAGATGAACTTCATTTAACTATTCAAAATCCTGATGTTGTTGCTAATTCATTTGAGCTTAAACCTGCTATTATCCAAATGGTACAAAATAATCAGTTTGGAGGATCACCACCTGAAGATCCTAACATACATCTTGCTAGTTTTCTTGAAATTTGTGCTACATTTAAATATGATGGAGTGTCTGATGATGTTGTTAGGTTTAGACTTTTTTTTTTTCATTAAAGAATAAGGCCATTACTTGGTTAAATTTTTGAGCACCTAGATCTATTAGAACTTAGGGAGAATTATCACAAAACTCTTGGCTAAATATTTTCCATCCTCGAAAACTACTAAGCTTAGAAATGATATTACATCTTTTTGTCAGTTTAAAGGGGAATCAATATATGAAGCCTGGGAAATATGTAAGGATCTTCTTAGAAAATGTCTGCACCATGCTTTCCAAGATTGGTTAATAATTCAAATCATTTACAATGGATTAGTAGGATCATTAAAATCTATTATAGATGCTGCTGCAGGCGAATCATTAATGTCAAAACCTTTTAATGAAGCATATCCTTTAATTGAAGAAATAGCTATTGATAATTTTCAATGCCAGTATTCATGATTCTGATGCAATGTCTATTTTGGCATCTCAAATTGCTGGTATTTCTAAAAGATTGATCAAATATGAGTGAATTATTCTCAAATACCCCCAGTGTTAGTGGAAAATTCACGAGGATAGATTATTGATACTCAACCATCTTATGAAACCTTAAACGCTATAATAATTGAAATAACAATCCTATTCTAACTATTTTAACCCTGGATGAAAAAATCACCCTAATTTTAGTTGGAATAATTATAATAATTTGGTGAATCCATCTGTAAATCTGAAAAATCTAGGAAATCTTAATTTTCAACCATATTATCCTCCAGGATTTAACTTCAATCCTAACCTACAAGTTAAGAAAAAGAAGTTGACGATGGAAGAAGTGATGTTGAATATGAAAAATCAAATACAAAATCAAGGGGCTGCTATTAGAAATATTGAAAATCAGTTAGGACATATTTCTACTGCACTTACTAACAGACCTTCTGGAATTCTTTCGAGTACTGTGGAAGTTAATCCAAAAGATCAAAAAAAGAGCAAATTAAAGTTATTCAATTACAAAGTGGAAATGAAGTTGAAACAAGAATCTAAAGAGAAACTAAAGTTGATGAAGAGATGGAAGAAATGGAAAATGATCAACAGGAAAATGAACAAACACAGGTTCCTTTAGAAAAACCATTACCTCTGTTTCCTCAAAGACTGAAGTAGAAGAATAAAGATAAACAATTTGCAAAATATTTGAAAATCCTTAAGAAGTTAATAATAAATATTCCTTTCATTGAAGCTTTGGAACAAATGTCAAGTTAAGCAAAATTTATGAAGGATGTATTAAATAAGAAAAGGAATTTTGTAAATCATGAGACCATTGCACTCAGTGAAGAGTGTAGTGCTATTATTCAGAAAAAAACTTCCTTAAAAATTAAAAGATCCTAGTAGTTTTACTATACCTTGTGCAATTGGTGAAAAGTTTTATGGAAAAGCTTTATGTGATTTAGGAGCGAGTATCAATCTTATGCTCTTATCAATTGTTAAACTTTTAAATTTAGGAGAAATTTCCCCTGCTACTGTAACGCTTCGATTAGCTGATCGATCTATAACTTATCCAAAAGGAGTTATAGAGAATGTACTAGTAAAAGTGGATAAATTTATTTTTCTTGTAGACTTTATAATATTAGATATGGAAGAGGATAAAGAGATTCCTATTTCTTAGAGCGACCAGTTCTTGCAACAGGAAGAGCTGTAATAGATGTACAAAAAGGAGAATTAATAATGAAAGTTAATGATTAAGAAGCAAAATTTAATATAGCAAAAGCTATGAAATATCCTTCAATTGAAAAAGATAATGAATGTCAAAGATGGAAGTAGCTGATTATCCGAGTAATGAATAATTTGAGAAATATTTTGAAGATAAATTTATGCAAGGGGAAATTTTGGAGAATGAAGATGAAATTAAAGGAGAAGATTTGGATTATATTTAGGGCAAATTTAAAACGTTAGACTTGTTGGAAAATGATAGTAAAAATCTTATCCCTTCAAGTATTAAACCACTTGAGCTTAAATTAAAGATATTACCTGCCCATTTAATGTATGTATTTTAGGAGAGTCATCTACATTGCCGATTATTATATCTTTTAAATTAACTGAGATTCAGGAACAAAATTTAATAGAAATGTTGAGAAAGTATTAAAAGGCTTTTGGATGAACTTTAGCAGATATTAAAGAAATTAGTCCTTCAATTTGTATGCACAAAATTTTATTAGATGACAACATGAACCTAAAGCTGATCCTCAGAGAAGATTAAACCTAATAATGAAAGAAATTATTAAAAAAATGATTTTAAAATGGCTAAATGCTAGAATTATATATCCTATTTCAAATATTGCTTGGGTAAGCCCAATTCACTGTATCCCGAGGAAAGGAAGAGTGACTGTTGAAGAAAATGAGAAATATGAATTAATACAAATAATACAAGTAACTGGTTGGTAAATTTGTATTGAATATAGAAAATTAAATATGGCCACAAGCAAAGATTACTTTCCCTTACCCTTTCTAGACCAAATGTTAGATAGATTGGCGAAGAATAAGTATTATTCCTCTTTAGATGGATATACCAGTTATCATAAAATTCCAATTTCTCTAGAGGATCAAGAGAAAACAAAGTTTACAAGCCCATATGGAACATTTACTTTACGTAGAATGTCTTTTGGACTATGCAATGCACCTGCAACATTTCAAAGATGTATGATATCAATTTTTAGTAATTTTGTAGAACATAGATTGGAAGTGTTTATGACGATTTTTCTGTATTTGGGACTTCATTCGAATTATGTTGTATCTTGGTGAGTCCTTAAAAGTTTAATTAAGGATTATTTCATTAAGCGAATAATATTAAGTTTAAAAGGCCTCTAAGGTATCCAACAAGTTAGGAAAGGGAAGCAGGTCCATGCCTCCCTCTCATCAACTAGTGAAAAGCCTCGAGTCCATTTAAACTTATTATATTGNTGGGGACTATTGGTCCATGGCTTTATTTAGGTGGTTTCATGGTGTTTGGACTGGTCACTAAGTCCAACTAATAGCTGTGACAGAGTTAATTTGGTGGCTTTAGGGTGGTTAGGTCACATTTAGTGCATGGGTCCAAATGGGTGCAAATGACCAAGTCTTGGGTTTGGGCTAGGTTAACCACGTCAATTGGCCCAAATAAATTTTTTATTTGGTTTATATGATCATAAGGAACAACTTTGGTAAAGAATGGAAGTTGTTTTGAGTTCAATTGAAGGGTCAATTTGAGGGAATTTGGATTTTAATCAATTTGGTCATGTTGGGTTACGCTTGGGTCTAGCTTGGGTTAGCCTTGGGCTAAGTCCAAATTGATTGTTGTAAATGGTCAATTGGACCTCATGAAGATTTTTCAACATGAATTGGATGCCAATTTGTAGGTTAAGGATATCAATTAGGTGAAATTTGGGGACTTAGCCAAATTTGGGCTAAATTTGGGAATTTTGGATTTACGCCAAAATCAAATGGATTTGAGGATTCACCAAGGTCAACTGATGATTGATTTTTATTTATAAGAATGTTATAATAATTTTTCAACATTAATTGGGGCCAACTGACTAGGCTATGGGTTCAATTTGGTGAGATTAGGTCATATGGTAAAAATTGGGGTTTTGACTCAAATCAAAATTGGGCTCAAATCATGGGCCAATTAGACTTGGATTTGGTTTATTTTGGTCATATCAAAAGTGAATTTGAGTTTATGATTGGAAATGGGGCCAATTGAGATCAAATTGATCGACATTTGTGTTTAATTTGGGGAAATTGGGCCTTTAAAGGCAATTTTGAGGATTTTGATTAAAGGTATTGAAATTGGCCAAATTGGGTCATATCATAGTTGAGAGAAATGAAATTAGGAATATTTGGGATTTATTGAGATTTTATGGAAATTTTTGGAATTTTTAGAATTTTTTACTATAGAGGAGTATTTTGGTAATTTGGGGGTGTTTTAGGGGTAAAAGGCCAAGATGGGTATTTTGGTAGAGTTGAGGTACCAAACATCACCAACAAGCCATGGACCAATGGAAACCCCATTTTGGGTCCTCTACAAAGTGGTCTTACCAAACCATAACCCTAGGGCTAGTAAGTTTACGGGACCATCTACATGAGTATCCCAAAAAGATCAAGGGACCTAAGCTAGAAATTTGAGTTGAGGGTTGTGAGTGATTGTGAGTGTAGATAAGTTTAGTGAGTGTAGTGAGTGCCTTAGCTCCAGACCAACACCTAGGGTCAACCCTAAGGTCTAGTAGTCCTAAGGGTGGCTCATCTTGAGTTTCCCCCATAATGACCCCTCCTACTAAGTATTTAGAGATTGAGACCAACATGTGGAACTTCAAGTTGAGTAGAGAAGAGGGTAGAATATCTAATGGTGAGGGTGCCTTTTCTAGTTTTCTAAGAATAGTCAATAGGAAAGTCCTATGGTTAGACCTTAGGCTACTAAAGAGAAAAAAAAAACTAAACCTCAACCAAAAGTGAGGTCAACAAATGGACCCCCAATAGGTGTGGTGTGCTGGGCAGACACACCGCGTGTATGTTGGCACTATTTTTGGTGTGGAGTTTGCCCGTAAGAAGCTATCGGTCATCGGAATTGAAATCCCGTTGCCCGCTTCGGAAGGATGTTTTAAAGGTTTTTATTTTTGAAAAAGATGAAGTCAAACTGACCCCATAATTTTCATAATTTAGATGAAATAGCGTTTTACCTCAAATCCTGTATCTATCCCGAAGGATGAACACAAGAATTGAGGGTGAGACTCGATCAAATAAACTAAAGAAAGTTATGACATTCGTTTGGTCTGCGAAACTAATGTATTGACCGACAGATTCCCCTATTTAATATAAGGAATTAAATAGGGTTTATATTATGCTGGGTTCGGGAAAAGCTTCCNTAGGACAGAACCCAATACACCTCCATAATTCACCAAACTTCAATTGCTTGTGCCCGCACCTTCACAAGAGTGAGAGAAGCCAAAGCCCTATCAAATTCCCTTCCCACAGAGCCTCTACCCTAGCTCTAGACCAACACCTGAAATTGAGCTTGGTCGAATTCATACCTAGACCTTACACAAAGGCCAGGGACTCAATCCTTAGCCTCCTTGGACCCCAATGAACATGCCGAGCTCCTCTGATCGAAGCTTCCCTTCTCAGAGCAAAGGTATAAAACTCTTCCTCCCTCCGAGCTTATTTTGATTCTCCATTTACTTAAGTTTGAATTCATGGCACCTTAACCGTATGGATGTGTTCGTCTCACTTAGACAAGTCAATATGATCAAACCTGAAGTGATTTGGTGGAGTCTAGGCCGAGATCTTAAGATTTTAGTGTGGACGGGCACGAGATCATCCTATCGGGGACGATGACGGGGAGCCGTTCGATCAAGCGTGTATCAAATGGACTGGGGAGATCGAGCCGGACAACGCTTCGGGATATAAACCATGGGCCGAGTCACTAGCGACGTGGACGGCGACGTCCAACCAGAGCGCGCCACGCACGCCTTCAGTGCTGCCTAGGATCTAGTCAGCACGCGCTGTTTAAATAGATTAATAGGGCTTTTTCCTATTTATTTAAATACCCTTAACTTCAAAAATACATAACTTTGTGTAGAAAAATCATAAAAATGAAATAAAAATACCCACTTGCTCAGTGAACAGATGAGAATAATGTGTAATAATTTTAATGTCTATTTGATGCATAAAATATTTTAATTAAATAAATACTATTTAGAATCATTTGATTCTCCATGCATATTGACACATCAGCTTGTCTTGAAATTTTGACATGTTGTAGCCTCTGTAAGGGGGAATATTCTATGATTTGTCCAAAGTTAGAGAAGATTTCTATATAGAGATCCATAGTTTTCAAGTTATTTCACATCATTTCCTTAAAATAATCATGGAAATTAGCATATTGGTTATTAAATCTCAAGAAAATTTTGCAAGGTCTACTATGACCAGAGAAACCTTTAAAAATAATTTCATGGGTCAAGTCATTTAAAACATCTTTAAATTTTCCAAATACTAAATCACTAAAATAATTAATTTTGAAAAAAGTAAATATTTAAATGACTTGATTTTTGATCTCCACTATGATTTATGATCCAGAGGACTCATCATAAAAGTTTCAAAATATTTTTGAGTTTATCAAATAACTTAAATTGATTTTTAAAGATAAATACCACTCTTAACACTTAAATGATTTTCTTAAAAAAATCAAAATATAACTCAAAAAATTATGAAACTTAGTTTTTTGAGTTCTGTGTAATCAGGGGTATTTTCTAAAAATAAAATGATATTTAAGATAAAATTTTGATTTTTGGCCTATTCTAAATATTTAAATAATTAAAAAATTCATAAAAATAATAAAAATAATAAAACTCATGGAAATGTTCTAAATTGCTTCCTAATCACTTAGGAATAATTATAATATTTTTCCTGATTTTCTAAATAAAGATATTCATTTTCATAGCTTAAAAAATAATTTTTAAAAGGCTAAAAATGAGTTTTCACTAAAATAATTCCAATGAATCAAGAAAAAATCAAAAAAATCTAAAATTTACTCCTCTGAGTTCTTTGACCTTAGAGAGATTTTCCAAAAATGCGAAACTTAATTTTCACCACTTAAAATATTTATTTTTATTAGATAACCCAAAAATTAAAATAATTATAATAAATCACAGAGAATTCAAAAAATTGTGAAATTTGATACAAAGGCTCCTCTGGTCTAGGTATACCTCCAGTAAAATTTCAATGGATTATAATTTACCTTGGTCAAGTTAGGAATTTTTTTTGAAAAATCCTATTTTTGCATAAACATAATTATATAAATTAAATTAAAATTTGAAAAATTATATTTTCTCCTCTGATGTCTCGATTGACCAATGAATGAGGTAGGATAAAAATTTTAAAGTCATTTGAATTGAATTTGACAAATTATGAAGTGTTAGAGCCTTAGGGGCAAATGTGTAATTTTGGAAATCTTGCTTAATTAACATTTAGGCTTAATACAAGTAGGGAAAATGGGTAACCTCTGATCTTAATCAATTTATTTGATGCTTGAAATACAAAGGGGTTAATTTCTAGAAACCAATTTCACTTTCTTAATTAAGATTAATAAAATTTCTAAATTATCAAAATTTGGAAGCTTATTAAAAATTAAAAATCTTGGACTTAAGGGTATGACTTTTGAAGCCGATAACTAATCAATTTAACACCCCTATGTTGACTTTCGAATAGAATCCAAATCATGAATCATGACCACTTAAAACTTAACCTTTTCAAAACTAATTAAGACACTCACCTAGGTCTTAAGGGCTTAGTGGCGACTTTAGCTAAATCAAAATTGCTAAATGAGGATTAGAGAAATAAACATAAGTAAATCAAACATCCTTGACACACCATTAAGCCCAATTAGGATTAAAATTTTGCTAAGTGTTTAAATTACACTAACTTGCCCCTTTAAGGGACTTCACCCACATAATTCTTAAATTGAAAGATAAGTGATAATTACCCTATTCTTAGGGATAATTGGGACATCAATGTTCACTGAGCAATAAGGGTATTTTTAGGATGAACCATTAAGCAACATAATAAGTTTAAATGGACTCGTGGCTTTTCACCAGTTGGTGAGAGGGAGGCATGGACCTGCTTCCCCCTCCTAACTTGTTGGATACCTCAGAGGCTATTAAAACTTCATTATTCTCTGCTCAATGGAATCTTCCTTAATTAAACTTCTAAGGACCCGCAAAGATATGACATAGGGTTAGGAAAATTACCAAAATTTTACCCTTTCCTATTCTTAATTAAACTTTTAAGGACCCACCAAAATACAACATAGAGTTAGAAAAAGCCCTCAGAACTCTACTTTTCCTACTCTTCATAAATGCCCTCACATGCATTTTCAAGTTTCAGGTAGTGGAACGAGAAGACTCGCTAGGTAAGCTTTTACAGTTTATAGTACCGTCTTTCTTCTGCCTTTTCCTTACATGTTTCATGCTTGCATTTACNAAGGGAACCGTATGATCCTAATCGATGTTGCTCTAATCAACTTTAATATGCCTCATAAAATTTAAAGAACTTCAACCATAGAGCCACCTGATTTAATATTATAAATTGACACACTAAATAAATCAAAGTTGTCGTGGCAAGGAGCTTGGAGCTAGCATGGTGGGCAGCACAACCATCTTCAACAGCAAAACCTGTCTCGTCGCAGCAAGGAGCTTGGAGCTAGCATGGTGACAAGGAGCTTGGAGCTAGCATGGTGGGCAGCACGACCATCTTCAACAGCAAAACCTGTCTTCGGTGAGGACTTGGAGCTAGCATGGTGGGGCAGACGGCCATCTTCAACAGCAAAACCTGTCTTCCGCGAGGAGCTTGGAGCTAGCATGGTGGGCAGCACGGCCATCTTCAACAGCAAAACCTTTCTTCATAGCTAAACCAATCTTCCTTCCTTAGACTTAAACAATAAAGCCATAGATGTCTTCCCCAGCTAAACCAATCTTCTTTCCTTAGACTTAAACAACAAAGCCATAGGACTTCGAGGTTGCTTGCTGTTGCGGCAAGGAGCTTGGAGCTAGCATGGTGGGCAGCACGACCATCTTCAACAGCAAAACCTGTCGTCGCAGCAAGGAGCTTGGAGCTAGCATGGTGACAAGGAGCTTGGAGCTAGCATGGTGGGCAGCACGACCATCTTCAACAGCAAAACCTGTCTTCGGTGAGGACTTGGAGCTAGCATGGTGGGGCAGACGGCCATCTTCAACAGCAAAACCTGTCTTCCGCGAGGAGCTTGGAGCTAGCATGGTGGGCAGCACGGCCATCTTCAACAGCAAAACCTTTCTTCAGGCAAGAGCTTGGAGCTAGCTTGGTGGGCAGCACGACCATCTTCAACAGCAAAACCTGTCTTCCATTGTGGCAAGCAGCTTGGAGCTAGCTTGGTGGGCAGCACGACCATCTTCAACAGCAAAACCTATCTTCACCAGTCTCCTTCCTTAGACTTAAACAACTAAGTCATAGGACTTCAAGGTTGCTTGCTTATGCAACGTATTCCTTAGACTTAAACAACAAAGCCATAGGACTTCGAGTTTGCTTGCTTATGCAACATAAATCCTAGACTTAAACAACAAAGCCATAGGACTTTGAGGTCGCTTGCTTATGCAACTTAAATCCTCACCTGAGGTTGCTTGCTTATGCAACGTACATCCTCACCTTATCTTTAGGCCTTTGTATAGCCCTGCTATATAATATAAGCCCTAACTCGTCCATCACCTTATCTTTAGGCCTTTGTATAGCCCTGCTATATAATATAAGCCCTAACTCGTCTTAGCCGAGGTTGTCGTTTATCACGACCTAAATCTTCACATCTTCCAGGCTATTTGTGTGATCATTCGAGATTTTCGTTTGTCACAACCTAAACCCTCACATCTTCCAGGCTATTTGTGTGATCGTTTCACACGAAAAGGTTGTCGTTTGTCACAACCTAAACCCTCACATCTTCCAGGCTATTTGTGTGATCATTTCGTCGTTTGTCACGACCTAAATCCTCACATTTTCCAGGTTATTTGTGTGATCATTTCACACGAATGTACAACCTAAATCCTCACAACTTTCAGGCTATTTGTGTGATCATTTCAGACAAATGTAAGCCCTAACTAATAAGATTGGCAGGATAAAACACCTAAATATTTCTCCTCAAAACTAAAGCCAAACATTAGGATAATTTGGGAAGTCACCAAGGTTCTCCTCTGGATCCATGACATCCCCTAGTTCCTCTTCCTTTAGATTCTACAATAAAATGTTCTAAATTTGAACCAATCCCCTTTCACACCTCTATGTTTGATTTCGTTGAAGAGTCCTACCCTTTGAAATTCGTTGAAGATAATTTTTCTTGATTTTTATCGAGAGTTTTCTTAGGTGGCTTTGGTCATTTAAGAATATAGGGGCTTGCCCTTATAGAATGCATGTCCGAACCTAGCTTAATATAAACCCTATTTAATCTTTTATATTAAATAGGGGAACTTGTCGGCAAATACAATCAAACCAAACGGACGTCATACTTTCCTTAGTTTATTTGATCGAGCCTCAGCCTCAATTGTTGTGTTTATCCTTCGGGATAGATACATGATTTGAGGTACATTGCTCTTTCATTTTAAACTATGAGGATGATTTGAGGTCAGTTTGATTTCATACTTGAACATCATTCCAAAACGGGCGACAGAATTTTGATTCCAGCGGCCGACAGCTTCTTACAACAACCCCACAAATCAACCCGAAATATCGCCGACAAGAATGTATTAGTAAAAGTGGATAAGTTTATTTTCCCCGTAGACTTTATAGTATTGGATATGGAGGAAGATAAATAAATTCTTATTATTTTGGGGAGACCATTTCTTGCAACAGGGAGAGCTATGATAGATGTACAAAAAGAAGAATTAACAATGAGAGTTAATGATCAAGAAGTAACATTTAATATTGCAAAATCTATGAAATATCTAACAATAGAAAAATATAATGAATCTTTTAGGATAGAAGTAACTGATTATCTAAGTAATGAGCAATTTAAGAATGAATTTGAAGACAATATAAAGCAAGGAGAATTTTTTGAAAACAAGAACGAAATAAAAGAAGAAGATTTGTATTATATTCAGGGCAAATTTGAAACTTTAGACTTGTTGGAAAATGATTATAAAAATCTTATTCCTTCAAGTATTAAACCATTTGAACTTGAATTGAAAATATTACATGCCCATTTAAAATATATGTTTTTAGGAGAGTCATCTATATTGCCTGTTATTTATCTTCTAAATTAACAGAAATTCAAGCACAAAAATTAATAGAGATGTTAAAAAAATAGAAAAAGGCTTTTGGATGGACTTTAGCAGATATTAAAGGAATTAGTCCTTCTATTTGTATGCACAAAATTCTATTAGATGAAAAATATGAACCTAAAGCTGATCCTCAAGGGAGATTAAACCCAATAATGAAAGAAGTTGTTAAAAAAAATAAAATGGCTAGATACTGGAATTATATATCTTATTTCAGGCAGTGCTTGGGTAGGTCCAATTCACTGTATTCCGAAGAAAAGGAGGAGTGACCATTGAAGAAAATGAGAAAAATGAATTAATATCAATAAGACAAGTTACTGGTTGGTGAATTTTTATTGACTATAGAAAATTAAACATAGCACCAGAAAATATCACTTTCCTTTACCTTTTCTAGACCAAATGTTGGATAGATTGGTTGGGAACAAATATTATTATTTTTTAGATGGATATACCAGTTATCACCAAATTCCAATTGCTCTAGAGGATCAAGAGAAGACAAAATTTATTAGCCTATATGGAACATTTGGTTTTCGTAGAATGTCTTTTGGACTATGCAATGCACCTGCAACATTTCAAAGATGTATGATGTCAATCTTTAGCAATTTTATAGAGCATGTAATGGAAGTATTTATGGACGATTTTTCAGTATTTGGAACTTCATTTGAATTATGTTTAAATAATTTAGAAAAAATTACTGGAAGTATGTGAAAAAATTAACCTAGTACTAAATTGGGAAAAATGTCAATTTTTGGTTACAGGAGGAATTGTTCTTGGGCATAAAATTTTTGAAAATGACATGGAATTAGATCCTGCCAAAATTCAATTTATTGAAAAATTACCACCTCTGACTAATGTTAAAGGGGTAAGGAGCTTTTTAGGACATGCTGGCTTCTACATGCGTTACATAAATTTTTTTCCTAAAATAACTAAGCCATTATGCCAACTTTTAGAAAAAGATACAAATTTTGATTTTAATGAGGAATGCATCAAAAGCATTTGAATTATTGAAAGAAAAATTAATTACTGCACCTATAATTGTTCCACCTGATTGGGAGAAACCATTTGAAATAATGTGCGATGCTAGTGATTATGCTATTGGGGATGTGTTAGAATAAAGGCACAACAAAGTTTTTAAAGTAATATATTAAGCTAGTAAAAGTATAAATGATACTCAAATTAACTACACTACTACTGAAAGAGAGTTACTCGCTATTGTTTATGCCTTTGATAAATTTAGACCTTACTTAATTGGAACTAAATGTATAGTGCATACCTATCATTCTGCTATTACATACTTGATGCAAAAGAAGGATGCTAAACAAAGATTAATTATATGGATACTTCTATTGCAAGAGTTTTACCGCAGTTGATATCATTTCTCTAGACTAGAAAGAGAAATATTAACTAGTTTTGCAAATGATATGTTAGAGAATTTCTCTGATGAAAAATTATAAAGTATTGATGAAATGAATGTACAGTGGTATGTCGATATAGTAAATTATATTGTAAGTGATATTTTATCACCTGATATCAAAAATACATAATTAAATAAATTTTTGAATGATTCAAAATTCTTTTTTTGGGATAACTCATATCTATATAAACAATGTAAAGATCTAAGTATTAGAAGGTGTGCGCCTTAAGATGAAACTCAATAGATAATTGAAAGATGCCATGATTCTAACTTTGAAGGACATTTTTGAGCAAATAGAACTACATATAAGATTTTGTAAGGTAAATTTTATTGGCCTACCTTTTTAGAGATGTTAATGAATATATTAAAATATGGGATCGATGTCAACGAGTATGAAATATTTTTTAGAAGAAATGTAATGCCTCTAAATTACACATTAGAAGTTGAAATTTTTGATGTGTGGGATTAGATTTTATGATACCCTTTATGCCTTCATGTGAGAAATTATAAATATTACTTGTTGTTGATTATATGTCCAAATGGATTGAAGCTATTGTTGTACCTAGATGTGATGCTAAGAGTGTTTCTAAATTTTTAATTAAAAATATTTTTACAAGATATGGATTGCCGAGAGTAATTATTAAAGTGTTTCTAAATTTTTAAATAAAAACATTTTTACAAGATATGGAATGCCGAGAATAATTATCATTTGTATAAGATATGGACTGCCGAGAATAATTATTATAGTTGGTGGATCTCATTTTAGGAGTAAGAGAATCAAAAAATTGATTAAGAAATATGATATTATGCATAAATTCTCTACTGCTTATCATCCTCAGACTAGCGGCCTAGCAGAGATATCAAATCATAAAATTAAATGAATTTTAGAAAAAGCTGTAAATCCTTATAAGTTTGATTGGTTTGCTAGATTAAATACTGCATTATGGGCATACAGAACTACTTAAAAGTCTCATATAGGAATGTCCCCATACAGACTAATTTTTCAAAAAACATGCCACTTACCAGTCGAATTAGAGTATAAAGCATTTTGGGCTATTAATGAATTTAATTTTAATTTAAAGGATGCTTGTGAGAAAAGATAATTGCAACTCAATGGACTTGAGAAGATTAGAAATGAAACATATGATAATGCAAAAGACTATAAAGAGAAAATTAAAATATAACATGATTGGAAGATTATTCAAAGGAAGTTTGAACCTGACCAAGAAGTTTTATTATATAATATAAGATTGAGATTATTTCGAGGAAAACTAAAATCCAAATTGTTAGGACCATTTAAAGTTATTAAAGTCTATCATTATGGAACTGTTGTTGTTAAAGATCCTAACACTGCAAAGATATTAACAATAGAAAGATATTTAAAGTTAATGGGCATCGATTGAAACATTATTATGAAGGGCACTTACCACAATTTAAAGAAGTTATGTTAAGTCAACTCAACTAATCAAATGCTATGTCGAGCTGACGACGTTAAACCAAGCGCTTTATGGAAGACAACCCATATGTAAATATATATATATATATATATATATATGTATTCCTATTTTATTTGATAAGTGTTCATATATTAGTAGATAATAATCCTACACAATTTTATATATTATAAATTAAGACAAATATTGGTATTAGAGGAAAATTTGGAATTGAAGTGATCAAAAACATGAAAAGACACAATTTTGGGCTCTAGCACCAGCATGGACACTGATGGTGCCCGCAGATAGACCAAAGTGCCGATAGTGCCATCAGAAGCGCCAATGGCACCGATAGCAGTTTGTTGGTTTAGGATGAATTTTGGAGAACTTTGAAGGGATTTCACTCCATAATAACCACCCGAAGGTGTTTTGAAAGTCCTAAAAAACTGCCTTGGACGATACGGAGTTTCAATAGAAGAAAGTTTATTAGTTTTGATGCACAAATGTTATACAAAAAAGTTATTATAAAGAAGAAGCTTATTAAGGAGAGAGGCTTTGTGAATCACGAATTGATTAATCCAAGTTCTAGATTGATAAAATCATTGTACAAAGGCGATAAGAAGTTCTGTGCTACACTATTACTGCAGTTTCTGTACCAGTAGTGAAGGAATTCTATGCCAACTTGCATAGAATTACCCAAGGAGTTGTCTTCATACGAGGCAAGGCTGTACCATTTACTCCTGCAATAATCAATGAGTTATATATGATAAAAGGTGTTCCAATCTTTCTTGATACAAATTTTATCCATACCAGAGATTGGATGCAAGATGTCTATAATTTTCTAACGGATGAAAGTGATATTTGGGAAATGTGAGATGAAGGATATGTTAGTTTCTCTGCCTCATTGCTTATTCCAATATCAAAACAGTGGCATTTCTTCATTTCTGCAAAATTACTGCCTACCATGAAGATTAGTAGAGTCACCAAAGAAAGTACTATTTTAAATTATTTCATTGTGATGGAAAAACCATTGATATAGGATCTATCATATTTAAATATGTTATGGGTGTTATTATGAATGTGCCAATTTATGGACTTAGGCATCCATACACAATTTTCCTACTTTGCAGTCAATATCAAGTTCCATATGAAAGTTGGGAAAAAAATTTACTAACGTAGGTGCCCATGATTCCTATTGATCATAATTATGTTGAGAATGAGAATGAAGCTTTAGATACTATCTTAGATCACTCATCACATGCTTCAACTCCATTGACGCCACCAATAGTTGGAAGTTCACTTGCTGTAGAAAAAAAATTGAAGAAAATTGAAAGAGAACTTGAGAGTATTACAAATGCAATAGGAGATCTTAAGTAAATTTTTGATCAACTAGATTGGAGGATGAAAGAGAATTTTGATCATACTGGAACATTTAAAGCAGGATTAGTGCGGATGTTTAAAGAAAAAGGATGGATCCAAGAAAATTTGACTGTTAAATTCCCGTACCGACCTTTCTACAAATTGTACGTCCATTACTAGTCTATGGGAGATATTAGAGAAGGTTAAAGCACTGAAGATGAGGTAGAATAATTGAAGAATTTAGACTCTCTCTACTAGTTTAAAATACTTATGTA
Source organism: Phalaenopsis hybrid cultivar (assembly GCA_002079205.1). Classification (NCBI taxonomy): domain Eukaryota; kingdom Viridiplantae; phylum Streptophyta; class Magnoliopsida; order Asparagales; family Orchidaceae; genus Phalaenopsis; species Phalaenopsis hybrid cultivar. The sequence continues at coordinate 145,144 of JXCR01149035.1, forward strand.
CTTAATGTGACTGTGTGGATTTGCTTTAGTTTGCTTTGCTTTAGAATTTTAAACTTTGATTGTGTGTATAATTTTGCGTCAACGTTTAGTGTTGTGGCTTGATTTCGAAGCTGATTTATATTTTAGTTTGCTTAATATGTGTAAAAGTGTGATTAGAAAAATGTGTTTGTAAAAGTGTATTTTCATATATAAAAGTTAGTTTGTTGTTGTTTGTGAAAATGATTGTTTGTGAAAATGTTTATTTGTGAATTATTGTTAGATAAAAAATTGTGTTTAAGAAATTAAAATACTTAAAAGACTTTGGAAAAAATTAAAAGAAAATTGAAAATTGAAAAAAAAAAAATTAAAAAATAGAATTCTTGGCCTGCAGCACCGAAGACGTTGGCATGGGCGCCAACGGTGCCCTCGACTCGAGAATAGCCTTTAATCCTTTAAAATTCATGATTTTCACCATAAACTACCTTTTTTACCATTTAAGTCACCTTTAACCTCCAATTTTTGCACCTAGGTCTCGCATTTGCTTGGATTTGAGGCAATTTTAAGGCAAAGGAACTTTGGATTTCATCTTCTCTAGGTAAGAGCTACACTTTGAACTAAAAAAAAATTTGATTTTCACCAAGGATTTATCTAACATTGTTGAGATCCAAAAATTTTTGAATTTTTTGAAAAATTTTGAGAAAATCCTTTCATGAAGAACTCTTACTTAGGAGATTTAAGTATAAAGCGTTTTACGAATTTTTTAGAATTTATTCAAATTTTCTATATATTTCTCACGAACCTAGGAATGAGCAAAGGAAAAAGAAAAGTAGATTATGATGAAAAAAAATTTGTTAGCTTCAGGACTAGTGCTCAATTTAATAGTCTACCTGAACATAAAAAAGTAATTCCAGATCGTGGTTTTAAAATTTGGGTAGAGAAGTCGAGCTATTAATCATTGCTCGACAGTGGAAAAATTTCTGTGATTTTACTGCCAACGTAATTATTGGTGTAGTGATGGAATTCTATGCCAACTTTATTGAAGCTTTTGACGACTTTGTTTTTGTTCGTGGGAGAAAGGTGGAGTTTTTTCCAAGAAAAATTAATGAGCTTTTTTAGTTGCATGATGTTTACGGTTGCCAGTATAAATCATTTTCTGCTACGAATGAGGCCTTAGACGAGGTTATTTTTTTTCTTACTGATGGAAGAGGGACCTGGAAAGTAAAAAATGGTGTTAAGGTAAAATTTCCTCTTTCTATGCTCAATGTAGTATCTAAGGCCTAACACTACTTTATTTCTGGAAGAATGATTCCGACAAATCATCATAGTGAGGTGACCCCGAACTTCTGTATTCAACAGGTGATGGGATAATTTTTGGTTCTATTATCTATATGAACACTAGATCTATTGCTTTGGGAGAGAATGATTCGATTTTTTTTGTTGCGATAGAGTTTGTAAAATTTAAATAAGTATAATCAATTTATGTTCCAATTCTACTGGTAAATGACATGTTTTTCCAAAAATCAATCTATATGGGGACAATTCCTATAGAGTTTTATAAGCAGCTTGTATGCCCATAATGCAGTATATAGTCTAGTAGACCAAGCCAATTTATAAGGATTTACAGCTTTTTCTAAAATGCGTTTAATTTTATGATTTGATATTTCTGCTATGCCACTTGTATGAGGTTGATAGGCAGTAGAGAATCTATGCATTATATCATATTTCTTGATCAATTTCTCAATTCCCTTATTCCTGAAATGAGATCCTTCATCAATAATGATTACTCTCGACATTCCTTATCTTGAAATAACATTTTTAATTAAAAATTTAGAAACACTCCTAGCGTCAAATCTAGGCACAACAATTGCTTCAATCCACTTAGTCATATAATCAACAGCAAGTAATATTTATAAATTTCCAAATGAAGGCATAAATGATCCCATAAAGTCTAATCCCCCACATCAAAACTTTCAACTTCTAATGTGTAATTTAGAGGCATTTCATTTCTTCTAGAAATATTTCCTACTAGTTGATATCTATCGCATGTTTTAATATATTCATTAACATCTTTAAAAGTAGTATGCAAATAAAATCTAGCTTGTAAAATTTTATATGCAGTTCTATTTGTTCCAAAATGTCCTCCAAATTCAGAATCATGCATCTTTCAATTATAGTTCTATTTGTTCCAAAATGTCCTCTAAATTCAGAATCATGACATCTTTCAATTATTTGATTGAGTTTCTTCATAAAGCACACATCTTCTAATAATTAGATATTTACATTGTTTATATAAATATAGGTCATCCCAAAAATAGTCTTTTGAATCATAGATAAATTTCATTAATTGTGGATTCTTGATAGCAGGTGGTAGAATATCACTTACAATATAGTTTACTATATCAATATACCATTGTACATCCAGTTCATCAATACTATACAAATGTTCATCAAGGAAATTTTCTAAAATTTCATTTGCAAAATTAGTTAATATTTCAATTTTTATTCCAGATAAATGATCAATTATTTGATTATCATTTCACTTTCTATCAACCACAGTAAAATCAAACTCTTGCAATAGAAGTATCCATCTAATTAATCTTGGTTTAACATCCTTCTTTTGTATTAAGTATTTAATAGCAGAATGATCTGTATGCAATACACATTTAGTTCCAATTAAATAAGGTCTAAATTTATTAAAGGCATAAGCAATAGTTAATAACTCTCTTTCAATAGTATTATAATTAATTTGAGCATTATTTAGAGTTTTACTAGCATAATATATAATTAGCCTAATACAACCCCAATAGCATAATCACTAGCATCGCACATTATTTCAAATGGTTTCTCCCAATCCCGTGGTACTATTATAGGTGTAATGATTAATTTTTCCTTTAATAATTTAAATATTGTTATGCATTCCTCATTAAAATCAAATTTTGTATCTTTTTCAAAACTTTGGCATAGGGGTTTAGTTATTTTTGAAATTTTTTTTATGTAGCGCCTGTAAAAACCAACATGTCCTAGAAAACTTCTCACCCCTTTAACACTATTAGGAGGTGATAATTTTTTCTATTACTTGGATTTTTACAGGATCTACTTCCATGCCATTTTCAAATTTTTTTTGCCAAAGAACAATACCTCCTGCAATCATAAAATGACATTTTTCCAAATTTAAAACTAGGTTGATTTTTTCCCAAACTTCCAGAACTTTTTCAAAATTATTAATACACAACTCAAAAAACGTCCCAAATACAGAAAAATCATTCATAAACACTTCCATTCCATGCTCTATAAAATTGCTAAAAATTGACATCATACATGTTTGAAATGTTGCAGGTGCATTGCATAGTCTAGAAGACATTCTACTAAACGTAAATGTTTCATATGGGCTTGTAAATGTTGTTTTCTCTTGATCCTCTAGAACAATTAGAATTTGGTGATATCCGATATATCCATCTAAAAGAAATAATATTTCCTCCTAGCCAATCTATCCAACATTTGGTCTAGAAAGAGTAAAGGAAAGTGATCTTTTCTGGCGGCCATATTTTGTTTTCTATAGTCAATACAAATTCGCCAACCAGTTACTTGTCTTATTGGTATTAATTCATTTTTCTCGTTTTCTTCAACAATCACTCCTCCTTTCTTTGGAACACGGTGAATTGGGCTTACCTAATCATTATCTGAAATATGATATTTAATTCTAGTATCTAACCACTTTAAAATCTCTTTTTTAACAACTTCTTTCATTTTTGAGTTTACTCTTCTCTGAGGATCCGCTTTAGGTTCATAATTTTCATCTAATAAAATTATGTCCATACAAATTGAAGGACTAATTCCTTTAATATCTATTAAAGTCCATCCAAAAGCCTTCTTATACTTTTTCAACATCTCTATCAACTTTTGTTCCTGAATTTCACTTAACCCAAAAGATATAATAACAGGAAATGTAGATGATTCTCCTAAAAATACATATTTTAAATGGGCAGGTAATATCTTCAATTCAAGTTCAAGTGGTTTAATATATGAAGGAATAAGATTATTACTATCTTCCTCCAGCAAGTTTAATGATCCAAATCTTCTTCTTTTAGTTCACCTTCATTATTAAAAATTTCTCCTTGCTTTAATTTATCTTTGAACTCATTCTTAAACTGCTAATTACTTAGATAGTCAGCTACTTTGATCCTGAAATATTAATTATCTTTTTCTATTGTAGGATATTTCATAGCTTTTCCTAAATTAAATTTCATTTCTTGATCATTAACCCTCATTATAATTCACCTTTTTGCATATCTATTATAGCTCTCTCTATTGCGAGAAATGGTCTCTCTAAAATAATAAGAATCTCTTTATCTTCCTCAATGTCCAATACTATAAAGTCTATAGAGAAAATAAATTTATCCACTTTTACTAGCACATCTTATATAACTCCTTTTTGATAAGTTATTGATCGATCAGCTAATTGAAGAGTTACAGTAGTAGGGGAAATTTCTCCCAAATCTAAACGTTTAAAAATTGATAAAGGCATAAGATTGATACTCACTTCTAAATCACATAAAGCTTTTCCGTAAAACTTTTCTCCAATTTCACAAGGTATAGTAAAACTACCAGGATCTTTTAATTTTTCAGGAAACTTTTTTTGAATAATAGCACTACACTCTTCACTGAGTGCAACGGTCTCATGATCTGTAAACTTCCTTTTCTTATTTAGTACATCCTTCATAAATTTCACATAACTTGGCATTTGCTCCAAAGCTTCAATAAAAGGAATATTTATCGTCTTTAATACATTATTCAAAAATTTCACATAACATGACATTTGTTCCAAAGCATCAACAAAAGGAATTTTTATGTTGACTTCTTACGGATTTTCAAAAATTTTGTAAATTGTTTATCTTTATTCTTCTGCTTCAGTCTTTGAGGAAATGGAGGTAATGGTTTTTTTACAGGGACATATGTTTGTTCATTTTCTTGTTAAACATTTTCCAATTCTTCCTTCTCTTCATCAACTTCAGTTTCTCTTTGGATCCTTGTTTCAACTTCTTTTCCACTTCGTAAATGAATAGCTTTAGTTTGATTATTTGCTCTTTATTTTGATCTTTTGGATTAACTTCCACATTACTTGGAAGATTTCCAGAAGGTCTATTACTAAGTGCATTAGCGATATGTCCTAATTTATTTTTAATATTTCTAATAGCAGCCCCTTGATTATGTATTTGATTTCCCATATTTAACAATACTTCTTCCATCATCAACTTCTTTTTCTTAACTTGTGGGTTGGGTTTGAAGTTAAATCCTATAGTATAATAAGGTCAAAAATTAGGATTTCCTTGATTATTCAAATTTCTGAATGGATTCACCAAATTATTATAATTATTTAGATAATATATATATATATATATA
>JXCR01149035.1:151622-208547 GCA_002079205.1 Phalaenopsis hybrid cultivar
GAAATGAGAATTGAAATGTAGGTCAATTCTCAAAAGAAGGTGTCGGAATGTAAGGACCGACCTGAAATGTAAATAATCAAAAATTTAAGACTGATTCGGAAATGAGAATTAAAATGTAGGTCAATTCTCAAAAGAAGATGTCAGAATATAAGGACCGACCTCAAATGTAAAGACTCAGAAACGTAGGACTAATTCAGAAATGAGAATTGAAATGTAGGTCAATTCTCAAAAGAAGGTGTCGGAATGTAAGGACCGACCTCAAATGTAATGAATCAGAAATGTAGGACTGAGCTAGAAATGAGAATTGAAATATTGGTCAATTCTCAAAAGAAGGCGTTGGAATGTAAGGTCCGACCTCAAATGTAAAGAATCAGAAATGTAGGACTGATTCGGAAATGAGAATTGAAATGTAAGTGTCAATTGTGAGAAGAAAGAATTGGAATATAGGTATCAACTAAAAGATGAAAGTATTGAAATGTGGGTATCAATTCCAGGAGAGAGTCCAAATTTAGGTATCAACCTCAAAATGTGAGAATCAGGATTTAGGTACTGATTTGAAGATGTGATATGAAATTTACCAAGAGCTTATGATGTTGAATTTGCAGTAGTGTGTTATATGAGAAGGTTAATTTTGGAGAAGATTTGTAGGTTTTTGTGGAGTTTTTGTGCAGAATGTGAAATTCTGCAAGGATGTGCAAAGGGTTAATGTAGGTAATGATGGTTGTGTTGCGCGCACAAAGTAAGAAATCCCGAAAATGAAAGTATCCACTCAACAGGTTTGTTTATTTTCTTGTTATTTTTGTCACAATTGATTTTTCAAAAATTTGTTTTTAAAGTTTTAATTTCAATTGGTTGATTTTCAAAAGAAATTTGTTTTATTATTTATTCATTTACCATAATCTTTTATTTGTGTTTTATTTATTGTTGAAAACTTGTCATTTTGTTCTTTGTTCATTGGAACTCTTAACCATTGCATGGTTCGCGGCTTTCATCCATTGCACAAAAAGGCAATTGACAAAAAGGCACAACTTAAGAGAAATTTCCATTAATCTGCTTCAATAAAGATGCTATAATCAAATATAGGCTAATGCCTCAAAGAGAGTACATCATGTAATACATGCTGAAATGCATTGAGAGTCATCTCAAGATATGAGTACATCATAGACTGATTACATCAAATACATGTCATGCTTGTTAAAAGAAAACAAGTGAATCCTCTGCGCTTGGTATATCGAGCTCCTGATAAAGCAGACCTTCTGAGTCATGCTCCAGGATAAGAGTTCCCTTTGCATGTATTCAGAGGTACAACCTTCTCATAGCTCGTAAGGAAACAGTTCCTCCAACTCTGGGTCTTGTTGGAATCCATATGGTATCTTACTGTCATCCATTCTGCGGAAGCTCACAGACACCCTACGGTGTCGTACTCTTGGAATGCAGTGCTTGGCCACGTCTGCACCGTTGCCCTTGAGAACAAGTACTGAACTAACTAGGTGAGGAATCTCCATAGCTCCTCTGAATTCACCAAGGCCGATTCCATCGATTTCTTTTCCAAAAAAAATATTGCTCTTACTCATGAATGAGACAGTGCAGAAAGGCCCCATAAAGTTATGATGGTCAATGTGCAGAGGAATGGAGTCACCTTATTCATAATTGTTGATGATGCAACTGTTAGGAATGCAAGTAGCGGGTAGGATATTCCACTTGACCATTCTCTTTATCATCCACTGATGATCGGTGGTAACAGATCAACTTAATTGTATCTGAGGATCCCAGGCGGATTCCCCTGTCTGTCGTTTGTAAAATTGTAGCAACATCTGCACTGGATGGTGATTCTTCCCTTTCCCCGCATTCATTTCTTTGGCTCGGAATACGTTCTTTCCATGAGAAGGCCTACTCGACCTCTATCTCTTAAATCGAAGATGCAGTCTAGGATGCTTCTTTCATCAGTTTCAGAGAAAACCCTGGTATATAGGTCCAGGCCTTCCAATATGTTGATAAACTTTCCTTAAACATCTTCATAGAACTCAAATTCTCTTTTGTTTACCTTGCTTATTTTGTAGTATTCTACCATACCGGGAGTTGGCNTGAATTTTTTTATGAAAGTCAACATAGGGGTATTAAATTGATTAGTTAATGACTTCAAAAGTCATACCCCTAAGTCTAGGATCATTTAATTTTAATAAGCTTCCAAATTTTAATAATTTAGAAATATTAATCTTAATTAAGAAAGTGAAATTCGTTTCTACCAATTAACCCCTTGTGTTGCAAATATCAAATAAATTGATTAGAAAGTGAGGTTGGTTTCTAATAATTAAACCCCTTTATGTTTCAAAATCAAATAAATTGATTGAATTGGTTTCTACCAATTAACTCCTTTATGTTTCAAACATCAAGTGAATTGATTAATATTAGAGCATTGGTTTCTACCAATTAACCCCTTTGTATTTCAAGCATCAAATAAATTGATTAATATCATAGGTTACCCATTTTCCCTCCTTGAATTAGGTCTAAGTGTTAATTAAGGAAGGTTTCCAAAATTACACATTTGCCCCTAAGGTTCTAACATTTCATAATTTGTCAAATTCCATTCAAATGACTTTGAATTTTTTACTCTACCTCATTCATGGGTCAATTGAGACATCAGAGGAGAAAATGTGATTTTTTTTTAAATTTAATTTAATTTATGTAATTATTTTAATGCAAAAATAGAATTTTTCAAAGAAAATTCCTAACTTGACCAAGGTAATTTATAATCCCTTAAAATTTTTACTGGAGGTATACCTAAACCATGAAAGCCTTTGGACAAAAGTTCATAATTTTTTTAATTCTTTGTGATTTATTAGAATTATTTTAAATTCTAGGTTATTTAATAAAAATAAAATATTTTAAGTGGTGAAAATTAAGTTTTGTATTTTTGGAAAATCTCTCTAAGGTCAAAGAACTCAGAGGAGCAAATTTTTTATTTTTTGTATTTTTATTTGATTTATTGGAATTATTTTAGTGAAAACTCAATTTTAGCCTTTTAAAAATTATTTTTTAAGCTTTGAAAATAAATATGTTTATTTAGAAAATCAGGAAAAATATTCTAATTGTTCCTAAGTGATTAGGAAACAATTTAGAACATTTCCATGAGTTTTATTATTTTTATGATTTTTATGAATTTTAAGTTATTTAAATATTTAGAATAGGCTAAAAATTAAAATTTTATCTTAAATATCATTTTATTTTTAGCATATACCCCTGATCACAGAGAACTCAAAAACTAAGTTTCATAATTTTTTGAGTTATATTTTAATTTTTAAAAAATCTTTTAAGTTTTAAGAGTGGTATTTATCTTTAAAAATCAATTTAAGTTATTAAATGACTCAAAGTATTTTGAAACTTTATGATGAGTTTTATGGATCATAAATCTCAGTGGAGATAAAAAATCAAGTCATTTAAATGTTTATATTTTTCAAAATTTATTATTTTAGTGATTTAATATTTGAAAATTTTAAGGATGTTTTAAATGACTTGACCCATGAAATTATTTTCAAAGGTTTCTATGGTCATGGTAGACCTTCCAAAACTTTCTTGGGATTTAATAAGTAATATGCTAATTTCCATGATTATTTTAAGGAAATGATGTGAAATAACTTGAAAAATATAGATATATAGGAACATCTTCTGATTTTGAAAAAATCAGAGAATATTTTCCCTTACAGAGGCTATAATATGTCAAAATTTCAAGCCAAGGTGATGTGTCAATATGCATGGAGAATCAAATGATTCCAAATAGTATTTAATTAATTAAAAATGTTTTATGCATCAAATAGACATGGAAATTATTCCACATTATTCTCCTCTATTCACTGAGCAAGCAGGTATTTTTATTTTATTTTTGTGATTTTTCTACACAAAGTTATGGATTTTCTAAGTTAAGGGCATTTAAATAATTTAAAAAGCCCTATTTATCTATTTAAACAGCGTGTGTTGACTAGATCCTAGGCAGCTCCGAAGGCATGCGCAAAAAGCCCTATTTATCTATTTAAACAGCCGTGCTAACTAGATCCTAGGCAGCTCTGAAAGCATGCGTGGTGCGCTCTGGTTGGACGCCGCCGTCCACGTAGCTTACTGACTCGGCCTGCTGTTTATGTCCTGAAGCGCTGTCCAGCTCGATTTCCCCCGTCCATTTGATACACGCTTGATCAAACGGCTCCCCGTCATCATCCCCGATAGAATGATCTTGTTCTCATCCACACTAAAACCTTAAGATCCCAACCTAGACTCAACCAAATCACTTCGGTTTTGATCCTATGGACTCGTCTAAGTGAGGCGAACACATCCATACGGCTAAGGTACCATGAAATCAAGCTTAAGTAAATGGAGAATCAAAATAAGCTTGGGAGGAGGAGTTTTATACCTTTGCTCTGAGAAGGGAGGCTTCAATCAGAGGTGTCGACACGTTTGTTGGGGTCCAAAGAGACTAAGGATTGAGTCCCTGGCCTTGGTGTAAGGTCTAGGTATGAATTCGACCAAGCTCGATTTCAGGTTGATCTAGAGCTATGGTAGAGGCTCTGTGGAAGGGGGATTTGATGGGGCTTTGGCTTCTTTCACTGGATTGAGTCCCTAGTCTTGGTATAAGGCCTAGGTATGAATTCGACCAAGCTCGATTTCAGGTGTTGGTCTAGAGCTATAGTACAGGCTCTATGGAAGGGGGATTTGATGGGGCTTTGGCTTATTTCACTCTTGTGAAGGTGTGGGCACAAGCAATTGAGGTTTGGTGGAGTTTGGAGGTGTATTGGGTTCTGTCCTTGTTTCCGGCAAGGTTTTAAGCTTAAAATTGTGCTCCGACAATTGGAATGGGTGAGGGAAAATGGTTGGAATGCACTGAGGGGATCTTAGGGAAGCTCTGTGTGGAGTTTGGAGAGACCTCTCTAAAGAAATTTTAGCACACCTCCCATGGCCGTGGGAGGCGAGTTTTTATAAAAATGGCCATGGGGTGGCTCTAAGGGCATAAGTTTGGGTGCATTGTGGCGCTTAGATGGAGGGCAGAGGAGCTCCATAGTTTGATTTGGATGAGCTGGTCTCTAGGTTTGATTTGGGTGAGGTTCCATGGGGGCGGCTCTCAGTTTTGGGCTTTTTCAGCCACTAGACTGGCCGGCCGGCCAAGGGGAGGGGACTAGGAGCTCAGGGAACCCAGAGGAATCCATCACAACAATTTAATGCAAATGTGTTTGGATTTGGCAAAGATNAAGGCCTCTCTGAGAAATTTTCAGCACACCTCCCATGGCCGTGGGAGGTGAGTTGTTAGAAAAATGGTCATGGGGTGGCTCTCAGGGCATAAGTTTAGGTGCATTGTGGTGCTTAGGTGGATGGCAGAGAAGCTCCATAGTTTGATTTGGATGAGCTGGCATCTAGGTTTGATTTCAGTGAGGTGCCATGGGGATGGATCTTGGTTTTGGGCTTTTTTGGCCACTAGGCTGGCCGACTGGCCAGGGGGAGGTGGCTAGGAGCTCAGGGAACCCAAAGGAATCCATCACAGCAATTTAATGCAATATGTGTTTGGATTTGGCAAAGATATCTTAAGCATGTGCATTTTTGGAAATAAGATCCCTAAATTTGGATTTGACAAGGATATCTTAAGCATGTGCATTTTTGGAAATACGATCCATTAATTTGGAGGAGGTTTGGTCCATTGCTTGATTTATGTGATTTCATGGTGTTTGGACTGGTCACTAAGTCCAACTAATGGCTGTGGTATGGCTTGATTTAGGTGGTTTCATGGTGTTTGTACTGGTCACTAGGTCCAACTAATGGCTGTGGTGGAGTTAATTTAGGTGATTTCATGGTATTTGGACTGGTCACTAAGTCCAACTAATGGCTGTGGTGGAGTTAATTTGGTGATCTGTTAGGTCACATTTACTGCATGGGTCCAAGTGGGGGAAAAATCACAAAACTTGACTTTGGGCTAGGTTATCCATGTCAATTGGCCCAAATAATTGTTGTATTTGGTGGATATGATCATAAGGAACAACTTTGGTGAAGGATGAAAGTGGTTTTGAGTCCAATTGAAGGGTCAATTTGTGGGANCCTGAGCTTGAAACTCTGCCGGAAACCAGGACAGAACCCAATACACCTCCACACTCCACCAAACTTCAATTNTTGTGGGAATTTTGAACTATAATCAATTTGGTCATGTTGGCCTAGGCTTGGGTCTAGCTTGGGTTAGCCTTGGGATAAATCCAAATTAATTGTTGTAAAAGGTCAATTGGGAACTCATAAAGAGTTTTCATCATGAATTGGATGTCAATTTGGAGGTTAAGGCAATCAATTGGGTGAAATTTAGGCACTTAGCCAATTTGGGGCTAAATTTGGGAATTTTGGATTTAGGCCAAAATCAAATGGATTGAGGCTCAACATGCAAATGGATGGTTGATTTTGATGTATAGAAAATTCATAAAGATTTACAACATTAATTGAGGCCAATTGCTGATGGTTGATTTTGATGTATAGGAATGTTATAAAGATTTTTTAACATTAATTGAGGCCAATTGTGTTGATTTTGATGTATAGGAATTTCATAAAGATTTTTCAACATTAATTGAGGCCAATGGACTAGGCTATGGGTTCACTTTGGTGAGATTAGGTCATATGGTCAAAATTGGGGTTTTGACCCAAATCAGAATTGGGTTCAAATCATGGACCAATTGAGCTTGGATTTGATTAATTTTTGTCACATCAAAAGTGAATTTGAGTTTAGGATTGGAATTGGGGTCAATTTAGACCCAATTGATGGACATTTGAGTTGGATTTGGGAAAATTTGGGTCTTTAAAGAGCAATTTGAGGATTTTGGTTAAAGATGGTAAAATTGGCCAAATTGGGTTATGTGGTAGTTGAGAGAAATGAAATTGGGAATATTTTTGATTTATTAGGATTTTCTGGGAATTTTTGGAATTTTTGGGATTTTGAGCCCAACAAGGGTATTTTGGTAATTAGGGGGTGTTTTAGGGGTAAAAGACCAAGATGGGTATTTTGGTAGAGTTGAGGTACCAATCATCAACAATAAGCCATGGACCAATGGAAACCCCATTTTGGGTCCTCTATGTAGTGGTTTTAGCGAGACCATTGCCCTAGGGCTAGTAGGTTTAGGGGACCATCTACATGAGTATCCCAAAAGATCAAGTAAAACATAACCCTAGGGCTAGTAGGTTTAGGGGACCATCTACATGAGTATCCCAAAAGATCAATCTAGCTCTAGGGCTAGTAGGTTTAGGGGACCATCTACATGAGTATCCCAACTAGGCTAGAAGTTTGAGTTTAGGGTTGTGAGTGAATGTGGGTGTAGATGAGTGTAGTGAATTCCTTAGCTCCACGAGTATCCCAAAAAGATCAAGGGACCTAGGCTAGAAATTTGAGTTTAGGGTTGTGAGAGAATGGATCCCAAAAGATCAAGGGATCTAGGCTAGAAATTTGAGTTCATGGTTGTGAGTGATTGTGAGTAAGATAAGTGTAGTGAGTGCCTTAGCTCCAGACCAACACCCAAGGTCAATCCTAAGGTCCAGCAATCCTAAGGGTGACTCGAATGCCTTAGCTCCAGACCAACACCAACCCTAAGGTCCAAAAATCCTAAGGGTGACTCATCTTGAGTTTCCTCCACAGTGACCCACCTACTAAGTGTTTAGAGGTTAGGACCAATATGTGGAACTTCAAGTTGAGTGGAGAAGATTTAACAATATGTAGTGGTGAGGGTTCCATGTCTAGTTATCTGGGAATAGTCAGCAGGAAAAGACTTATGGCTAGACCCTAGGCTACTAAAGAGGGAAAATTAAACCTCAATCAAAATTGAGGTCAACAAATGGATCCCCAATAGGTGTGGTGTGTTGGGCAAGCACACCGCGCGTATTGTCGTTGACTAACAAGATCAACCAAAACCAATACAGACTCCTAAGTCAGTAGACCCAGAAGTACGTGTAGTGTTGTGTGTGTGATTTGTTTCTGCCGGGGAATTAGCAGGTGATCATCTGGTTGAAATCAAGGATTAGAGAGTGAATTTTGAGCTATGAAATTTCAAAGATTTCCAAAGGATGGGAGTCAAAATGTAAGTGTTGACCCCGAGGTGGGACTTGAAATTCAAATATCGACTCGAAAAGAGAGCGAGTGAGTGAGAGAGAGTCGAAGTGTAAGGGCCAACCTCGAATGTAATGAATCAGAAGTGGAGGACTAATTCAGAAATGAGAATTGAAATGTAGGTCAATTATGAAAAGAAGGTGTCGAAATGTAAGGACCAATCTCAAATGTAAAGAATTAGAAATTTAGGACTGATTCGAAAATGAGAATTGAAATGTAGGTCAATTCTCAAAAGAAGGTGTCGGAATGTAAGGACCGACCTCAAATGTAAAGAATCAGAAATTTAGGACTGATTCGGAAATGAGAATTGAAATGTAGGTCAATTCTCAAAAGAAGGTGTCGAAATGTAAGGACCGATCTCAAATGTAAAGAATCAGAAATTTAGGATTGATTTGGAAATTGGAATTGAAATTTAGGTCAATTCTCAAAAGAAGGTGTCGGAATGTAAGGACCGACCTCAAATGTAAAGAATAAAAAATTTAGGACTGATTCGGAAATGAGAATTCAAATTTAGGTCAATTCTCAAAAGAAGGTTTCAGAATGTAAGGACCGACCTCAAATGTAAAGAATCAAAAATTTAGGATTGATTCGGAAATGAGAATTGAAATGTAGGTCAATTCTCAAAAGAAAGTGTCAGAATGTAAGGTCCGACCTCAAATGTGAAGAATCAGAAATGTAGGACTGATTCGGAAATGAGAACTGAATTGTAGGTCAATTCTCAAAAGAAAGTGTCGGAATGTAAGGTCCAACCTCAAATGTGAAGAATCAGAAATGTAGGACTGATAAGGTCTGACCTCAAATGTGAAGAATCAGAAATGTAGGACTGATTCGGAAATGAGAATTGAAATGTAGGCCAATTCTCAAAAGAAGGTGTCGGAATGTAAGGTCCGACCTCAAATGTGAAGAATCAGAAACGTAGGACTGATTCGGAAATGAGAATTGAAATGTAGTTCAATTCTTAAAAGAAGGTGTCGGAATGTAAGGTTCGTCCTCAAATGTAAAGAATCAGAAATGTAGGACTGATTCGGAAATGAGAATTGAAATGTAGGTCCTTCAAATGTAAAGAATCAGAAATGTAGGACTGATTCGGAAATGAGAATTGAAATGTAGGTCAAAGAAATGAGAATTGAAATGTAGGTCAATTCTCGAAAGAAGGTGTCGGAATGTAAGGTCCGACCTCGAAATGTAAATAATCAAAAATTTAAGACTGATTCGGAAATGAGAATTAAAATGTAGGTCAATTCTCAAAAGAAGATGTCAGAATATAAGGACCGACCTCAAATGTAAAGACTCAGAAACGTAGGACTAATTCAGAAATGAGAATTGAAATGTAGGTCAATTCTCAAAAGAAGGTGTCGGAATGTAAGGACCGACCTCAAATGTAATGAATCAGAAATGTAGGACTGAGCTAGAAATGAGAATTGAAATATTGGTCAATTCTCAAAAGAAGGCGTTGGAATGTAAGGTCCGACCTCAAATGTAAAGAATCAGAAATGTAGGACTGATTCGGAAATGAGAATTGAAATGTAAGTGTCAATTGTGAGAAGAAAGAATTGGAATATAGGTATCAACTAAAAGATGAAAGTATTGAAATGTGGGTATCAATTCCAGGAGAGAGTCCAAATTTAGGTATCAACCTCAAAATGTGAGAATCAGGATTTAGGTACTGATTTGAAGATGTGATATGAAATTTACCAAGAGCTTATGATGTTGAATTTGCAGTAGTGTGTTATATGAGAAGGTTAATTTTGGAGAAGATTTGTAGGTTTTTGTGGAGTTTTTGTGCAGAATGTGAAATTCTGCAAGGATGTGCAAAGGGTTAATGTAGGTAATGATGGTTGTGTTGCGCGCACAAAGTAAGAAATCCCGAAAATGAAAGTATCCACTCAACAGGTTTGTTTATTTTCTTGTTATTTTTGTCACAATTGATTTTTCAAAAATTTGTTTTTAAAGTTTTAATTTCAATTGGTTGATTTTCAAAAGAAATTTGTTTTATTATTTATTCATTTACCATAATCTTTTATTTGTGTTTTATTTATTGTTGAAAACTTGTCATTTTGTTCTTTGTTCATTGGAACTCTTAACCATTGCATGGTTCGCGGCTTTCATCCATTGCACAAAAAGGCAATTGACAAAAAGGCACAACTTAAGAGANGCTGGTCCGTCCCCAGTGGGACGTACGGTTCATTTGCCAAAAAAACTGGAGTCTTAGACTCGTTGGTGCTTGCAGTGTATTCTTCTAAGGTATTGAAATGCTGTAGATGTAGAATGTTGCAGTCCGGGCATTCTACAAATGCGCTCGTGACTGATGTCCTGGCTGGTATCTCAACGTTGCATGTTGGGCAACCTCTGCACAAGATATCTGGGGACGGCGGTACATCTGATCCTGTTAGAAATCCTGACTCTTCATCCGTAGTGGGCAGGCTGGCAGAAGTCTCTCTCAGATCTGGATCGTAGATATGTCCCTCAGGAATGGGGGTAAGAAAACTGCTCTCGTTTCTTTGGCGTTTGCATTCGTGTCGTAAAAAGGCTCTCTGTTTCTTTCGGCTTGCATTTCTGCGTTGCGTTTTGCGGACTGGAGTATTTGGTAGTTGTTCACTCTGGGCAGCTGTTAAGCCCCTTGCTGGAGTAGCTATCATGGAGGGAAGTCGGCTAGGCCCCTCCATCGGATCTTGTTTAGCTATAACATTTTTACGTGACACATCGTCTTGAGTGGTCACTCTCAATAGTGAAGGCAGTCCCTTCTTTTCATCATTACTGACTGCGCCCATTAGAGGAACATCATAGTCCATATAAATCTGGTTGAAATCCATGTCGAAATCTATGACACCTCCTTGTGGCGCCATCACTTCAATCAATGCAAGGTTCCAGCCGTCTTGGAAGGCAAAGATCAGCCTCTGTCCTAACATTTTTCTGCAAACGACAGAAAGAAACGTCAGTGGGCCAAAGTTTAGCATGAACAAGAACAAAACAGAGTATTTATTAAAGTAAATTTTAGTTGTCTTGATGAAAAGGATTACTCATTTCATGTGTGAGTTTGTTTTAATTTAATGGAATTTGTAAATCCAAAAGTAGAAAAGAGAACGTGTGAAGTTCAAAAATTTTCTCAAAATTTTGATTATATATGAGATTAATTACAAAATTTGGACCCGGTCATAGACATATGGCCATATAGATAAGCCTAAAATAATCAAGGTTTTAAAATTTTCAAAGCAAGCAGAGGCAAGCAGAGGTAAGCGGCATTAAGCAACATCAGGTCGCGTAATAGGTTTTCAGGTATCGTCCATTTATCGGTAACATGGGTCTTTCACCCCGGAACTCCACTAACTGGTAGGCTCCTCCAGTATAGACCTTCTCAACGACAAATGGTCCCTCCCAAGTTGGCTCGAATTCACCACCTATTTTGCGGCAAGCAAGAATAGGTCTTTCGAGCACTAGTACGAGGTCACCAATTTTGAATGTCCTTGGGAGGACCAATTTGTCATGAGCTTGTACCATCTTTGCCTGGTAGAGCTCAAAATGTTGCTCTGCTTCCAATCATTTTCCCTCAAGACTCTCCAGTTCTTCAAGTCTGAGTTTTACACTTTCTTCAGTTGTGAGTTGGTTAGCAACGGTGATTTTGTGAGATGGTGTCTGGATTTATAGCGGTAGCACGACCTCGGTCCCATACACGAGCATATAAGGTGTACACTGAGTGGGAGTCTTGAAAGTCGTCCAGTAGGCCCACAAGGCTTCTAACAGCTTGTTATGCCAATCCCTTTTACTTTCATCAAGTGTCTTCTTCAAAATCTGTACCAGTGTCTTGTTGAAAGCTTTAGCCAAACCATTTGCTCTGGGATAGTAAATTGTAGAGTATCTCCAATCTATCCCATGTCTTCTTCAGTCAGACCATTTGCTCTGGGATAGTAAATTGTAGAGTATCTCTAATCTATCCCATGTCTTCTGAACAAAATTGTTGATCTTTCATAGTAAATTGTAGAGTATCTCCAATCTATCCCATATCTTCTGACAAAATTGTTGATCTTTGTACTTTTAAAAGCTGTCCCATTGTCAGAGATTATTCCTTGCTGTACTCCGAAACGGTAGACAATTTCACTTTTGAAAAATTGTAGGACGTGCTGTGTCAAAACCTCACGTAACGGTACTGCCTCTGCCCATTTGGAGAAGTAATCTGTAGCGGCAAGAATGAACCTGTGCCTTTTAGAAGATAGAGGGTCTATCGGACCTTTTATTTCTATGCCGCCCCAACACTCGAATGGCCACGAGGCAATAGTTGAGTGTAACACATTCGGAAGCTGGTGTAAGACCACCCCATGCACTTGACATTGGTGACATCTTCTGGCGGTATCCACGCAATCGGACATCATTGCTGGCCAATAATATCCAAGTCTTTTAATCTTCATTTTCATTTTTAGTCCCGACTGGTGAGCGCCACACAATCCGGCATGTACTTCTTTGACAATATTTTGTGCCTCGGCTCTGCTTAAACATCGTAGCCACATTTGGTCAAATGATCTTTTGTAAATAACATTTCCCACTAGGGCGTAAGACATGACCCTTTTTGTGATGTGGTGCGCCTCAGACTTGTCATATGGTAGCTTTCCAGTATGCAAATATTCTATTAATGGCTTGCACCAATCTTTGTTGATGTCTGCAACTGTATTTTTTCTTTTCTCATTTCCAAGCTTGTGTACAGTTTCAAAGTCACTACGAGATAAGACTCGTCTTCCTTGCACCGTGACTTTGATGGAATCCTCCGGGGGACACGCCATTTCCTTAGCGAGTTTTTCTAAAGCGTCGGAGAATCCGGTGGAAAGTCACCTCAGAAATCTGCTCCAGGAGCTTCATCGCGTACATATGGTATTCTACTAATCTTGGTTTCAAAATTTTGTATTATCCGGCGACTTGCTGGATGACAAGTTGAGAGTCACCATAAATGACAATGTTTGTTCTCTCCGAGGAATCTGGTAGAAAGTCACCTCAGGAATCTACTCTAGGAGCTTCATCGCGTACAGATGGTATTCTGCTAATCTTGGTTTAAAAATTTTGTATTGTTTGGCGACTTGCTGGATGACAAGTTGAGAGTCACCATAAATGGCAATGTTTGTTATATCCATCGAAATTGCCAATTCCAATCCGGTGATTAAGGCTTCATATTCTGCTTCATTGTTGGTACATGGCTCCGTCAGGTTGTATGAGAACCTCAACATACCCTTATCTGGCATGATAAAGATTAAACCAATCCCTGCCTTGCCTGGTATAACTGTCCCAGATCCTTTGTCTTTCCTGGCTGACGAAGCACCATCGAAGTACATTTCCTAGCATCTCGAACTAGAAAATTCTATCTGTAGTATCTCCTCGTATGGTGACTCACCATTGAGAGAGGACCCAGCTGGCAGTGGGTGTGTAGCGAGAAAATCTGCTAAAATCTGTCACTTGAAAGCACGGAGGGGCACAAAAGTTATATCAAATTGCAATAAAATCATTGACCATCTCGCTAAACATCCGGAGAGTGTTGGTCGGGTCATCAAATACTGCAATAGATTAACTTTCAAAATTAAGGTGATCTTATGAGAAAGCATGTAATGTCTAAGCTTTTGAGCGGCAAAAATTAGTGTCAGACAATATTTCTCAATAAGTGGATACCTTATCTCTGTCGGTATTAAACGACGACGCAAGTAGTAGAGAGCATTTTTTTTCCACCTCATTGACTTGGGCTAAGAGGGATCCAAGAGAGTCATCCAAAGCCGCGATATAAAGTATCAACGGTTTCCCTGGGATAGGGGCTGCCCAAACAGGAGGTGTCATTAATTATTGTTTAACGTCCTCAAAGGCCCGCTGACATTTTTCTTCCCAAATAAATTTGGTGTCCTTTTTAATTAATATCGAGAAAGACTGACACCTACCTAAGAGATTAGAAATAAAGCGTCTCAGATATGCTAACTTCCCCTATAAGGAACGTAGTTGTTTCAAGTTTTTAGGGGGAGGCATTTCTATGATAGCTTTAATCTTATCCGGGTCGATCTCGATTCCCCGATAACGGACAACAAATCCTAGAAATTTCCCGGAGGTGATGCCAAAGGCGCACTTTAGGGATTCATTTTAAGGTCATATCGTCGTAACCGTTAAAACACAATTCTCAAATGGTACAAATGGTCTATTTTTTGTTTACTTTTGATGACCAGATCATCCACGTAGCATTCTACTTGATTGTGAATGAGGTTGTCAAAAATCTTCGTCATTGCATGCTGATATGTCACTCCGGCGTTCTTTAGGCCGAACGACATCACTGTGTAGCAAAAGATTCTAATCGGTGTTCTGAAAGCTGTAAGCGCTGCATCTTTGAGAGCCATCTTGATTTGGTTATACCCCGAGGATCCGTCCATGAAGGAGAAAATCTCATGTGTTGAAGTGATATCCACCATCATTTCTGGTATAGAGTAGAAATTTGTTTTTTGGACATGCCTTGTTCAAATCTTTGAAGTCTACACAAAAATAGATTTGTCTTTTTTTCTTGTGGAAACTCGTCTTTTGGACATGCCTTGTTCAAATCTCTGAAGTTGACACAAATGTGGATCTGTCCATTTTTCTTTTTAACCTGTACAATATTAGCTAACCACATGGGGTACTGCTCTTCTTTAACAAAGTTGGCGTCTATCAAGTTCTTCACCTCGGCGATGACTTGTTGTTCTATTTCGAGGCGCATTCTCCTGAGAGCTTGTTTTACTGGGGTTACATTCTTGTCCACCCCGAGTTTATGGACTGCAACCTCTGCTAACAGTCTTGGCATTTCATCATAGCTCCATGAGAAGCAATCTTTTAATTTTGCTAATAGTTTTACCAGTTCTGCAGACTCTTTGTCTTCAGTAGAGAACTTATAAATGTAGGTCAGGGTCGTTCTTCAGTCCCGAGGTTAATCTCTTTCAATTCATCGACAGTGGATTTAATTTCTTCCTCAAATTTTGGGGGAGCATCTTCTATTGGTTGATCAGTAGAGTAGATTTAATTTCTTCTCTGGCGGAGCATCTTCTATTGGTTGATCAGCAGAGTCATTCTCTATATCGAGACAATCCTCTTCTGACTCACTAGTAACAACCATGCAAAATTCTGGCGAAGCATCTTCAATTGGTTGATGAGCAAAGTCATCATCTATATCAAGACAATCTTTTTCTGACTCACTAGTAACAACCAAGCAAAATTTAGTATCATCGACTGGTCCAACTGTACCAAATCCGAGACCTTCCTTTGAATTGGGAGTTCTTCTTTTAGTATTCCACAATTTTTAAAGAGTTGAAATTTATCTTTTGGCATTTGTTTTGGTAAATTTCCCGATTGAGTTAACTTTTGAACACAAGGCGAGAAGTAACCAAAAGGCAATTCCATAAATTCATTAGAATCAACATCCAAATTTACATGTTTTTCAAGCTCAGTAGATGTAGAAGCACGGTAAAATTTGATCGGCTTTGAACCAACACTACGGACTTCCTTGACCTGACCTTTTGAGGGAAAAGCGGTGTGAGGGTCATAGTATTCACATAGTAGTTTATCTGATCATACATTATTTCATATTCATTCCTCTCTGTATCTTTTAGGTATATCTCGTACTGAGGTTTCTTCTGTTTTGTCATCATTGCCTAATATTCAAAACTGTCTTCATCACCAATGTTGATAGTTGGCCTAGTCTGTTCAATAATTAAATTGATCTCTCCTCGTCCGCGTCCCCGACCTCGACCTCGTGTGCGTGAACTAGAAGAACCTCCACCAACTCGTTGTAGGGGAGTGGTAGAAGGTCGTTGAAGCGGAGTAGTCTGGCCTCCTTTTTATGATCCTTTTGAATCTTTATCTTTGTGCGTCAAAATTTCGCGCGAGAATACAGTCTTCTTTGGAGGTGCGTAGTAGGCAGCAACTTCATGGATACCAACTTCATGCACTGAAAATTGTTGTAGGTCTCCCTTGATACAATTTTCTTGACCATCTTTCTGATATTTAATGCACTGATGTAGGGATGATGGAACCATGTTATGCTCATGAATCCACAGTCGACCCAATAGATCGTTGAAAGAGGTCTTGGCGTCGATGATATGAAATTTAACGGTTGTTACAAGTTCTCCAACCTTTATAAGTAATGAAATTGATCCAAGGGCTCTTTCTCCCATTTAGTTGAATCCTCTTAACATCATCTTATCGGGGATGAGCTCCTGAACGTCGAAGTCCAAATATGCTAACGTCTGTAGAATCATCATGTTAAGAGATGCTCCAGGATCCACTAAAACTCTGGATAACACAAATCTGCCAATGTTGACGGAAAATGTAGAGCCGAAGGTTGTGGTCGGCGGTACCGAGCATCAAGTCTTCATCTGTAAAGGTTACCCCTAACTGTTCTCTCAACGAGCAAACTTCATCTGAGGAGCCAACTAAGCTAAGCAAATTTTTGAATCTAGCAAAGCTGTAACCAGAGATTCTCTCATCTCCTTTGACAGGATCAGAGCGTCGTAGATGCTTAATTGGGCCGGCAACTTCCTAAGATGAGCTAGCACGTTGTAGTCTACTTTGTATGATCCTTCGATTTTATTCTCGTTGTAGTCTACTTTGTAGGGTCCTCCAATTTTATCTTGATTATGTGGTTCTTCCACTGGAATTGTAATATACTTTGTATGATCCTCCGATTTTGTCTTAATTATGTGGTTCTTCCACTGGCAAAGGTGGGGGTATCTCTTCTCGAGTCATTATCTATTTTCCTTTGTCTGCTGGAGTTGTTCTTGGTGGTAACACTTTCCCGCTTCTTAAGTTGACTTCTGTGACTTCTTCTTCTTGAGATATCATTGTTGAATCTTCTGGTGTCTTTTCCTCTTAATCGGAGAGATATAATTTGATGGCGAGCGGTGCACCATGATGCTCGAGAGTTGGTTGTTCGTTATCTGTGTTGTCGTAAGCGATATCATTGATGTTTTCTTTAGACTTGACAACAAGTTCATCAGACTCAAGCACAACTTAACAACAACTTTTTTGTCGGTCTAACAAGGATATTCTTTTACCCAGTGTTCGAGGTGATCCCTCCCGAGACAGTCGTTGGTTGGATTGACTGCTCTGTTTCTCAGAGTACTGTGACGAAGACTGACGATGGTCTTCTGCATATATCTTTATCGGCTGCTTTCCTTTGTCGACAGTTGGGACTACCCCTGATTTCTTTTCGAATACTCTGGTCACCTTATACTTTTCATGTGGCTCCATGTGCTTCATTTCTTCTTGCAGACTGCTGGTTTTACTGAGTAGCTTCTCGAAGGATTTGATGGTGAGTCCCATAAGCATGAAAGCTACTGGCCCATGAATGCTTTTGAGTAGAATCTCAATCACATGGACATTCATGAAATCTTTTTCGAAGTAATCACTGTAATCAAAATCCTCATTGTCACTATCGACCGAAACTCCGTGTTCTCGAGCCAACTCAGAAATCTTGATCCTAATTTTCTCGACTTTTTCCTTAATTATCGATTCCTTGATTGCTTTAAGATCTGGAGGACCTTGATGGAAATCCTCAACTTGATCCTCCATCTCGCTAGCTATTGTCGCGACGATGTCTGATAATTCAGGCACTGGTTTTACTTCTTATCTTGCAGGCTCACTGAACTGTATCGGTGCCATAGCTTCTTTTTCTTTGATAATGATGTCTCAGGATGGGACGTCTTAGTAGAGATATCAGTATGTCGAGGGAAGGTATGATCCCCGTGGTGTAGACCAGCTACAGTGTCAGGTAATCATCTTGTCTTTCTTTCCATGATTGCAGGAATAAATGGTAAACCTCTCAGACCTAGTCTTGACTTAATCGGCCGGCGACCTGAGGTCCTTGTGGTGGTATGATCGGTGGTGACCATAGCAGTATCGACTCGATTTCCCAAACGGAGCCAGACGGGAACACGGGTAGGTGACTTAATAGTCGACCTATGAGATTTTCTAGCGGACTTAATATCCTTCAAAATTTCATTCTTCATATGAGGGGAAATTGCATGTCCCACTCGTTTAAGTAATTCACTAACAGAACATCCTTCTTTTGTGGCAAGCCTTCTGAAGACTGCACTAACTAGGGTGATGGGGCTGAATTTCTTTCCCTTCTAACCATGTCCATGAGGTGATGGTAATGCGGCAGCAATGTTCTGGATACTCTCATATCCATTAGTATCTGTTAGAGGATGGAATCTACTCCCTCGTAGGAGTGGGTAAATTTCTTGTAATACTTCTTCAGCTTGAAGAGGCTCCTCCTCGTCAGGTGTGCTCTCAGGAGTCTGGGCTTTGCTGTCCCTCTGAATTCTCCTATTGCGGTTCCTCCTTTGAGTTCAGGTCAGTGGTTCTGTCCTTGAGCTTGACCCAATCTCAAACATGGGAGGCAGAACAATTAATCCTTGAGCCGAATCTTCGACAATCATCACTTCCTTCCCCTTAGCAGCAGCGGGGATAGCAGGTTTGGCAGGTGTCATGATGGCAGCAGCATTAGCCTTCTTGCCGGCAGGGAAGTCTTGAAGGCAGTTCAAACTGAATTCTCCAGACAGCTCTTGAACTTACAGGGCAGCGAGCTTCATTACCATGAACGGGGCTTTCCCAAGGATAACCTCGTGGTCTTCAAATGCAGCTCCAAACTTGATGGTGGGAGCGACATTATGGGCGTTGCAGTCCGTTGGCAGGTTGCAGGAAAAGGTCAGCGTTGGGTAGGCCATCGCAGCGGGCTTTAAAACAGAAAGTTTTAGGGTTAGCTATATGGCCAAAAACCTCGTAATCCTTAGTGCATGCACTGAAATTAGAGGTTAATCTGTAGACCGGGCGGGTCTTAATTTACAGGTAATTTTAATATCTTTATTTAAAAGGTGTAAAATTAATTAATATTTTAAAGTGCGCGCAGCACAACACGATTTGGTTTAATTTGTGAAGCAGCAAAATAAATGTGAAACGGAGTTGTGAAAAAGTTTAAGACCCAGTGCGAGACCCAATTTGTGGCAGAAAATGCCCAGGTGGAGTTAATCCACCAACACACCTATTAGGGGTC
The DNA here is from genome assembly GCA_002079205.1 of Phalaenopsis hybrid cultivar. NCBI lineage: Eukaryota > Viridiplantae > Streptophyta > Magnoliopsida > Asparagales > Orchidaceae > Phalaenopsis > Phalaenopsis hybrid cultivar. The sequence goes on from JXCR01149035.1 coordinate 170,768, forward strand.
CGACCCCACATGAAAATTTAAAGACTCCTTAATAGCCTTCTGAACCCCTCTGTTCAGAGATGGTTGAACAGCTAGTCCTGAAGTCCAAGGAGTTAGCTGTACTTTCCCAAGGTAGAAATGGGTAAAGTACGCTAAAGGAAGAAGGGTAATTTGGTCCAAGGGGGACATGGACATATTACCGATGTGTAAAGATAATTTTTTTTTATTTGTATGGAGAGAAAAGCTTGTCCTCAGCGGAGTCATCAGAAGCTGTCGGTGTTATTTCGGGTTGGTTTGTGGGGTTGCCTGTAAGATGCTGTCGGTCATCGGAATCGAAATCCCTTCGCCCGTTTCGGAAGGACGTTGAAGTATGAAATCAAACTAACCCCATATTTTTCATAGTTTAAAATGAAAGAGCACTGTACCTCAAATCTTGTATCGATCCCAAAGGATAAACACAAGACTTGAGGATGAGGCTCAATCAAATAAACTAAGGAAAGTATGACGTCTGTTTGGTCTGCGAAACCTTTGTATTTGTCGATAAGTTCCCCTATTTAATATAAAGGATTAAATAGGGTTTATATTCAGCTAGGTTCGGACATGCTTCATATAAGGGCAAGCCGCTATAGTTAATTACATCTTAAATGACCAAAGTCACTTATGAAGACTCTCGATAAAAATCAAGAAAAATTATCTTCAAGAAATTTCAAAGGGTGGGACTCTTCAACGAAATCAAATGTAGAGGTGTGATAGGGGATTGATTCAAATTTGGAACATTTTTTTGTAGAATCCAAAGGAAGAAGAACTAGGGGATGTCATGGATCCAGAGGAGAACCTCGGTGACTTCCGAAGCTATCCTAATGTTTGGCTTCAGTTTTGAGGAGAAATATTTAGGTGTTTCATCCTGCCAATTTTATTAGTTAAGGCTTACATTCGTGTGAAATTATCACATAAATAGCTTGGAAGATGTGAGGGTTTAGGTCTTGATAAATGACAACCTTGGAATCCTAAGACGAGTTAGGGCTTATATTGTATAGCAGGGCTATGCAAAGGCCTAAAGATAAGGTGAGGATTTACGTTACATAAGCANCGGCTTATATTGTATAGTAGGGCTATGCAAAGGCCTAAAGATAAGGTGAGCATTTACGTTGCATAAGCAAGCAACCTCGAAGTCCGTGGCTTTGTTGTTTAAGTCTAAGGAAGGAAGAGTGGTTTAGCTGGGGAAGAAAGGTTTTGCTGTTGAAGATGGTCGTGCTGCCCACCAAGCTAGCTNAGATAAGGTTAGGATTTATGTTGCATGAGCAAGCAACCTCAAAGTCCTATGGCTTTATTGTTTAAGTCTAAGGAAGGAAGATTGGTTTAGCTGGGGAAGACTGGTTTTGCTGTGGAAGATGGCCGTGCTGCCCACCATGCTAGCTCCAAGCTCCTTGCCGCGACAAGTTTGAGTTATCTGGTGTGTNCATACTAGCTCCAAGCTCCTACCGCGACAAGTTTGAATTATCTATTGTGTCAAGTTATAATATCAATTCAGGTGGCCCTATGTTTGAAGTTCTTTAAATTTTACGAGGGCATATTAAAGTTGATGAGAGCAACACCGATTAGGATCCTACGATTCCCTCATTCTGGCATCACTATTTTCTATTGGATTCACTTGGTCCAAACGAACTTACTAAATTCAACTTAAAGAATTCCAAAATTTCATTTAAACAGTGGGAAGCCTCATTAGCAACCGTAGGTTACCTCCTCCGATGGATTCCCAATCATCCGACAGAGACATCTTAATTTAGTTGAAGTTGTGGTTTTGTATGATGTTTGTGATTAAATCTTGAGTTATTTTATATTTTGAATGTTGTGGCGGTGAATTTTATCTTGGTTGGTTTTATTCCTGGTTTTGGGTATGGTTATGATTATGATTAACATGCAAGTTTATGTTGTTTTCATGCACATAGGTAAATGCAAGCATAAAACACGCAAGGAAAAGACAAAAGAAAGACGGTACTATAAAATGTGAAAGCATACTTGGCGAGTCTTCTCGTTCCACCACCTGAAACTTAAAATGCATGTGAGAGCATTTATGAAGAGCATAAAAAGTAAAGCTCTAGGGTGGTTTCCTAACTCTATGTTGTATTTTGTTAAGTCCTTGAAATTTTAAGGATGATTCCTTTAAGCAAAGAATATTAAGTTTTATAGGACTCTGAGGTATCCAACAAGTTAAGAGGGGGAGACATGTCCATGCCTCTCCCTCACCAACTAGTGAAAAGCCTCGAGTCCATTTAAACTAATCATTTAGCTTAATGGTCCATCCTGTAAATATCCTTAATGCTCAGTGAACATCGATGTCTCAATTATCCCTAAGAAAGNATCAAATTAGGTGGCCCTATGGTTGAAGTTCTTTAAATTTTTATGAGGGTATATTAAAGTTTCTTAGAGCGACATCGGTTAGGATCCTACGATTCCTCGTTCCGGGACCACTATTTTCTATTAGATTCACTTAGTCCAAATGAACTTACTAAATTTCAACTTAACGAGTTCCATAATTTCATTTAAACCGTGGGAAGCCTTGTTAGCAACCATAGGTTGCCTCCTCCGAGGGATTCCCGATCATCCGATAGAGACATCTTAATTTAGTGGAAGTTGTGGTTTTGTGTGATGTTTGTGATTAAATTTTGAGTTGTCTTATATTCTAAATGTTGTGGCGGTGAATTTTATCTTGGTTGATTTTAGTTTTAGTTTTGGTTAGGGTTATGTGGCTATCCTGATGATTTTAGTTTTCATGCAGGGTGACATCGTTGTTTAGCATGCAAATTTGTAGGTATAAAAGTACAGTATGAAAGTACAAGAAAGACAATGCTGAAAACTGTAAAAGTGTACCTGGCGAGTCTTCTCGTTCCACCACCTGTTACCGACAATGAAGATCGGGAAAGTTTATAAAGAAAGTGCAATTTTGAATTACTGCATCCAAATGGGACAGCCGATCGACATTGGATCTATAATTGTGAAGTCAATTTTGGGACTGATCGTTCATGGATCAACTTATGGGATTGGACATCCCTCCACAATTTTCTCACTTTGGAGTCAGTTTCAAGTGTCCTATAAAAATTGGGAAAAGGTACTACTACCTTGGAAGCCTTTGGATCCGACTGAAAGATTCCCATTTTTGAAGATGAAAATAACATGGCCATTATAGTAGATCAAGCGTCTCAGAATTCACTGCCCGTTCAACCCTTAGTCCCTGATAAGTCTTTGGTGATTCTGCGCCGAATCAAGAAATTAGAAAAGGAGGTACAAAATGTCATAAATGCATTTTATAATATCTCTGATTTCTTTGATCATCTGGATTGGAAGATGAAAGAACATTTTGAGCACTATTGACATTTAGAAGATAGTTTGATACGACTGATGAGGAGGATGAAATTGATTGTAGAGGATTCTATTGAAGAATTTCATTCTGACCTTTCTACAACCTCTTTGTTCATGTGCAATCAATGGGTGATCTCATAAGAGAATTGAGTACCGAGTCTGAGGATTAGTAGATTTATATTACTACCTATCTGTCTATCTATGTATTTTCATTTGAACTTTGTATTTGCTTTGCTTTAGAATAATGCTTTTAGATCTCTGTATAGTCGAGACTAAGCGTAGGATGTTTTTTTTCCAGCATTTTGAGTGTTGTGGCTTGAATTACGATGCTAAATTAATGTATTGAGGTTGAGAAAATACCAAACTTAGGTGTGTATTTTCAAAGCTAGGGATCATTTTCTAATTTTTTTAAATTTCTTATTTATCAATTTAAACTTGCGGTGCTGACTGTATCCTAGGCAGCTCCAAAAGCACGTGTGATGCACTTTAGTTGGACGCCGCCAACCATGTAGCCACTTACTCGGCCTGCGGTTTATGTAAGGAAATGCAGTTCGGCTTGATCTCCCCCGTCCATCCGATACACGCGCGATCAGACGGCTCCCTATCATTGTCCCCGATAGAGTGATCCCTTGACCGCCCTCACTAAAACCCTAAGATCTCAGCCTAGAATCAACCAAATCACCTTGAAACTGATCCTATGGACTCGTCTAAGTGAGACGAACATATCCATATGACAATCATGCATTTAAATTCATCTTAATTAAATGGAGAATCAAAATAGGCTCGAGAGGAGGAGAGGTTCAATAACTTGGCTCTGAGAAGGGAAGCTTCGATCAGAGAGTCTCAACACATTTGTGGGGTCCAAGGAAGCTAAGGATTAAGCCTCTTGCTATGGTGAAATGTCTAGACCCCAATTCAAACAAGGCCAATTTCAGGTGTTGGTCTAGAGCTAGCTACGGGCTCTGTGGAAGGGGGATTTGATAGGGCTTTAGCTTCTCTCAATGTGGTAAAGGTGTGGGTGAGTTTAATTTGAGATTAGTGGAGTTTAGAGGTGTGGAGAGCTTTTTCCTGTCTCTGACAAGGTTTTGAACTAAAAAATTGGGTTCCAGCAAGGGGATTCAAGGAAATGTGGTGGTTGGGTTGCACTGAGGAGGTCTCAAAGAGGCTTTGGGATCAATTTGGGGAAGTATCTTAGAGGAATTTTTTAACTTTTCCTCCATGGCCGTGGAGGGGAGCATTTTAAAAAAATTGACTTAGGCTTGCAATGGCCGATTGGGGGGTGAAATGTGCTACCTAGGTGGAGGGCAGAGAGACTCTAAGCTTCAATTTGGAATGGGTGGGTGGCCTCTAGGTTTGAATTGGTTTTAATCCCATGGGAGTGGCTCTTGATTTGGTCATTTTTCAGCCACTAGGCTGGCCGACTGGCAAGGCAAGGTGGCTAGGGAGGTCAGGTGAGCCAGAAGAATATGTCACCGTAACTTAATGTGTTTAGGCTTTGTTTTGGCAAAATATCTTAAGCGTAAGCAAATATGACATGAAATCTTTTAATTAGGGGAAATTTGGTTCATGGTCTAGTTTAGGTGGTTTTAAGAGGTTTAGTCTGGTCACTAGGGTCCAACTAATGGATGTGGAGTCATTAATTTGGTGACTTTGGGGTAGTTAGGCCATCTTTAGTGCATGGGTTTAATGTGTGTTCAAGTGAACAAAGCTTGGGTTTGTGCTAAGCTAGCCATGTCAATTGACCCAATTAATTGATCAACATTGTGTAGATGATTGTTATGAAGATTTTTGGTGGAGGGTTGAAGTGATTTTGAGTTCAATTGGTGAGTCAATTTGAAGGATTTTTTAAATTTGGTCAATTTGGGCATGTTGGGTTAGACATTGGTCTATGTTGGGTTAGCCTTATGCTAAGTCCAAATTGAATGGTTCAAATGATCAAGGGAGATGCTGTGAAGATTTTTTATGAAGTGATGGAGTGGAAATTTTGGGGCTAAGACCATCAATTTGGTGAGATTTTGAGACATGGCCAATTTGAAGCAAATTTGGGGCTTTTTGGACTTAGTTGAAATCAAAATGAAATTGAGGCCTCACCAATGCCAATTGAAGGTCAAGCTTTATGTATGGGGATGTTATGAAGGTTTTTTGATGCAAATTGTAGCAAATGGAGTAGGCCATGGGTTCAATTTGGTGGAACCAAGTTATGGGGCCAAAATTGGGGTATTTGATCTAAATCAAAATTGGGTTCAAATGATGGACTAATTGAGCTTGGATTTAGTCTAGATTAGTCACATCAAGAGTGAATTTGAGTTTAGATTTGAAATCAGGAAAAATTGAGACAAAGTTGTTAAACATTTTGAGTGATTTGGGGAAAATATGGGCCTTTAATGGGCAATTTGGGGGGTTTTGATCAAAGATGGCCAAATTGGCCAATTTGGGTCATATGATAGTTGAGAAAAAAATATTGGGAATATTTGGGGGGTTTTGGGAATTTTTGGAATTTTGTAAGGAGGGGTCTATCAGACCTCTTTTGTCTGTGCCCCAATACTTGAATGACCACAAAGCAACGGTTGGATGTAGCACATTCGAAGGTTGGTGCAAGGCCACCCCATGCACTTGACACTGGTGATATTTTCTGGCTGTACCCATGCAGTCGGACATCATTGCCGACCAATAATATCCGAGTCTCTTGATCTTCATTTTTATATTTGGTCCTGATTGATGAGCGCCACACAATCCGGCATGTACTACTTTGACGATAATTCAAGCTTCGGCTTTGCTTAGGCATCGTAGTCACATCTGGTCGAACGATCTTCTGTAGAGGACATCACCAACTAAGGCGTATGACATAGCCCTTATTGTAATGTGTTGTACCTCAGACTTGTCTTCCGGAAACTTTCTAGTATGCAAATATTCTATTATTAGCTTGCATCAATCTTTGTTGATATCCACAAATGCAATGTTTGTTTCTTCTTTTCTGAGATTGTGTAGAGTTTCAAGGTCGATTTGAGACAAAACTTGTCTTCGTTATACTAAGATTTCAATGAAATCCTCCAAGGGACATGCCAGTTCTTTAGCGAGTTTTTCTAGAGCATCTGCATGGTCATTATCTTCCCTAGAAATCTGGTAAAAATTCACGTAAGGGATTTGCTCCAGTAGCTTCATTATGTATCGGTGATATTCTGCTAGCCTTGGTTTCAAAATTGTGTATTGTCCGACGACTTGTTGAATGACGAGTTGAGAGTCACCGTAGATGGTAACGTTTGTTATGTCCATTGAGATTGCCAACTCCAATCTGGTGATTATGGCTTCATATTCTGCTTTGTTGTTGGTGCACGGCTCTGTCAGGTGGTATGAGAACCTCAACATACCCTTATCTGGCGCGATAAAGATTAGACCGATTCCTGCTTTTCCTTGTATGACTGTGCCTGATCCTTTATCTTTTCTGGCTGATGAAGCACCGTTAAAGTACATCTCCCAGCGTTGCGCACTGTATAGGTCCATTTGTAATACTTGCTCATCTGGTAATTTTTTTGTTGAGAGGGGAACCAGCTAGCAGTGGGTGTGTAGCGAGAAAGTCTGCTAGAATCTGTCCCTTGAAAGCACGGAGGGAAACAAAAATTATATTGAATTGCAATGAGATCATTGACCATCTTACTAGATGTATGAAGAGTGTTGGTTGGGTCATCAAATATTGTAATGGGTTAACTTTTGAAATTAGGGTAATCTTATGAGAGAGCATGTAATGTATAAGCTTTTGGGTGGCAAAAATTAACACCAGGCAATGCTTCTCAATAGGTGGATACCTTACTTCCGTCGATATCAAACGACGACTCAAGTAGTAGAGTGCGTTTTCCTTACTTTTGTCATTGACTTGGGCTAAGAGGGCTCTGAGAGAGTCATCTAAGGCCGCTATATAAATTTTCAAAGGTTTCCCGGAGATAAGGCCTATCAAAATAAGAGGTGTCATTAAATATTATTTAACATCCTCAAAAGTCCGCTGTAATTTCTCTTTCCAAATTAATTTGGCGTCCTTTTTAATTATTGTTGAGAAGGGCTGACACGTTCCTTAAAAGCGTCTCAGATTTTCCAACTTCCCCTGGAAGGAATGTAGGTTGTTTAAGGTTTTAGGAGATGACATTTCCAAGATGGCTTTAATCTTATCTGGCTCGATCTTGATGTCCCGATGACGGACAATGAATCCTAAAAACTTCCCAGAGGTAACAACAAAGACACACTTTAAGGGATTCATTTTAAGGTCATATCGTCGAAACCGTTCAAACACGATCCTCAAATGGCATTAATGATCTATTTTTTTTTACTTTTGATGACCAAATCATCCACGTAGCATTATACTTGATTGTGAATGAGGTCGTAAAAACTCTTCATCATTGCACGTTGATATGTTGCTCGAGCGTTCTTTAACCCAGAAGGCATCACTGTGTAGTAGAAAATTCCGATCGGCATTCTGAAAGCTGTAAGTGCTGCATCCTAGAGAGCCATTTTGATTTGGTTGAATCCCGATGATTCATCCATGAAAGAGAAGATTTCATGTGTAGAAGTGATATCCACCATCATTTCTGGTATTGGTAGTGGAAACTCGTCTTTCGGACATGTTTTGTTTAGATCTCTGAAGTCAACGCAAACATGGATTTGTCAATTTTTCTTTTTGATAGGTACGATATTGGCTAACCACGTGAGGTATTGGTCCTCCTGTACAAAGTTAGCGTCTATTAATTTTTTTACCTCGGCAATGACTTGTTGCTCTATTTCAAGGCTCATTCTTCTTGGAGCTTTTTTACTTGTGTTATATTTTTGTCCACCTCAAGTTTATGAACCCCAACCTCTGCTGACAGTCCTGACATTTCGTCATAACTCCATGTGAAGCAATCTTTAAGTTATGTTAGCAATTTGATCAACCTTTGAGATTCTTCAACTTATAAAAGTAGGTTGGGGTTTCATTTCAGTCCTGAGGTTAATTTCTTTCAACTCATCAACTGTTGATTTAATTTCCTCTTCAAATTCTGGCGGAGCCCTTCTATTAGCTGATCAGTAGAGTCATTCTCTACATCGAGGTAATCCTCTCCTGATTCACTAGTAACAACCATACAAAATTCTGAATCATCGACTGGTCCAACTGTACCAAATCCGAGACCCTCTTTTGAGTTGGGAGTTTGACTATTAACACGCAATAACTTTTTAAAAATTTGTAATTTGTCTTTTGGCATTTGCTTCGGTAAGTGTTCTTGTTGAATTAACTTTTGCACACAAGGCGAAATAACCAAAAGGCAATTCCATTAATTTATTAGGATCATCATCCAAATTTACATGATTTTCAAGATTAGTAGAGGTAGAGGCATGGTAAAATTTGATCGGCTTTAAACCAACAATACGGACTTCCTTGACCTCTAAACACTCGACCTTTTGAGGTAGGATCGGAGCAAGGATCATAGTATTCACATAGTGGTTTATCCGATCATACATCGTCTCATATTCGCTATTCTTAGCATCTTCTAAGGATACATAGTATTAAGGTTTTCTCTATTTTATCATCATTATCTCATCTTCAGAACTATCTTTATCACCGATGTTGATGGTTGACCTAGTCCGTTCAACGACTAAGTTGGTTCTTGCTCGTTCACGTCTCCAGCCTCGACCTCGAGTGCACGAACTAAAAGAACCTCCACCAACTTGTTGTAGAAGAGTAGTGAAAGATCGCTGAAGCGGAGTTGAATGGCCCTACCATTGTACTTCTTCTGAAACTTTACTTTTGTTTGTTGCAATTTCACGAGAGAAGATAATTTTCTTTGGAGGCGCGTAATATGCTGCATCTTCTTGAATGCCAATTTCATGAACTGAAAACAGTTGTAGATCTCCTTTGATGCAATGTTCTTCTCCTTATTTGTAGTACTTGATGCACTGGTGTAGAGATGATGGAACCATGTTGTGTTCATGAAAATATGTTCAACAAAGCAGAGCGTTGAAAGAGGTCTCGACGTCGATGATATGAAATATGGCAGTTTTTGCTAGTTTTCCAACCTTCATAAATAATGTAATTGTTCTAAGGGCTCTCTCTCCATTATGGTTGAATCCTCTTAGCATTATTTTATCAGTTATAAGCTTTTCAGCTTTAATGTCCAAATAAGCCAATGTTCGTAGACTCATCAAGTTGAGTGATGCGTCAAACCCTAGCCTAAGGCTAATGGGTTTAGGGGACCACCTACATGAGTCTCCCAAAAATATCAAGGGACCAAAGCCAAGAAATTTAAGTTTCGGATAATGAGTGATTGTGAGTGCAAGTATGTACCTTAAGCCCTGGACCAACACCCAGGGTCAACCTGAAGGTCCAACCCTCCTATAGGTGACTCATCTCGAGTTCCCCCATAGTGCCCCACCTACTAAGTGCTATAGGTTAGGACCAATATGTGGAACTTCTAATGGTGAGGGTTCCTTATTTAGTTTTCTAAGAATAGTCAATAGGAAATTCCTATGACTATACCTTAGGCTACTAAAGAGGAAAAACTAAACCTCAACCAAAATTGAGGTCAATAGTCTATCAGACCTATTATGTCCGTGCCCGAATACTCGAATGGACACGAAGCAACTATTGGGTGTAGCACATTCGGAGGTTGGTGCAAGGGCACCCCATGCACTTGACACTAGTGACATTTTATGGCTATATCCATGTGGTCGGACATCATTGCCGGCCAATAATATCCATATCTCTTGATCTTCATTTTTATTTTTGATTCTGATTGGTGAGCGCCACACAATCTGACCTGTACTTCTTTGAAGATATTTCAAGCTTCGGCTTTACTTAGGTATCGTAGCCACATCTGGTCGAACGATCTTCTGTAGAGGCATCACCAGCCAAGGCGTATGACATAGCCCTTATTGTAATGTGAAGTGCCTTAGACTTGTCTTCCGACAACTTTCTAGTATACAAATATTCTATTATTGGCTTGTGTCAATCTTCGTTGATATCCGCAAATGCAATTGTTATTTCGTCTTTTCTGAGCTTGTGTAGAGTTTCAAGGTCAATTTGAGACAAAACTTGTCTTCGTTCTATAAGATTTCAATGGAATCCTCTGAGGGACATGCCAGTTCTGCTGGAGCATCTGCATGGGCATTATCTCCCTTAGGAATCTGGTAGAAATTCACGTAAAGGATTTGCTCCAGTAGCTTCATTGCATATTTGTGATATTCTGCTAGTCTTGGTTTGAGAATTGTGTACTATCCGATGACTTGTTGAATGACGAGTTGAGAGTCACCGTAGATGACAAAGTTTGTTATGTCATTGAGATTGCCAACTCTAATTCGGTGATTATGGCTTCATATTCTGCTTTGTTGTTGGTGCACGACTCTGTCAGGTGGTATGAGAACCTCAACATACCCTTATCTGGCATGATAAAGATTAGACTGATTCCTGTTATGCCTACTATGACTGTGTATGATCCTTAAAGTACATCTCCCAGCATTGCGCACTGTATAATTCCATTTCTAATACTTGCTCATCTGGTAATTTGTCAATGGGAGGGGAATCAGCTAGCAGTGGATGTGCAGCGAGAAAGTCTGCTAGAATCCGTCCCTTGATAGCACGGAGGGGAACAAAAATTACATTGAATATCTTGCTAGATGTCTGGAGAGTGTTGGTTGGGTCATCGAAATTTTATAATGGGTTAACTTTTGAAATTAGGGTAATCTTATGAGAGATCATGTAATGTCTAAGCTTTTGGGTGGCGAAAATTAATGCCAGACAATGCTTCTCAGTAGGCGGATACCTTACTTCCATCGATATCAAACGATGATTCAAGTAGTAGAGTATGTTTTCTTTACCCTCGTCATTGACTTGGGCTAAGAGAGCTCCAAGAGAGTCATCTAAGGTCGCGGTATAAATTATCAAATGTTTCCTTGAGATAGGGCCTATCAAAATAGGATTTGTCATTATATATTGTTTAACGTCTTCAAAAGCCCGCTGAAATTTCTCTTCCCAAATGAATTTGGCATCCTTTTTAATTATTGTCGAGAAGGGCTGACACCTTCCTAAGAGATTAGAAATAAAGCGTCTCAGATTTGCCAACTTCTCCTGGAAGGAACGTAATTGGTTTAAGGTTTTAGGAGGAGGCATTTCCAAGATAGCTTTAATATTACCTGGCTCGATCTCAATGTCCCGATGACGGACAATGAATCCTAGAAACTTCCCAGAGGTAACACCAAAGGCACACTTTAAGGGATTCATTTTAAGGTCATATCATCGTAACCGTCTAAACACGATACTCAAATCACACAAATGGTCTATTTTTTGTTTACTTTTGATGACCAAATCATCCACGTAGCATTCTAACTGATTATGAATGAAGTCGTAAAAAATCTTTGTCATTGCACGTTGATATGTTGCTCCAGCGTTCTTTAACCCAGAAGGCATCACTGTGTAGTGGAAAATTTTGATCGGCATTCTAAAGGTTGTAAGTGCTGCATCCTAGGGAGCCATCTTGATTTGGTTGAATCCAAATGATCCGTTCATGAAAGAGAAGATTTCATTTGTAGAAGTGATATCCACCATCATTTCTTGTATTGGTAGTGGAAACTCGTCTTCTGGACATGATTTGTTTAGATCTCTGAAGTCAACGCAAACACAGATTTTTCCATTTTTCTTTTTGACAGGTACAATATTGGCTAATCACGTGAGGTATTGCTCTTCTTGCACAAAGTTAGCGTCTATTAATTTCCTTACCTTGACGATGACTTGTTGTTCTATTTTGAGGCTCATTCTTTTTGGAACTTATTTTACTGGTGTTATATTTTTGTCCACCTCGGGTTTATGAACCGCAACCTCTACTGACAGTCCTGACATTTCTTCATAACTCCATGCAAAGCAATCTTTAAATTTTGTTAGCAATTTGATTAACTGTAGAGATTCTTCAACTTATAAAAGTAGGTCAGGGTTTCTCTTCAGTCCCGAGGTTGATTTCCTACAACTCATTAACTGCTGATTTAATTTCCTCTTCAAATTCTGGCATAGCCTCTTCTATTAGTTGATCAGTAGATTCATCCTCTATATTGACGCAATCCTCTCCTGATTCACTAGTAACAACCATACAAAATTCTGAATCATCGACTGGTTTGACTGTACCAAATTGGAGACCCTCTTTTGAGTTGGGAGTTTGACTTTTAACACACAATAACTTTTTAAAAAGTTTTAATTTATCTTTTGTCCATTGCTTCGGTAAGTTTCCTTGTTGAATTAACTTTTGTACACAAGGAAAAAAGTAACCAAAAGGCAATTCCATTAATTTATTAGGATCATCATCCAAATTTACATGATTTTCAAGATTAGTAGAGGTAGAAGAATGGTAAACGACTTTAAACCAACACTAAGACTTCCTTGACCTCTAAACACTTGAACTTTTGAGGGAGGATCAGAGCAAGGGTCATAGTATTCACATAGTGGTTTATCCGATCATACATTGGCTCATATTCACTTTTCTCGGCATCTTCTAAGGATATCTCGCATTGAGGTTTTCTCTATTTTATCATCATTATTTCATCTTCAGAACTACCTTCATCATCAATGTTGATGGTTGACCTAGTCCGTTCAACAACTAAGTTAGTTCTTGCTCGACCATGTCTCCAGCCTCGACCTTGGGTGTGTGAACTAAAAGAACCTCCACCAACTTTTTGTAAAAGAGTAGTGGAAGATCGCTGAAGCGGAGTTGAATGGCCCTACCATTGTGCTTCTTCTGGAACTTTACTTTTGTTTGTTGCAATTTTGCGAGAGAAGACAATTTTCTTTGGCGGCTCGTAGTAGGCAGCATCTTCATGAATGCCAACTTCATGAACTGAAAATGGTTGTAGATCTCCTTTGATACAATGTTCTTGTCCTTTTTTGTAGTACTTGATGTGCTGATGTAGAGATGATGGAACCATGTTGTGTTCATGAATCCATGGTCGACCAAGTAGAGCGTTGAAAGAGGTCTCAACGTCGATGATATGATATATGACGGTTTTTGCTAGTTCTCTAACCTTCATAAATAATGTAATCGATCTAAGGGCACTCTCTCCATTATTGTTTAATCCTCTTAGCATTATTTTATCGACCGTAAGCTCTTGATCTTCAATGTCCAAATAGGCCAATGTTCGTAGACTCATCAAGTTGAGTGATGCGCCAGGATCTACTAAAACTCTGAACAAAACAAATCTAACGATGTTAACAGATATGTAGAGTGGTCGGTTGTACTGAGCAGCAAATCTTGATCAGTGAAGTTCACCCTAGGCTATTCTTTAAATGAGCAAACTTCATCTGAGGATGTGCTGGCCAACTGAGCTAAGCAAATCTTTATGTCGAGCAAGGCTGTAACCAAAGACTCTCTCATCTCCTTTGACAGAATTAGAGCGTCGTAGATGCTTAATCTACCCGGTAGCTTCCTAAGATGAGCTAGCACGTTATAATCCACTTTTTATGGTCCTCCAATTTTCACTTGGTTGTGTGGTTCTTCCACTGGTGGAGGTGGGGGTAGTTCTTCTCGAGTTATTATTTGTTTTCCTTTATCCACAGGAGTTGTTCTCGGGGGTAACACTTTCCCGCTCCTCAAGTTTATTTATGTAATTTCTTATTCTTGAGGTACCATTGTTTAATTTTTTGGTATTTATTCTTTGTCAGAAAGAGCTAAGTCGATGGCAAGCAGTGCACCGTGGTGCTCGAGGATTGGCTCCTCACTCCCGGTGCTGTCTTAGCTCTTATCATTGATGTCTTCTTCGGTCTTGTTAGCGAGTTCGCTAGACTCAAGTATCATTTGAGGATCGTTTTGGGAATCAAGATCCTAGTTAAATTGGTCATAATCGTTACGTCATTTCTAGAAACAGTTAAATTATAGCCAAAATCATGATCATTATATTCATTAGACCCCAGACGGGCAAAAAGATAATCATACAAAGTCAGAAGTTCGAGGATTTTCTTCCCTAAATCCGAGACAACCAATCTAGTAGAGGCAACCCCTTTCCTACCCCTCGTGCTATCAATCTTGGTTGTAGTGTTCTTCTTCTTCTTTGTCTTTGACGGTGATGACTCTTGTGGTGAAATCTTCATCTCAGACTTGTCAGGCTGAAGACTCTGAACGGAAGTTTGTTTTGACGCATTCTGGATTTGGTTCAATTTTTTCTTAGATGATTTGCTCCAGACCACACTCCATCCATCTCCAGTGTATGTGGAAGGTTGTTTCGATGAATTTAGGATTTGATTTAGGACCCTCCTGAGTTTGTCTCAAGTCGTACTCCATCCATCTTCTCCAGTATATGGATCAAACGAAGAAATTGGCTCAGCCGTAATCATATTTATGGAACCCTTTTCAGGTTCTTTTAAATATTCATTTGGAATCGTTATATTTCCTTATTTGAGATTTTTCTCAAGCCAATCCTTCAAGATGAAGCATTCTTCTATAGTGTGTCCAAGTAATCGGTGATACAGACAATAATTTGGTTGATCTTTCGTGTCAACTTCCTCGGGCTTCTTTGGCTCTGGTAGTTTTAACTCAGGCTTCTTCATCAGACTTTTGAGCATTTTGGATACGAATTCATCTTTGAAAGAATACACCATTTTCTGTCATTCTGCCAGAGATATTCTCTTATTCTGAGATGACCCTCTTTGAGGATGTAGCTGGTTGGACTGGCTATTCTGTTTCTAAGCCTGGTGTGATGAAGACTGACGAGGATTTTCTGCATATATCTTTATTGGTTGTTTTCTTTCGTCGATTGTGACTACTGTTCCTGACTTCTTTTCAAATACTCTGGTTGCCTTGGACTTCTCATGTGAATCCATATGTTTGATTTCTTCTTGAAGACTGCTGGCTTTACTGAGTAGTTTCTCGAAGGATTTGATGGTGAGTCCCTTAAGCATGAAAGCTACTAGGTCGTGAATGCTTTGAGTAAGATATTAATCACATGATGTTCCTATAGCTGAGGTTCACATTTCATGCTAAGGTTTCTCCACCTCAAAATGTAGTCTACCAAAGTCTCATTGGGCTTTTTCTTTTCCATCATGAGCTCTCCTATAGACACATGATGTTGCGTTCCGGTGAATCTCTTCACAAATAATTGTTTCAGCTCGGCAAATGTCTTTACTGATCCGTTGGGTAAATCAACATACAAATCGTAGGTGATTCTTGACAAGCTGCTGACAAACTATTGGAAGAGTAAAGCCTTGCTATTCCTTGTGTTGCCACAACTGGCTCGGAAATGTGCTATATGTTATGTGGGATTTCAAGTCCCATCAAATATTTTAAAGTTTGGGGCCACGAAACCCTTGGGGAAGGGTACTGCATTGTTGCCTCACTTTTGGTTGAGGTTTAGTTATTCGCTTTTAGTAGCCTAAGGTCTAGCCATAAGATTTTCCTAATGACTATTCTTAGAAAACTAGACATGGAACTCTCACCATTAGAAATTCTACCCTCTTCTTTACTCAACTTGAAGTTCCACATGTTGGTCTCAACCTCTAGCATTTAGTCGGTGGGATCACTATGGGGAAAACTCAAGATGAGTCACCCTTAGGACTGTTGGACCTGAAAGTTAACCTTGGGTGTTGGTCTAGAGCTAAGGCACTCACTACACTAATCTACACTCATATACACCCACATTCACTCACAACCCTAAACTCAAATTTCTTGCCTAGATCCCTTGATCTTTTGGGGCACTCATGTAGATGGTCCCCTAAACCTACTAGCCCTAGGGCTATGTATTGGCTAAGACCACTACGTAGAGGACCCAAAATGGGGTTTCCATTGGTACATGGCATGTTGGGGATGATTGGTACCTCAACTCTACCAAAATACCCATCTTGGCCTTTTACCCCTAAAACACCCCCAAATTACCAAAATACCCCTCTTGGACCCAAAATTCCAAAAAATCCAAAAATTCCTAGAAAATACTAATAAATCCCAAATATTTCCAATTTTTTTTCTCTCTACTACTACATCACCCAATTTGGCCAATTTGACCATCTTTAACTAAAACCCCCAAATTTGCCTTTAAGGGCCCAAATTCCCCAAATTCAATTTAAATGTCCATCAATTTGACCTCAATTGACCTCAATTTCAATCCTAAACTCAAATTAACTTTTGATATGATCAAATTAAACCAATTTTTTTTCTCTCTACTACCACATCACCCAATTTGGCCAATTTGACCATCTTTAACTAAAACCCCCAAATTTGCCTTTAAGGGCCCAAATTCCCCAAATTCAATTTAAATGTCCATCAATTTGACCTCAATTGACCTCAATTTCAATCCTAAACTCAAATTAACTTTTGATATGATCAAATTAAACCAAATCCAATCTCAATTGGTCCATGATTTGAACCGAATTTTGAGTTAGGTTAAAGCCCCAATTTTGACCATGTGACCTAATCTCACCAAATTGAACCCATAACCTAGTTAATTGCCCCCAATTAATGTTGAAAAATCTTGATAAAATTCCTTTACATCACAATAAACCATAAATTGACCTTGGTGAAGTCTCATATCCATTTGATTTTGGCCTAAATCCAAAATTCCCAAATTTAGCCCCAAATTTGCTAAGTCACCAAATTTCAGCCAATTGATTGCCTTAACCTCCAAATTGACATCCAATTCAGGTTGAAAACTCTTCATGAGGTCCCTATTGACCATTTACAATAATAAATTTGGACTTATCCCAAGGCTAACCCAAGCTCGACCCAAGCCTAGCCCAACATAACCAAATTGATTAAGGTTCAAAATTCCCTCAAATTGACCCTTCAATTGAGCTCAACCACTTCCATTCTTCACCAAAGTTTTTTTGTGTGATCATATACACCAAATTCAATATTTATTTGAGCAAATTGACATGGCTAGCCTAGCCCAAACCCAAGTTTTGGTCATTTGCACCCACTTGGACCGATGCACTAAATGTGACATAACCACCCTAAAGTCACCAAATTAACTCCACCCCAGCCATTAGTTGGATTGAATGACCAGTCGAAACACCATGAAACCACCTAAATCAAGCCATGGACTAGAGGTCCCCAAAATTAAGGGATATTATTTCCAAATATGCACATGCTTAAGATATCTTTGCCAAATCAAAGCACATTTGCATTAAATTGTTGTGATGCATTCCTCTGGGTTCCCTGAGCTCCAAGCCACCCTCCCCTGGCCGGTTGACCAGCCTAGTGGCCGAAAAAGCTCAAAACCTAGAGCCACCCCCATGGCACCTCACCCAAATAAAACCTAGAGGCCAGCTCATCCAAACAAACATGAAGAGCTCCTCTGCCCTCCACCTAAGCACCACAATGCACCCAAACTTGTGCCCTGAGAGCGCACAATGACAATTTTTATAAAAACTCACCTCCCACGGCCATGGGAGGTGTGCTGAAATTTTCTTAGAGAGGCCTCTCCAAACTTCACACACAGCTTCCCTAAGATCCCCTTAGTGCATTCCAACCATTTTCTTTCACCAATTCCCATTGTCGGAGCTCAATTTTGAGCTTGAAACCTTGCTGGAAACTAGAACAGAACCTAATACACCTCCACAGTCCACTAAACTCAAATTAACTTCACCTACACCTTCACAAAAGTGAAAGAAGCCAAAACCCCATAAAATCCCCCTCCCACAGAGCCTCTATCATAGCTCTAGACCAACACCCAAATCCGACCATGATTGAATTCTTACTTAGGCCTTACACTAAGACTAGGGACTCAGTCCCTAGCCTCCTTGGACCCCAACGAATGTGTCAAACCCCTCTTATCAAAGCTTCACTTGTCAGAGCAAAGGTATAAAACCTCACCTCATCTCGAGCCTATTTCGATTCTCCATTTAATTAAGCTTAATTTAATTGCATGATTACCGTATGTATATGTTCGTCTCACTTAGATGAGTCCATAGGATCAAACCCGAGGTGATTTGGTTGAGTCTAGGCTAAGATCTTAAGGTTTTAGTGTGGACGGTCACAGGATCATTCTATCGGGGATGATGACTGTGAGCCGTTTGATTGAGCGTGTATCAAATGAACGGAGGAGATGGAGTCGGATGACGCTTCGGGACATAAACCGCGAGCCGAGTCAGCAGCTATGTGGATGGCGGCGTCCAACCAGAGCGCGCCCCGCATGCCTTAGGAGCTGTCTAGAATCTAGTCAGCACGCGCGGTTTAAATAGATAAATAGGGCTTTTTCTTATTTATTGAAATACCCTTAACTTAGAAAATTCCTAACTTTGTGTAGAAAAATCACAAAAATAAAATAAAAATACCGTCTTGCTTAGTGAACAGAGGAAAAGTATGGGGAATAAATTTCAAGACCATTTTATGCATATTTTATTTTTAATTAGTTAAACACTGTTTTGAATCATTTTATTCTCCATTCATATTGGCACATGACTTTGGCTTGAAATTTTGGCATGTTGTAGCCTCTGTCAAGAGAAATATCCTCTGTTTTTTCCAAAGTCAGAGGAGGTTCCTATACAAAGATCCATATTTTTCAAGTTATTCCACAATATTTCTTTAAAATAATCGTGGAAATTAGCATATTGATTAGAAAATCCTAAGAAAATTTTGGAAGGTCCACAATGAGTAGAGAAACCTTTGGAAATAATTTCATGGGTGAGTTCATTTAAAATACCCTTAAATTTTACAAACACCAAATCACTAAGATAATTAATTTTGAAAATATAAACACTTAAACGACTTGATTTTTGATCTCCACTGTGGTTTATAATCTAGAAAACTCATCATAAAAATTTCAAAATATTTTCAGTTCATTTGATAACTTAAGTTGATTTTTAAAGATAAATATCACTTTTGACACTTAAATAATTTTTAAAAATCAAAATAAAACTAAAAAAATTATGAAACTTAGTTCTTAGAGTTCTCTGTGATCATGGATACTTCATAAAAACCACAAAAAAAAAAATAAAACTCATGGAAATGTTCTAAATTGCTTCCTAATCACTTAGGAACAATTAGAATATTTTCCCTCGTTTTCTAAATAAAGATATTGAATTTCAAAGCTTAAACATAAATTTTAAAGGCTAAAAATGAGTTTTCACTAAAATAATTCCAATAAATTAAAAAAAATCAAAAAATTGTAGAATTTGCTCCTATGAGTTCTCTAACCTCAGCGAGATTTTTGGAAGGCACAAAACTTAATTTTCATCATTTAAAATATTTTATTTTTATTAAATAACCCAGAATTTAAAATAATTCTGATAAATCACAGAGAATTTAAAAAATTATGAAATTTGGTCCAAAAGCATCTCTAGTCTAATTCTACCTCTAGTAACAATTTCAAGCGATTAGAATTTACCTTCGTCAATTTTGGAATTTTCTTTGAAAAATCCTATTTTTGCATTAAAATAATTATATAAATTAAATTAAATTTTAAAAATAACATTTTCTTCTCTGATGTCTTAATTGACCCATAAATGAGGTAGGATAAAAATTTCAAAGTCATTTGAATTGAATTTGACAAATTATGAGGTGTTAGAGCCTTAGGGGCAAATGTGTAATTTTGGAAATTTAGCCTTAATTAACATTTAGGCTTATGTCAAGGAGGGAAATGGGTAACCTCTCATCTTAATCAATTTATTTGATGCTTGAAACACAAGCGGTCAATTGGTAGAAACCAATTCCACTTTCTTAATTAAGTTAATAAATTTCTAAATCATTAAAAATTTGGAAGTTTATTAAAATTAAATGATCCTGGACTTAGGTGTATGACTTTTGAAGTCAATAATTATTCAATTTAATAACCCTATTTTGATTGTCAAATAAAATGCAAATCATGAATCATCACCATTTAAGGTTTAATCCTTTTCAAAACTAATTAAGACACTCACCTAGGCCTTAAGGGCTTAGTGGTGACTTAGTCAAAAAAAATGACTAAAAGAGGATTAGAGAAATAAACATAACAAAATCAAACATCCTTGAAACATCTAATTAAACAAGGATTAGAGAAATAAACATAATTATATCAAACATCCTTGGAACACCACTAAGCCCAATTATTAAATGAGGATTAGAGAAATAAACATAGTTAAATCAAATATCTTTGAAACACCACTAAACCCAATTAGGATTAAAAATTTGGCTAAATGTTCAAATTACACTAACTTCCCCTTCAAGAGAATTCACTCACAAAATTTTCAAATTAAAGGATAAATGATAATTACCCCTTTCTTAGGGATAATTGAGACTTAAATGTTCACTGAGCATTAAGGGTATTTATAGGATGAATTTCTAAGCAACATAATAAGTTTAAAAGGAACTCAGGATTTTCCACCAGGCAGCGAGAAAGTAGCATGAACCTGCTTCTTTCTCTAGATCTGTTGGACATCTCAAAGATCTACTAAACTTAATATATCTTTCTTGATAAAGTCATCCTAATTAAACTTCTAAGGACCAACCAAGATATGACATAAGGTTAGGAAAATTATCAAAACTCTACTTTTCCTACTCTTCATAAATGCCCTCACATGCATTTTTAAGTTTCAAGTTGTGGAATGAGAAGACTGGCCAGGTACGCTTTTACAGTTTATAATACCGTCTTTCTTCTGCCTTTTCCTTACATGTTTCATGCTTCCCTATATAAACTTTCATGTTAACCATAACCATAACCCGAAACCAAAATTAAAATCAACCAAGATAAAACTCATCGCCACAACATTAAAATATAAAACAAACTCAAAATTTAATCACAAACATCACACAAAACTTCAACTTAAACTAAATTAAGATGTCTCTATCAGATGATCGGGAATCCCTCGGAGGAGGTAAACTACGGTTGCTAACGAGGCTTCCCATGGATTAAATGAAGTTATGGAACTCATTAAGTTGAGTTTAGTAAGTTCATTTGGACTAAATGAATCCAATAGAAAGTAATGGTGCTGGAACGAGGGAACCGTAGGATCCTAACCGGTGTCGCTCTAATAAACTTTAATATGCCCTCATATGCCTGAACGAGGGAACCGTAGGATCCTAACCGGTGTCGCTCTAATCAACTTTAATATGCCCTCATACCGGAACGTGGGAACCGTAGGATCCTAACCGGTGTCGCTCTAATCAACTTTAATATGCCCTCATAAAATTTAAGGTACCGTAGGATCCTAACCGGTGTCGCTCTAATCAACTTTAATATGCCCTCATAAAATTTAGAGAGAACCGTAGGATCCTAACCGGTGTCGCTCTAATCAACTTTAATATGCTCTCATAAAATTTATAATTTCAACCATAGGGCCACTTGATTTGACATTATAACTTGACACACTAGAAAACTCGAACTCTTCACAGCAAGGAGCTAGCATGGTGGGCAGCACTGTCATCTTCAACAACAAATCCTGTCTTCCCCAACTAAACCAATCTTCTTTCCTTAGACTTAAACAACAAAGCCATAGGACTTCGAGGTTGCTTGCTTATGCAACGTAAATCCTCACCTTATCTTTAGGCCTTTATAACCCTGCTATATAATATAAGCCCTAACTCATCTTAGGATTTCGAGGTTGTGTTTGTCACGACCTAGATCCTCATATCTTCCAAGCTATTTGCGTGATCTTTTCACATGAATGTAAGCTCTAACTAATAAAATTGGTAGGATAAAGTACCTAAATATTTCTCCTCAAAACTGAAGCCAAACATTAGGATAACTTGAGAAGTCACCAGGGTTCTCTTCTGGATCTATGACATCGCCTAGTTCATCCTCCTTTGGAGTCTACAATAAAATTTTCCAAATTTGAACCAAATCACCTTCACACCTCTACGTCTGATTTCTTTGAAAAGTCCTACCCTTTGAAATTTCTTGAAGATAATATTTCTTGAGTTTTATCGAGAGTCTTCTTAGGTGACTTTGGTCATTTAAGATGTAATTAACTATAGGGGCTTACCCTTATATGAAGCATGTCCGAACCCAGCTTAATATAAACCCTATTTAATCTTTTATATTAAATACGAGTCTTCTTAAGTGACTTTGGTCATTTAGGATGTAATTAACTATAGGGGCTTTCCCTTATATTTCTTAGGTGACTTTGGTCATTTAAGATGTAATTAACTATATGGGCTTGCCCTTATAGGAAGCCGGTGACTTTGGTCATTTAAGATGTAATTAACTATAGGGGCTTGCCCTTATAGGAAGCATGTATGAACCCAGCTTACTATAAACCTCATTTAATCCTTTATATTAAATAGGGGAACTTGTCGGAAAATAAAAAGGTTTCGCAGACCAAATGGACGTCATACTTTCCTTAGTTTATTTGATCGAGCCTCATTCTCAAGTCTTGTATTTATCCTTTGGGATAGATATAGGATTTGAGCTACAATGCTCTTTAATTTTAAATTATGAAAAATATGGGGTGAGTTTGATTTCATATTTCAACGTCCGTTCGAAGCGGGTGACGGGATTTCGATTCCGGTGACCGACAGCTTCTTACGGGCAACTCCACTCCAACCCCAAAATAACGCCGACAGCTTCTGGCGGCTCCGCTGAGGATGTGCTTTTCTCTCCATACAAATCAAGAAATATTATTTTCACACATTAATAATGTGTCCATGTCCCTCTTGGACCAAATTACCCTTCTTCCGTTGAACTCGTTTCTGTCATGGGAAAGTACAACCAACTCCTTGGACTTCAGGACTAGCTGTTCAACCATCTTTAAACAGAGGGGTTCAGAAGGCCATTAAGGAATCTTAAAATTTGTATATGGGGTTGAATCCCCAATAGGTGTGTCGGTGGACTAATTTTACCCGGGCATTCTTTGCCACTAATTGGGTCCCGCACTGGGTCCTAAAATTTCTTCACATCTCCCTTCCAAATTTGATTTGCTATTTCGTAAATTAAACCAAATCATGTTGTGTTGTGCGCGCTTTGAAATTTTCTTTTATTAATTAAGTTTTACACCTTTTTAAACAAAGATGTTAAAAAATACCCATAAATTAAGACACGCCCGGTCTACAGATCAGCCTCTATTTTCAGTGCTTGCACTAAAGATTACGAGGTTTTTTGGACATATAGCTAACCCTAAAACTTTCTGTTTTAAAGCCCACTGCAATGGCCTACCTAATGCTGACCTTTTTCTGTAATCTGCCAACGGACTGCAACACCCGTAACTTTGCTCCCACCATCAAATTCAGAGTTGGATTTGAAGATCTCGAGGTCATCCTCGGGAAAGCCCCATTCGTGGTAATGAAGATCGCTGCTCTAAAAATGCAAGAACCGTCTGCAGAATTTAGTTTGAATTGCCTTCAGGACTTCTCTGCCTGCAAGAAGGCTAAAGCTACTATTGTCGTGACACCCGTTAAACCTACTATCCCCATTGCTGCTAAGGGAAAAGAAGTGATGGTCGTTGAAGACCCAACTGAGGGATTAACTTTCCCATCACCCGTGTTTGAAATCGGGTCAAGCTCAAGGACTGTACCACTAATCCAAACTTAGAGGAGGAACAGTAATAGAAGATTTCAGAGGGCCATCAAAGCCCAGACTCCTCAGAACACACCCGTTGAGAAGGAGCCTCATCGAATTGAGAGGTGTTACCAGAAATTTATCCACAACTACGAGGGAGTAGATTCCATCCTCTGACAGATACTGATGGATATGAGGTATCTGAAAGATTGCTATCGCATTAACATCACTCCATGGACACAGTGAGGAGAGAAAGAAATTCATTCCCATCACCCGAGTTATTTAACTCTTTAGAAGGCTTGCTACTGAAGAAGGATGTTATGTTAGTGAGTTACTTAAATAACTGGGACATGCGATTTCCCCTAGTATGAAAGAAGAAATTTTGAAGGATGTTAAGTCCTTTAGAAAGTCTCACATGTTGACTGAAAAGTCACCTACCCGTATTCCCATCTGGTTCCGTTTGGGAAACCGAGTTGATACTACTATAGTCACCACCGATAGTACCACCACCAGGACCGCAGGTCGCCGACCGATTAAGTTGAGACTGGGTCAGAGGATCTTACCCGTCATTGTAGCCGGTCTACACCACGGGGAGCATACTTCCCCTCGACATACCGATGTCTCTACTAAGACATCCCGTCCTGAGACATCATCGTCGAAGAAGAAGAGGGTATGGGTACCTAAGGTCGCTGCACTGTTACAGTTCACTGAGCCTGCAAGACATGAAGTAAAACTAGTGCCTGAAATATCTGACATCGTCGCGACAATAGCCAGCGAGATGGAGGAACAAGTAGAGGATGTCCATCAGGGTCCTCCAGATCTTAAAGCAATCAAGGAATCAATAATTGAGGAAAAAGTTGAGAAACTTAGGATTGAGATTTCTGAGTTAGCTCGAGAGCACGGAGTTTCCGTCAATAGTGACAATGAAGATTTTGATTATAGTAATTACTTGGAGGAGAATTTCATGGATGTCCATGTAATTAAAACCAGAGCTTCCACATCTACGTGCGAGGCTCAGCCCCACAACGAAGAGAAGGCCTTAGATGAGCTGCATAGGGTTATCCTCCTAAGGGATGAACAAGTCAGTCTACTGGAGAAAAGAATAGAAGAGATGACTGCAGCTATGACTGCCATGCACCATTCAGGGGCAATCAGAAGCACCAAGATTGGCTTCCCTATAGATTAATCAGCCAGAAATCATACACATCACAGAAAAAAAAGAGAGGCTACTTCAGCAAACAAAGATGAACAGCCAAAGAAAGATTCTTCGTCAGGTGCCATGCGAGAAAAAGAGTTCAAGCAAATGGTTGAACAAGTACGGGATGCCTTAGCCTAGTCCAAGGGTGGTGCATCAATTTTAAAAGGTTGACATTACCCTGAGGAGTTCGATGTCGTCTCTTTCCCCAAGGGTTTTGTGGCGCCAAACTTCAATATATTCGATGGGACTGGAAATCCCAGACAGCATATAGCACATTTCTGAGCCAGTTGCGACAACACGAGGAATAACGAGGCTCTGCTCTGCCAGAAATTTGTCACTAGCTTGTCAGGGATTGTTTTTGACTGGTACGCTGACCTGCCTAACGGGATAGTTAAAACATTTTTTGAGTTGGAACAGTTATTTGTGAAGAGATTTGCTAGGGCACAACATCATGTGTCTATTGGAGAGCTCATGATGGAGAAGCAGAAGCTCAGTGAAACCTTGACAGACTATATTTTGAGGTGGAGAAACCTTAGCATGAAATGTGAACCTCAGCTACGGGAACATAAAGTGATTGAGATTTTACTCAAAAGCATTCATGGGCCAGTAGCTTTCATGCTTAAGGGACTCACCATAAACTCTTCTAGAAGCTACTCAGTAATGTCAACAGTTTTCAAGAAGAAATGAAGCAGATGAAGCCACATGAAAAGGCTAAGGTGTCCAGAGTGTTCAAAAAGAAATCAGGAGTAGTCACAACTGTCAATAAAGGAAAGCAGCCGATAAAGGTATATGTAGAAGAGCATCGCCAGTCTTTGTCACAATACTATCAGAAACAAAGCAGTCAATCCAACCAACGGCAGCCTCAGAAGGGATCACCTCGAACAACGTGTAAAAGAATATCCCTGTTAGAGCGACAGAAAGTTGTGTATTCCTTCAAGGATGAAGCTGCACCTAAAATATTCAAAAGCTTGATGAAGAAACCAGAATTCAAACTACTTGATCCGAAGAAACTCGAAGAGGTGGATAAGAAGAATGAACCAAATTATTGCCCATACCACCGGTTGCTTGGGCACACAAGTGCTCTGGCTTTAAAGACTGGGTCGAGAAGAACCTCAAGGAAGAGAATATAACAATCCCAAAAGAGTATTTGAGAGAACCTGAAAAAGATTCCATAAACACGGTTTCAGCTGATTCAATTTCTTCGATTGATCCGTATACTGGAATAGATGGATGGAGTACAACTTGGGATGAAATCATAAGGTTCCTTAATCAAATACAGGATTCTTCAAAACAAGCTTCTACGAACACTAAAGAAGAATAGAAGGAGGTCTGGAGCAGATCGTCCAAGAAGATACTAAACAAGATACAATCTGCATCAAAACAAGCCTCCATTGAGAGTCCGCAACATACCGAGCCCGAGATGAAGATTTTACCAAAAAAACCATCATCATCAAGGACAAAGAGTAAGAAGAATAAAAGTGTCACTACCATGATTGATAGCACGGGGGATAGGATAGGCGCTGCCTCTACTAGACTGGTTGTCTCGGATTTGGGGAAGAAAATCCTCCAACCCTTGACTTTGTATGATAATCTTTTTGTCCCTCCGGAGTCTTATGAATATAATGATTATGATTTCGGCTACGTTTTGACTATTTTTGGTAATAATGTAACTGATTATGACCAATCTAGCTGCAATCTCGATCCCCAAAACGATCCTCAAATTGTACTCAAATTTGATGAACTAGTTGTCAAGTTCAAAGAAGACATCAATGATATTGCTTACAACACCACCGATAACGAAGAGCCAACTTTCAAGCGTCATGGTACACTTCTTGCCATCAACTTAGATCTTTCCGACAAAGAGGAAGAGACATCGGAAGATTCAATAATGATATCTCAAGAAGAAGAAATCACAGAAGTCAACTCAAGGAGCGGAAAAGTGTTACCACCAAGAACAGCTCCAATAGACAAAGGAAAACATATAATGAGTCGAGAAGAGATACCCCCACCTCCGCCAGTGGAAGAACCACATAATCGAGATAAAATCGGAGGATCATGCAAAGTAGACTACAACGTGCTAGCTCATCTTCGGAAGTTGCCTGCGGGACTAAGCATCTACGACGCTCTGATCCTGTCAAAGGAGATGAGAGAATCTTTGGTTACATCTTTGCTTGATCCAAAAATTTGCTTAGCTTAGTTGGCTAGCACATCCTCAGATGAAGTTTTCTTGTTGAGAGAACATTTATAGGTAACCTTCACAGATGAAGACTTGTTGCTCGGTACCGCCGACCATAACCGTCTGCTCTACATCTTCGTCAACATTGGCAGATTTGTGTTATCTATAGTTTTAGTGGATCCTGGGGCATCTCTTAACTTGATGATCCTACCAACATTGGCCTATTTGGATATTGAAGCTCAAGAGCTTACGACCGATAAGATTATGTTACAAGGATTCAACCAAAAGGGAGAAAATGCCCTCAGATCAATTACATTACTTATGAAGGTTGGAGAACTCGTAACAGCCGTTAAATTTCATATCATCGACGCCGAGACCTCTTTTAAGGCTCTATTGGGTCGACCATGGATTCATAAGCTCAATATGGTTCCATCATCCCTACACCAAAATTGCATCAAGGAAGATCTACAATCATTTTCAGTGCATGAAGTTGGTATCCATGAAGATCTTGCCCACTACGCGCCTCCAAAGAAGACTATCTTCTCGGACAAGATTTTGACAAACAAAGATGAAGATTCAGAAGAATCACAAAAAGGAGGCCAGACAACTCTGCTTCAACAACCTTCGACCACTCCCTTACAACGAGTTGGTGGAGGTTCTTCTAGTTCACGCACCCGAGGTCGAGGCCAGGGACGCGGACGAGGAAAGATCAATTTAATTGTTGAACAGACTAGGCCAGCTATCAACATTGGTGATGAAGACAGTTCTGAAGATGAAATAATGGTGACAAAGTAGAAGAAACCTCAGTACGAGATATCCTTAGAAGATATAAAAGAGAATGAATATGAAACAATGTATGATCGGATAAACAACTATGTGAATATTATGACCCTTACTCTGATTCTTCCGCAAAAGGTAGAGAGGTTAGAGGTCAAGGAAATCTGTAGTGGTGGTTCAAAGCTGATCAAATTTTAATGTGCTTATACCTCTACTGAGCTTGAAAAACATGTAAATTTGGATGTTGATTCTAATGAATTAATGGAATTGACTTTTGGTTACTTCTCGCCTTGTGTTCAAAAGTTAATTCAACAGGGACACTTACCAAAATAAATGCCAAAAGATAAATTTAAACTTTTTAAAAAACTATGGAGTGCTAAAAGTCGAACTCCCAATTCAAAAGAAGGTCTCAGATTTGGTATAGTTGGACCAATCGATGATTCTGAATTTTGCATGGTTGTTACTAGTAAGTTAGAAGAGTATTGTCTCGATGTGGAGGATGAATCTACTGATCAACCAATAGAAGATGCTCCCTCAAAATTTAAGGAGGAAATTAAATCTACTATCGATGAATTAAAAGAGATTAACCTCGGGACTGAAGAACAACCTCAGCCTTCATTTATAAGTTCTCTACTTGATGACAAAGATTCTGCAGAATTGGTCAAACTATTAACAGAATTCAAAAATTGCTTTGCATGGAGCTACGATGAAATACCAGGACTGTTAGCAGAGGTTGCAGTCCATAAACTTGGGGTGGACAAGAATATAACCCCAGTAAAATAAGCTCCCAGGAGAATGCGCCTCGAAATAGAACAACAAGTCATCGCCGAAGTGAAAAAGTTGATAGACGCTAACTTTGTTAAAGAAGAGAAGTACCCCACATGGTTAGCTAATATTGTACCTATTAAAAAAAAATGGACATCTCCGTGTTTGTGTCGACTTCAAAGATTTGAACAAAGCATGTCCAAAAGATGATTTTTCACTACCTATACCAGAAATAATGGTAGACATCGCTTCGACACATGAAATTTTCTCCTTCATGGACGGATCGTCGAGATATAACCAAATCAAGATGGCTCTCGAGGAGGCAGCGCTTACAGCCTTCAGAACACCGATTGAAACTTTCTGCTACACAGTGATGTCATTCGACCTAAAGAACATCGGAGCAACATATCAGCATGCGATGATAAAGATTTTTGACGACCTCATTCACAATCAAGTAGAATGCTACATGGATGATCTGGTTATCAAAAGTAAACAAAAAATAGACCATTTGTACGATTTGAGGATTGTGTTTGAACGGTTACGACGATATGCAAAAAATAAACCATTTGTACGATTTGAGGATTGTGTTTGAACGGTTACGACGATATGACCTTAAAATGAATCCCTTAAAGTGCACCTCTGGTGTTACCTCTTGGAAATTTCTAGGATTCATTGGTCGTCATCGGGGAATCGAGATCGACCCGGATAAGATTAAAGCTATCTTGGAAATGCCTCGCATTAAAACCTTAAAGAAGCTACGTTCCTTCCAGGGGAAGTTGGCATATCTAAGACGCTTTATTTCTAATCTCTCAAGTAGTTTTTAGCCTTTCTCGGCATTGATTAACAAGGATGCCAAATTTATTTGGGAAGAGAAATGTCAGCGGGCCTTTGTGGACGTTAAACAATATTTAATGACACCTCCTGTCTTGCCAGCCCCTATCCCGGGGAAACCGTTAATACATTATACCGCGGCTTTGGATGACTCTCTTGGAGCCCTCTAAGCCCAAGTCAATGATGAGGGCAAAGAAAATGCACTCTACTACTTGAGTCTTCATCTAATACCGACAGAGATAAGGCATTCACCTATTGAGAAGCATTGTCTGACATTAATTTTCGCCGATTAAAAGCTTAGACATTACATGTTTTCTCATAAGATTACTCTGATTTCAAAAGTCAATCTGTTGCAATATTTGATGACCCGACCAATACTTTTCGGACGTTTAGCAAGGTAGTCAATGATTTTATTGCAATTTGATATAACTTTTGTTCCCCTCCGTGCTATCAAGGGAGATATTTTAGTGAATTTTCTTGCTGTGCACCCACTACCAGCTGGGTCCTCTCTCAACGACGAGTTACCAGACGAGCAAATACTACAAATGGAATTTTCTAGTGCGCAACGTTGGGAAATGTACTTCGATGGTGCTTCATCGGCCAGGAAAGGTAAGGGATCAGACACAGTTATACCAGGCAAGGCAGGGATCGGTTTGATCTTTATTACGCCAGATAAGGGTATTTTGAGGTTCTCATACCACCTGACATAGCTGTGCACAAACAATGAAGCAGAATATGAAGCTTTAATCTCTGGATTGGAATTGACAATCTCAATGGATATAACAAACATTGCCATTTATGGTGGCTCTCAACTTGTCATCCAGCAAGTCACCGGAAAATACAAAATTCTGAAACCAAGATTAGAGAGTACCATCAGTACACAGTGAAGCTCCTAGAGTAAATTCTTGAGGTGACTTTTTACCGGATTCCTCGGGGAGATAATGCTCATGCCGATGCTCTAGCAAAACTTGCGAAGGAAATGACGTGTCCCCTGTAGGACTCCATTAAAGTCACGGTGCAAGGAAGATGAGTCTTGTCTCGAAATGACTTCGTAACTCTACACAAGCTTGTAAAAGAAGAAACAATAAATACAGTTGAAGACATCAACAAAGATTGGCGTAAGCCATTAATAGAATACTTGCATACTAGAAAGCTGCCAGAAGACATGTCTGGGGCACACCACATCACAAGAAGGGCCATGTCTTACGCCCTAGTGAGAAATGTTCTCTACAGAAGATCGTTCGACCAAATGTGGCTACGGTATTTGAGTAGAGTCGAGACACAGAATATTGTCAAACAAGTACATGCTGGATTGTTTGGCGCTCACCAGTCAGGGCCGAAAATGAAAATAAAGATCAAAAGACTCGGATATTATTGTTCAGCAATGATGTCTGATTTCATGGATACAACCAGAAGATGTCACCAATGCCAAGTGCATGGGGTGGTCTTACACCAACCTCCGAATGTGCTACACTCAACTGTTGCCTCATGGCCATTCGAGTGTTGGGGCACAGACATAATAGGTCCGATAGACCCTCCACCTTCCAAAGGACACAGGTTTATACTTGCCGCTACATATTGCTTCTCCAAATGGGCAGAGGTAGTATTGTAAAGTGAGGTTACGACACAGCACATACTTCAATTTTTCAAAAGCCAAATTGTTTACCGTTTCGGAGTACCATGAAGAATAATCTCTGACAATGGGACAGCTTTCAAAAGTACAAAGATCAACAATTTTGTCAGAAGACATGGGATAGATTGGAAATACTCTACAATTTACTATGCTAGAGCAAATGGTCTGACTGAAGCTTTTAAAAGACACTGGTACAGATTTTGAAGAAAACACTCATAGGAAATGGTCTAGCTAAAGCTTTCAACAAGACACTAGTATAGATTTTGAAGAAAACACTGGATGATAACAAGAGGGATCAGCATAACAAACTGTTAGAAGCCTTGTGGGCCTACCGGAAGACTTTCAGGACTCTCACTCAGTATACACCTTATATGCTCATGTATGGGACCGAGCTCGTGCTACCGCTAGAAATCCAGACACCATCTCTCAGAGTCGCAGTTGCCAACCAACTCACAACGGAAGAAAGTGTTAAACTCAGACTTGAAGAACTGGAGAGTCTCGAGGGAAAATGATTGGAAGCACAACAACATTTGGAGCTCTATCAAGTGAAGATGGTACAAGCCCATGAAAAATTGGTCCACCCAAGAACATTTAAAATTGGTGACCTCATACTTATGCTCAAAAGGCTTATTCTTGCTCGCCGCAAAATAGGTGGGAAGATCGAGCAAACTTGGAAGGGACCATTTATCGTTGAGAAGGTCTATACAAGAGGAGCCTACCAGTTAGTGGACTTTCGGGGGGGTGAAAGACCCATGTTACTAATAAATGGACGATACCTAAAAACCTATTACGCAACCTGATGCTGCTTAATTTCGCTTGCTTCCGCTTGCCTCTGCTTGCTTGGAAAACTTTGAAACTTTGATTGTTTTAAGGTTATCTATGTGGAAAAATGTCTATGACCGGGTCCAAACTTTGTAATTAACCTCAATATAATGAAAATTTTGAGAAGATTTTTTGAACTTCACACGTTCTCTTTTCTACTTTTGAATTTAATTACCCTACTAAATCAAATGAAACTCACACATAAAATGAATAATCCTCTTCACCAAAGCAAACTAAAATTTTCTTTAATAAATACTTTGTTTTGTTCTTGTTCATGCCAAGCTTCGGCCCACTGACGTTTTTTTTTCTGTCATCTGCAGAAAAATGTCAGGACAGAGGCTGAGCTTTGCCTTCCAGGATGGCTGGAACCTCGCACTGAATGAAGAGACGGCGCCGCAAGGAGGTGTCATAGATTTCAACATGGATTTCAACCAAGTTGATATGGACTACGAGGGTCCTCTAATGGAAGTATTCAGAAATAAAGAAAAAGAGGGACTGCCTTCACTGTTGACGGTGACCACTCAAGACAATGTGTCACACAAAGGTGAAAACATGATAGCAAAACAAGATTCGATGGAGGGGCCCAACCGTCTGCCCTCCATAGTAGCTACTCCAGCAAGAGACCTGATAGACGCCCATAATGAATGATTATCGAATACTCCGCTCTGTAGGACGTAGCATAGAAATGCCAGCCGAAAGAAATAGAGAGCCTTTCTGCAACAGGAACGCAAACGTGAGAGATACGTGAGCAGTTTTCTTACCCCCATTTCTGAGGGACATATTTACGACCCAGATCTGAGATAAACTTCTGCCAGCCTACCCACTACAGATGAAGAGTCAGGATTTGTGACAGAATTAGATGTGCTCCCAGTCATAAATATCTTATGCAGGGGTTGCCCAACATGCAACGTTGAGGTACCAGTCGAGACATTAGTCAGAGGCATATTTGTAGAATGTTCGGATTGCAACGTTCTGCATCTAGAACATTTCAATACATTAGAAGAATACACTTCAAGCATCAATGAGTCTCAGACTCTATACTTTGCGACAAATGAACCATATGTCCCACTAGGAACAGATCAGCGCGCACCATGGAGCCCAGGATCATACATCCCTCTAGAGGCTGAATCTCATATTTCGGATCGACCAACACCAGTTTGAATTCCTGCCAAGGCCCGATGGAAGGAACACACACGGTAGCTGCCAACTCTTGGTATGGTAGAGTACTACAAGATAAGCAGAGTAAATAAAAGAGAATTCGAGTTCTATGAAGAAGTTCAGGGAAAGTTCGTCAATATATTGGAAGGCCTGGAGCTATATACCAGGGTTTTCTCTGAAACTGATGGAAGAAGCATTCTGGACTGCATCTTCAATTTAAGAGATAGAGGTTGAGCGGGCCTTCTCATGGAAAGGAAATATTCTGAGCTGAAGAAATGGATGAGGGGAAAGGGAAGAATCACCATCCAATGCGGTTGTTGCTACAATTTTACAAACTACAGATAAGGGAATTTGCCTGAGATCCTCAGATACAACCAAGTGGATCTGTTACCACCGATGATAAAATGGATGATCAAGAGAATGTTCAAGTGGAATGTTCTACCCGCTACTTGCATTCCTAACAGTTACATCATTAACATTTATGAAGAAGGTGACTACATTCCCCCACACATCGATCATCATGATTTTGTGAGGCCTTTCTGCACTGTCTCATTCATGAGTAAAAGAAATATTCTATTTGGAAAAGTAATCGATATAGTCGGCTCTGGAAAATTCAGAGGAGCTGTGGAGATTCCTCTTCCAGTTGGTTCAGTACTTGTTCTCAAGGGCAACGGTGTAAACGTTGTCAAGCACTACATTTCAGGAGTGCGACACCGTAGGGTGTCTGTAACCTTCTGCAGAATGGACGATAGTAAAATACCGTATGGATTCCAGCAGGACCCAGAATTGGAGGAGTTATTTCCATACGATATATGAAAAGGTTGTACATCTAAGTACATGCAAAGGAAACTCTTATCCTGGAGCATGACTTAGAAGGTCTACTTGATCAGGAGCTCACTATATCAGGCACAAAGGGTTCACTTACTTTCTTTTAACAGCATGACATGTGTCTGATGTATGCAGTCTACAGTGTATTCATATCATGAGATGATTCTCAATGTATTTTAGCATGGATTACATGATGTACCTTTTAAGGCATTAGCATGTGTCTGATTTATGACAACCCTTTTTGGGGCAAATTAATTGAAATTTCTCTCAAATTGTTCCTTTTTGTCAGTTGCCTTTTCGTGCGATGGATGAAAGCTGTGAACCATGCGATGGTTTAGAGTTTCAATGAACAAAGAACGAAACAAGAAATCTTCAACAATAAATAAAAAACAAATGAAAAATAATCATAAATGAGTGAATATCAAAACAAATTTCTTTTAAAAATCAACCAATTAAAATTAAAACTTTAAGAACACATTTTTAAAACATTAAATGTGATGAAAAAAATAAGAAAATGAAATGAACCTGCTGAGTGGATGATTTCATTTTCGGAATTTCCTACTCTTTGTGCACGCAGCACAACCATCGTTATCTACCTCAACTCTCTTCACATCCTCGTAGAATTTTGCATTCTGCACAAAACCTCACAAAGCTCTAAAAATCTTCTACAAAATCAACCTTTCCACACTATACACCTTTGCAAATTCAACACCATAAGCTTTCTAAATTTCAAGTCTCATTTTCGAATCAGTACCTAAATTATGATTCTCACCTTTTGAGGTCGATACTTAAATTTTGCCTCACATCTTCGAATTGATACTTACATTTCAATTATAACATCTTTGAATTGACACTTACATTTCAATTCTCACATCTTCGAATTGATACCCACATTTCAAATCTCACATCTTTGAATTGATATCGACATTTCAATTCTCACATCTTCGAATAGATACCTACATTTCAATTCTCACATCTTCGAATTGATACCCACATTTCAATTCTCTCATCTTTGGATTGATACCAACATTTCAATTCTCTCATCTTCGGATTGATAAATACATTTCAATTCTCTCATCTTTGGATTGATACCTACATTTCAATTCTCTCATCTTTGGATTAATACCTACATTTCAGTTCTCATATCTCGGAATTGATACTTACATTTCAATTCTCATTTTTGAGTCTATATCTAAATCCTGATTCTCACATTTAGAGGTTGATGCCTTGGAATTGATACCTAAATTTCAAACCTCATTTCTGAATCATTCCTACATTTTTGATTCAATACATTCGAGGTCGGTCCTTACATTCTGACACCCTCTTTTGAGAATTGACCTACATTTCAATTTATCATTCCTGAATCAGTCCTACACTTCTGATTCATTACATTCGAGGTCGGTCCTTACATTCTGACACCCTCTTTTTAGAATTGACCTACATTTCAATTCTCATTCCCGAATCAGTCCTACACTTTTGATTCATTACATTTGAGGTCAGTCCTTACATTCTGAAATTTTCTTTTGAGAATTGATACATATTTTAATTCTCATTCCTACAGTTCTAATTCATTACATTTGAGGTCGGTCCTTACATTCTGACACCCTCTTTTGAGAATTGACCTACATTTTAATTCTCATTCCGGAATCAGTCATACACTTCTGATTCATTACATTTGAGGTCGGTCCTTACATTCCAACATTTTCTTTCGAGAATTGATACATATTTTAATTCTCATTGTTGTATTTCTGATTCATTACATCCGAGGTTGGTCCTTACATTCTGACATTCTCTTTTGAGAATTGATAAACATTTCAATTTTCATTCCTATATTTCTGATTCATTACATTTGAGTTTGGTCCTTACATTTCGACACTCTCTTTTGAGAATTGGCCTACATTTCAATTCCCATTTCCGAATCAATCCTACATTTCTGATTCATTACATTCGAGGTCGGTCCTTACACTCTGAATCTCTCTCTCTCTCTCTTTTTGAATTGATGTTTGAAATTCAATTTCCACCTCGGGGTTAGCACGTACATTCTGACTCCCATCCTTTGGAAATATTTGAAATTTCATAACTCAAAGTCCACTCTCTAATCCTCAGTGAGAGTCCCTGCTTCCCGACTTAATAAAACACACACCTGCTAATTCCCCGACAGAAACAAATCACACACAGGACCCTACACATATTTTCAGGTTTGTTGACTTAGAGGTTATATTGGTTTTTTTTTTATCTCACAGGTCAATGCCAATATGCGCGGTGTGCTTGTCCAGCACACCACACCTGTTGGGGGTCCATTTGTTGACCTCACTTTTGGTTGAGGTTTAGTTTTTCCCTTTTAGTAGCCTACTATAGGATTTTCCTATTGACTATTCTTAGAAAACTAGACATGGAACCCTCACCATTAGAAATATATGACTTTTCCTATTGACTATTCTTAGAAAACTAGACATGGAACCCTCACCACTAGAAATTTTTGTTGACCTCACTTTTGGTTGAGGTTTAGTTTTTCCTCTTTAGTAGCCTAAGGTCTAGCCATTGACTTTTCTATTGACTATTCTTAGAAAACTAAACAAGGAACCCTCACCATCAGAAACTCTACACTTATTTTCTTATTGACTATTCTTAGAAAACTAGACAAGGAACTCTCACCATTAGAAATTCTACAATTTTCTATTGACTATTCTTAGAAAACTAGACATGGAACCCTCACCATTAGAAATTCCAAACTTCTTATTGCCTATTCTTAGAAAACTAGATCTGGAACCCTCACCACTAGAAATTTCAAACTCTTCTCTACTCAACTTGAAGTTCCACATATTGGTCGGTCTAGTTCTTCCTCTTTAGTAGCCTAGGGTCTAGCCATAGGACTTTCCTGTTGACTATTCCTAGAACATGGAACCCTCACCATTAAAAATTCTACCATACTCTTTACTAAACTTGAAGTGCCACATGTTGGTCTCAACCTCTAGCATTTAGTAGGTGGGATCACTATGGGGCGAAACTCATGATTTGTCACCCTTAGGACTGTTGGACTTTAAGGTTAACCCTGGGTGTTGGTTGGGAGCTAAGGCACTCACTAAACTCATCTACACTCATATACACCCACGTTCACTCAGAACCCTAAACTCAAATATCTAGCCTAGATCACTTGATCTTTTGGGACAGTCATGTAGATGGTCCCCTAAACCTACTAGCCCTAGGGCTATGGTTGGGCTAAGACCACTATGTAGAGGACCCAAAATGGGGTTTCCATTGGTCCATGGCTTGTTGGTGATGATTGATACCTCAACTCTATCAAAATACCCATCTTGGCCTTTTACCCCTAAAACACCCCAAATTACCGAAATACCCCTCTTGGACCCATAATTCCAAAAATTCCAAAAATTCCCCAAAAAAACCCAATGAATCCCAAATATTCCCAAATTCATTTCTCTCAACTACCACATGACACAATTTTGCAAATTTGACCATCTTTAACAAAAACCCCCAAATTTGCCTTTAAGGGCCCAAATTCCCCAAATTCAATTCAAATGTCCATCAATTTGACCTCAATTTCAATCCTAAACTCAAAATTACTTTTTATATGATCAAATTAAACCAAATCCAAGCTCAATTTGTCCATGATTTGAACCCAATTTTGTGTGAGGTTAAAGCCCCAAGTTTGACCATATGACCTAATCTCACCAAATTGAAACCATAGCCTAGTTAATTGGCCCCAATTAATGTTGAAAAATATTGATAACATTCTTATACATCAAAATAAACCATAAATTGACCTTTTTGAAGCCTCATATCCTTTTGA
This sequence comes from Phalaenopsis hybrid cultivar, assembly GCA_002079205.1. NCBI lineage: Eukaryota > Viridiplantae > Streptophyta > Magnoliopsida > Asparagales > Orchidaceae > Phalaenopsis > Phalaenopsis hybrid cultivar. Next base: position 208,491 of record JXCR01149035.1, read on the forward strand.
TTTTGGCCTAAATCCAAAATTCCTAAATTTAGCCCCAAATTGGCTAAGTCCCCAAAT